>OZ024740.1:283563607-283566107 GCA_964016885.1 Eledone cirrhosa
CTCTCCGTCAACTTACTCCTTCCCTCAATGAATCTTTTCTCTACCCCCCCCCCCTCTCTCTCTCGTACATTTACACAATCTTCTTTTCAGTTACTCTATCAAAATAGTCTTTATATATATATACATATATATATATATATATAAAACATGAGAAGAAAGAAGAAAGAATACTGCGTGGTTTGCACATGGGTTACATATGATAAAAATAGTCCTTCGTCAGTGATTTTCCAACCATCATTGGTATTTCATCGCATTAAAAATCACATACCTCAGGTTGGTGCGAGCAATAAGCTAAAAAATGTTATTGGGACCAGTAATCGAGTAAAGCGAGGGGGACAAGTGAACAACATAGAAGGATAAAAACATATATATATATATATATAAAGAATCGCTGCTTTCACCCTTAACGGTAAATCTGTATGTGCACACGTATAGATGTATGTAAATGCGTGTGTAAGAGTGTATATTCCACGGTGTAAGAGAAATGGAACCAGTCATTTGCATAAGAATGAGAAGAAGAAAATAAACAACGTCAACGCCTTACTTGAAGATTATAGAAAATTACTGAAACATTTGTTCACCAAAGGCAATATAGTTTGTATGTATTTGTGTTTTCCTGATCTTCGTTTTATATATATATATATATATATATATAATGTAGGACGTGAGTTTTATTGTAGTACAATAAAGCAATGCAGATATTGGATAAGTAGCACTCTACAGTTTGTAGGACTGGAGTATACATAATATATAAGATCAAAAGATGGTTAAATGAGTTCCATGTATTTTATTATGCGCATTTCAAAAACAAATATCATCACGCAATAACATTTGTGTGTTCATCAGACAAAATAGGAAGACATGATATGAAGGTTAAAAATACTTGTGGATAGTGCAGTTTTAAATCAACATATATATATATATATATATATATATATATATATATAGGAACGAGTAGGACCCCGACGGCTGAGCTCAAGCCGTTTCGACAGCTAATTAGCCGTCGAAACTGCGTGAGCTCAGCCGTCTGGGTCCTGACTCTTTTCCTATTACCCACTCTACTACCCTAAGTATTGAGTGCTTTGGTGCGTTATGGTCCACCTGGTTCCTTACCACATTTCCTTCGTTATATATATATATATATACATGTGTGTGTATCTATGTGTGTGTGTGTATGTATGCATGTATGTATGTCTTTATGTGTACGTATATATATAAGTATACATATGTGTATATATGTGCGTATATATGTATGTATGTATGCATGTATGTCTGTGCGTAAGTATGTATTTATGTCTATGTGTACATATATATGTAAGTATACATATGTGTATGCATGTATGTATGCGTGTGTGTATGTTTGAGGTAATTAGTCAATGTAAGCGTATGTGTCATTTTATGTCTGTGTGTGTGCGCGCGCGCGCATGTTTTTGTCTGTATCTGTGTGTGTGTGTGTGTATGTGTGTATGTGTATCTGTGTGTGTGTGTGTGTGTGTATGTGTGTATGTGTATCTGTGTGTGTACGTGGAGTTATACATTACCGCATGCATTCTTATGTATGTAAGTATACATATATGTATATATATGTGTATGTATGTATATATGTACGTTTGAAGTAATTAGTCAATGTACGCGTATGTGTCATTTTGTGTGTGTGTGTCTATGTGTGTGTGTATGTATGTGTATGTGTATGTGTCTGTGTTCGTGTGTCTGTGTCTGTGTGTCTATGTATGTGTCTGTATGTGTGTCTATGTATGTGTCTGTATGTGTATGTGTCAGTGTGCGTGTGCCTGTGTCTGTGTGTCTATGTATGTGTCTGTATGTGTGTCTATGAATGTGTCTGTATGTGTGTCTAAGTATGTGTCTGTATGTGTGTCTAAGTATGTGTCTGTATGTGTGTCTATGTATGTGTCTGTATGTGTGTCTATGTATGTGTCTGTATGTGTGTCTATGTATGTGTCTGTATGCGTATGTGTATGTGTCTGTGCGTGTGTCTGTGTCTGTGTGACTATGCATGTGTCTATGTGTGTGTGTCTGTATGTGTATGTGTATGTGTATGTGTCAGTGTGCGTGTGTCTGTGTCTGTGTGTCTATGTATGTGTCTGTATGTGTGTCTATGTATGGGTCTGTATGTGTGTCTATGTATGGGTCTGTATGTGTATGTGTATGTGTCAGTGTGCGTGTGTCTGTGTCTGTGTGTCTATGTATGTGTCTGTATGTGTGTCTATGTATGTGTCTGTATGTGTGTCTATGTATGTGTCTGTATGTGTGTCTATGTATGTGTCTGTATGTGTGTCTATGTATGTGTCTGTATGTGTACATTGCCTCTGTATGTGTACATTTGTTCTGCTCCTGTGTTTCAGGCGTTAACGGAATGACTAATTAATTCTGTAAGTAAACTAGTCTCACCACGCCTTCCAGTCTTTATTTGATCTCATTTAAACATAATTACTGACATTTTAACGGTTGGATATCAATTTATACTTTAAGATAATCACAT
>OZ024740.1:283571107-283586107 GCA_964016885.1 Eledone cirrhosa
TTGTTTTTTAGTCCTGCAGGGTGTCCAAAATCACCCTCCTCACAAAGTAGACTTGGTGGGGTTGCCGGTTTAGTCGCCGACGTCCCGACCATGCGACAGGTTGTACTGGGTTACATGTTACCAGTAGCACTCAAGAGTAACCCGACATGAACATACATACATACATACATACATACATACATACATACATACATGCATACATGCATACATACAAACATACATACATACATACATACATACATACATACATACATACATACATGGTGGCTTCCAACTCGTTTTCGAGTACGGCCACTACTTTATATCCATGTAGGAGAACCCTTACCGATGCGCTGAACGAGTGTGACTTTTTAGTCCAGCCAGCGACTTGAAAACTCTGGTACAAACACTATACTTGTGACAATTACTGACACATAGTGCTGGGCCCATCGTACTATGTGACGACAAGTGCAGAATTCTAGGAGAAGGAAAACTCTAATATAACACCTGCAACATGCATACATATATGCGTACATACATACATACATGCGTACAAAGCCACATGCATGAATATACACATTCTTATGCAGATACAGTTATATATTATATGTGCTTGTATGTGTGTGTGTATATATATATATATATGTGTGTGTGTGTGTGTGTGTGTGTGTGTGTGTGTGTGTGTGTGTGTGTGTGTGTGTAGTACATTCCTCCACTCCATGACCACTGATCGCAATGTCCCACATCCCACATCCATCAAAATACAACAAAACCATTCAGCACAGCTTTATTTGACGTAGACCACATATGCTCCATTTTAGGTACGTTTATGGTAATAAAACTATAAAGTATGATGAATTATGTATGCATCATATCTTCCTTAAACATTTTGTAACTACTGCTACTACTACTACTACTACTACTACTACTACCACCATCACCACTACTAATACTACTACTACTGCTACTACTACTACTACTACTACTACTGCTACTGCTACTACTACTACTACTACTACCACCACCACTACTAATACTACTACTACTGCTACTACTACCATCACCACCTCTACTACTATTACCACCACCACCACCACCCCCATCACCACCTCTACTACTACTACTACTACAACCACCACTAGCTCTACTATTACTACTGCTGCTGTTGCTACTGCGGCTGCTACTACTACTATTACTACTACTATTGCAACCACTACTACTAGTAATAATTGTTTCTACTTTAGGCACAAGGCCAGCAAATACCCAGTACATTACTGGTACTTTATTTTATCGACCCCCGTAAGGATGAAAGACAAAGTTGACCTCGGCGGGATTTGAACTCAGACTGTAAAGGGACGTAACTCTCTGCTGCAAAGCATGGTGTCCGACTCTCTACCGATACTGGCAATCCACCAATAATGTTATTAGTGTAGCTGCTGATGATGATCATCATCATCTTCGTGGTGCTGATGATGGTGATGATGATGATTACAGTGATAATAATGATTTAAACGATAAAACGTATGGCAGGAACTAGAACTTCAAAAACAACAATAACAGCAGTAACAACAACTAGAAGAAGACTTTGAAAATAACAGTTTCTACTTTTGGCACAAGGCTAGCAATTATCCCAGTGCATTACTGGTGCTTTATTTTATCGACCCCGTAAGGATGAAAGGCAAAGTTAACCTCGGCGGGATTTGAACTCAGATCGTAAAGGGCCGCAACTCTATGCTGCAAAGCATGGCGTCCGACCCTCTACCGATACTGCCAATTAAAGCGCCAAGGCTATAATAATTATTTCCACTTTAGGCACAAGGGGAGAGGAAATTTTGGGGAGAGCAAAGTCGATTAAATCGACGCCAGTGCGTTACTGGTACTTTATTTTATCGACCCCGTAAGAATGAAAAGCAAAGTTAACCTCGACGCGATTTGAACTCAGATCGTAAAGGGCCGTAACTCTATTCTGCAAAGCATGGCGTCCGATCCTCTACCGAAACTCCCTTTGAAAATAACATTGTATATTTAGATTAGAAAGAACGACGACATTTCACTATAGCGACTCCATTGTCCCATGTTTGAGGCAGTTTCATATGTAAAACATTGTTAACATGCTGAAATGTGTTTTTTATATTAACCAAGCCATTACAGTCTGTTTTCTTACGAAATTAAATAAAAATTGGTTTGATGCGTAAAGCTATCCTTTGATAAAAATAGTAGTGAATTTATGGGGCCTTGGTTTTTATTTTATTATTGGTCGTCTAGTGTTACTTCTCCCCCTCCCCTCTCTCTCTTAATATATATATATATATATATAATAGTAGAACACTGACGGGTTGTATCCGTAGTAGTAGAGCACTCAGTCCATGGGACTTCATTTAGACCGAGCTGAAGATCCGAATAAGGTGAAACATTTGTTCTCATTATGGTGAACTAACTTTTGTGGAATTACTATATATATATATATATATATATATATATATACATATATATATATATATATATATATATATATATATATATATATATATATATATATATATATTCTTTATTATCCCTAAGATTTGGAGTTTCTGTAGTTTCTCCTGTGTACTCAGAAGAAGCTCCAACGTAACAAGGGTAATATTAGTGGTGTATTATATGAATTATGTAAATAATTTAGTACTGAGTGCATCAAATAGGGAATCTACATTTATTTATGAAAGGGTACACCACGGGACTAGTTCTGTTTCTTTTGTTTACGAAATATTCGGTGGCTTCTTAGACAAGACATACTTTTAATACGGCGTTCATATAAAATACATATTAATTTTGGACTGCTTGTGTATTTTGAGAGACTTTGAAATGTCTCCTTACAGCTTGTGATTTGCAGGTCTTGTTGCAAATGTCGCAATGACCAGGGTTAAACCAGTTTGTCTATTCTATAGTAAATAGGAAGGGTTCTACAGCAGGCATGTCAAACATGCGGCCCGCGGGCCACATGCGGCTCTTTACAAGCACACCTGCGGCCCACACAAAGGTTTTTACAGCACGAGCATTTTTTTATCTTCGTAGAATTAGTTGTAATGTGCACAATTAGTTGTCATGTGTGGCCGTCAGACAACACATATGTGACACATGTGGCCCTCGGGGGACCCTCAGTTTGACATGCCTGGTCTATTGTGTAGTGTTATATTATTATGATATATATATATATATATATATGTGTGTGTGTGTGTGTGTGTGTGTGTGTGTGTGTGTGTGTGTGTGTGTGTGTGTGTATGCATACAGGCACATCAGGGCGGTGTATTAGAAGTATCGGTAGAGCGTCGGACAACATGCTTTGTGGTATATAGTTATGGCCCTTTACGTTCTGAATTCCAATTGCTCCGAGGGTAGCCTTGCCTTTAATTCGATAAAATAAAGTAGCAGTAACGCACTGGGGCTGATTTAATCGACTTACCCTGTCCCTTGTACCAAATGTAGAAACAAATAATATATATACACACACACACACACACACACACACACACACACACACACACACACACACACACACACACACACATATATATATATATATATATATATATATATATATATATATAGTGAAGGCGTGTGGCTGAGTGGTTAGAGAATTGGATTCGCAATCGTAAGGTTGTGAGTTCGATTCCTGGACCAGGCGATGCGTTATGTCCTTGAGCAAGACACTTTATTTCACGTTGCTCCTTCTACCTGGAGTTGCGACCGATAGATAGTATTAGCAATTGGAAAGACCAACGGAAACATTGTTCCCTCGGTCCGATTTGACGAAAGTCGATCGCTTCTTCCATATATATATATATATAGTAATAATAATAAATTTGAAGACTAAAATCCAAAGAGGGCTCGATAAGGGTAAATATATATCAAATATATAAGAACCGTAGAGCAAATAATGACGTATTATCTTCGTTTTTTTGTACGTTCTTTGCCAGGGAACGTTTCCACGAACCAAAGTATCATCTTCCTCTCTTCCTTCGGTTGCAACGTTTTTTTAAATATTTACTTCTGCGTTCACAGATTGACTTTTTTAGTTTCAGAAGATCCCGTTAAGGGTGAAAGCAGCGATTCTTTGCTTAAACTGTTATTTTAATAAATATATATATATATGCCCATTCCGAGCTGAGGATCCGCTAAGGTGAAACAATTGTTCTCGGTATGGTGAACTAACTGTTGTGTAACCACTTCTATATATATATACACACACACACACACACACACACACATATATATATATATATATATATATATATATATATATATATATATATATATATATATATATATATATATATATATATGTATTATTCAAAATATTAATAATATTAATAATATTTAAAATATTAATAATATTAATAATGAAAAATATTCTCATAATCAAAATATATATTTTATTATACATATTTCAAAGGTACTATGGTGTTTAAGTACGTTTTCATCAGACAAAATATAAGATTTTATATGCGACATACCGGTATGGTTTTGATTATTCAATTCCAATAGTGGCAATTCCAATAGTTATATATGTATGTATGTATATGTGTGTAGATATATATTGTTTATGTAAAAATGTCCATACTAAGTATGAATAATTTGAGCACTTTATTCAAAGAGGTATTTCCATGTTACCCTAAACAGGCATCTCCAATGTAAACGAATAGATTTTTTTAATTGAAACAGATACATATTAGTAAGGCTTTTAAGGAGATTCTCTACTTTTGATATTTATTCTTGATATTTAACCATGTTTTTGTTATAACATTATTTAGTGTTATATCGCGTGTTAGAATGCATGAGAATGATAAGTGGAATGCATTTACATAAACGAGCTTTCAGCTGTTTTAAATTAAAAAATGAAACAATATATATATATATATATATATATATATATATATATATATATATATATATAGAAGTTAGTAAGCCCGTGGGTACTAAGTACCCCTGGAAATACATAGGTTGTCTATGATTTAAGGTTGTTCTATGGTATCAATTTGACATACCAGAACTATAATATTAATATAAGCAGAACAAGCAAAATTCAACCAATTTTTTAAAATAAATTAAAAAATATAATTTAAATATTTACCTATTCATATGGCTCTTACCGATCGGTTTCGCCTTGTAAAACACCAGAGACCCAATGGATTTCTAATGGAAAATCAAGGCTCATCAGAGAAGCATTTTCCTTTCCTAGGGCTAAAGACCCAGGAACGATAAAATATATTGTTATCTGCCAGCTAGCACAGATCCAAAAGGCCGAAAAATGACCTGTACGTGAACTACCCGAGGTTAAAGCGGGAAAAACATAGACGTGTTGTCTATCTCGTTACTAAAAATAGCAGCTAAATAGAATCAACGTGATTGTTCTCAACAAATGGAGGGTGATAGAAGAAGTTAGTAAGCCCGTGGGTACTAAGTACCCCTGGAAATACATAGGTTGTCTATGATTTAAGGTTGTTCTATGGTATCAATTTGACATACCAGAACTATAATATTAATATAAGCAGAACAAGCAAAATTCAACCAATTTTTTAAAATAAATTAAAAAATATAATTTAAATATTTACCTATTCATATGGCTCTTACCGATCGGTTTATATATATACGATATTAAACAAATGGAAACTATATTTATAAAACCATATTTATTTCGTTATATATATTTCTGGGATATCATATTAAAAATATGGTATGCCCTCCTCAGACAAAATACAATACATAAGCTGTTTTATAAATAATTTTGACATACCTTATAATAATGCAACTTCCATTTAAAAAGTTGATTTGGTAGTTGCATTATTATAAGGTATGTCAAAATTATTTATAAAACAGCTTATGTATTGTATTTTGTCTGAGGAAGGTATACCATATTTTTAATATGATATCCCAGAAATATATATAAATATATATATGGTTTTATAAATATAGTTTCCATTTGTTTAATATCGTAAACCTACTCCAGAAACTGTTGAGTGCTTTTATATCAGTTATAAAATATTTACTCGTTGTAACCCAACAATTTAAAATAAAACTTTTGCATATATATATATATATATATATATGTATATATATATATATATATATATATATATATATATATATATATATATATATATGTATATATATATATATATGATTGCATCGATCGTGCCACGAGCTGATCGCCAGAGAAACGATTGTAATATGTCTAATAAATCTTATTCGTCGCACCAATGATTCTCCGTTTCTTATGTGATATATATATATATATATAAACGCATAGTGGGTCGTTCAATAATTCAAGAATCATTTAAAATATACTTTATTCTTTATTATTTCAACATAAAATGATAATGGATTCATATCATTATGTGACGATTCGAAGAGACGGTGAAATTCCAGCCAAACGTTGATGTGTACTCTAAATTTTAGGAGGCTTTGTTGCTATTTTTAATAGTTTCATAGATAGTCCCACAACGGTTAGTTTTATTTGTGGAATGAACCTCCATCGGTTTCGACAATGAGTGTTCCAGTTGTTCGATCAACGAAACACCATCCTCATGAAATTAAAGTGCAAGTGACTGAGCATTTCACAGACATGTATCCCCTTAACGTAATTCTCATGAAGATTCAGTGTGGCATTGTGTGACAAAGCTAACCTGATTTGCAAGTACAGTCTACCCAACGTGCTTCCAAACAGTTTCTATCTACCAAATTTCACTCACAGGAGATGGGTTGACTTGAGGCTATGGTAAATGATACATTCCTAATAAGTCATCCAGTGGGATCGAACATGGGGCCTAATGATTGCGAAATGAACTTGTTAACTATTCCTATTAATTGTAGTTTGACCATAACAGAATTTCTTTGGAGATGGGCTCTGCCAAACGACTCACTCGGGAATTACTGGTCCAGGCATTCATACCAGATTATTAGTTAGGAACCAGCTGATTAATTTAACCATATATCTGCTATTTTAGAATTTATTAATGTGAACAAACAGGTCAACCAACTCCAAAAGTTGAACTTTTCTTTAACTCATATCAATTCAACCTTTTATTTTCTTTAAAAAAAACGTCTCTTTATTCTTATATACTTCTCCCTCTCATTTCTTTCCGTCTACCTTGCTTCCTTTCTCACTGCCATCTCTCTCTCCCTCTCTCTCTCTCTCTCTCTCTCTATATATATATATATATATATATATATATATATATATATATATATATATATATGTCTCTCTCTATCTATCTATATATATATCACATAATGTTAATGTTTGTATGTAAACTTACTCTCTTCCTTATCATCACTCACATCTCCCTTTTCACTCACATCTTTTCTTCCCAACTTCATGTCTTCTTTTCTCCTCCCTTTCTTTCATCTTTCATCGCGATTTTGTTTGTTTTTTTTATTTATACGCCTCTTCCTTTCTTTCTTTCTGTTTTTTTTTTCATTCACTTTTAGCCTATTTATTTCTTCATTTCATTCTTTTTTTCACCATAGAGATGGGTGTGGTGTTGGTTGAGAGATCATCACAATGACAATCTTGATATATAGCTTTGACGTAGAAGTTTTGCATGACCTTACGAAACATGAAACCAAATTGTTTCATTTACATTGTTGTTTTATATGGTCACCACTAGGAATTTCCAACAGAACTGGAAAATATTCTTATTTAGCTTTTTGATCTTCATATCTAACTAAATAGCCCTCCTTGTATATCAATTTATCTAAATAGTTGTATGTTCAGATAACTAACTAGTCATTTAGATATCTAACTAAACGACTAATTGACTATTTTACTAATTATTTAGCTGCTTCACTGAATGTTTGGCTACCTATGTTTAGTTGGTTATCTTAACTTGATGTTTAGCTATGTAGGTTACTATCGAGATGGTTTAGCTATCTAACTGTATGTTTAATTGAATATCTTACTGCTTGTTTAGCTATCTGAATGTATGTCAAACTATTTATTTAGCTACCTAACTGCATAGATAGCCAAGTTACTTAATAGCTGTTTATCTATCTAATTGTATGTCTAGTTGATTGCATGTATGGCTATTTAACTATCTACTATGTTGTTGCCTATGTAAATAATTGTTTACTTATCTAAGTTTAAGTCTAGCCGACTATCTAAAGAGCTGTTTAGCTATATTTCTCTATGTGTAGTTAACTAACTGTTTTCCTTTTGATTTATATTTCAATATTTCGGCTGTAAAATATCCTTATCAAGAATAGAGTAGAATGAGCGTTGTTCTGATCGGCGATGATATAAAGGTCAAGGGAGTGAGGAAAATGAGATTTGCCTACGTGTTTGGTTCAAATCGTATTCAGAATAGCATGTACCTGTCCTTGAAAACTAGTGACTAAATATAGAAAGGAGTACTAACCAGTGATGTCATTCTGCCCGACGGTAAAGACCTGCTGTTGACACTTCTGCGCTATAAAAACTAGAGATTAGTTCATGCTGTGAGTCATCTTAACATGTGAAGGGGCTTAAGAGTTACGGGAGAAGCTTCACAGTGTGTGTGTGTGAAGGAGAGTGTGTGGTGTGTGTGTGCATGTGTGTGCTAACATAAAGTGAATGCTACTTGGCTGGAAGGAAAATGGTAAAACCGGTTGGAAAAAATGAAAAACAAATAATGGTGGAATTAAGTTTAAAGCGATTGTGCATAAAAATGTACAACAACAACAACAACAACAACAACAATAATGATAATAATTGTTTATACTTTTGGCACAAGGCCAGCAATTACACAGTACATTACTGGTACTTTATTTTATCGACTCCGTAAGGATGAAAGGCAAAGTTAACCTCGGCAGGATTTGAACTCAGACCATAAAGGGCCGTAACTCTTTGCTGGAAAGCATGGCGTCCGCCCCTCTACCGATACTGCCAATCCACCACCCTAATAATAATAATAATAATAATAATAATAATAATAATAATGGTTTCTACGTTAGGCACAAGGCCAGCCATTACTCCAGTGCATTACTGGTACTTTATTTTATCGAACCCGTAAGGATAATAATAATAATAATGATAATGTTGATGATGATGATAATGATTTCTTTATTGGCCACAAGGGCTGACATCAAGAAAAACATTACAGACGGCACAGGACGGTACAGGATGATGATGATGATAATCACGATAATTTCCATGATATAAGGAGCCAGACACGTTTCTTTAGAAGGGCCCCATAAAAACAACTAATGGTTAATGACGTAACTTAAGGAGAAGCATTCTATCTTTATATAAAAACATTAGAGACACAAGAGAAACTGAGAGCCATAGGAGGCGGCGGCGGGGGGGCGGCGGCGGGGGGGGGGGGGGGACATTGTTGTTATAGATTTTTTTTTAATAGCAACAACTAAGGAAAACTAAGGAAAAAGGGAAAAGCGGGAAGAGAAGTAGACAGGGTTTAAGGGAGCTTGACTAAAAATACTGAAATTCGTAGGGTTGTGATGATAATGATGATCGTAATGATGATGATGATGATGATGATATGAAGACTATAACCACGATGACGATGGTGGCGGTAATGGTAGCGGTGGGGTAATGGTTAGTGGTAGTGGTAGTGGTACTAGTAGTGGTAGTGGTAGCGGTAATGGTAGTGGTAGTGGTAGTGGTAGTGGTAGTGGTAGTGGTAGTGGTAGTGGTAGCGGTAGTGGTACTGGTGGTAATGGTAGTGGTAGTGGTAGTGGTACTAGTAGTGGTAGTGGTAGTGGTAGTGGTAGCGGTAGTGGTAATGGTAGTGGTAGTGGTAATGGTAGTGGTAGTGGTAGCGGTAGTGGTACTGGTGGTAATGGTAGTGGTAGTGGTAGTGGTACTAGTAGTGGTAGTGGTAGTGGTAATGGTAGTGGTAGTGGTAATGGTAATGGTAATGGTAGTGGTAGTGGTAGTGGTAGTGGTACTGGTGGTAATGGTAGTGGTAGTGGTAGTGGTACTAGTAGTGGTAGTGGTAGTGGTAGTGGTAATGGTAGTGGTAGTGGTAGTGGTAGTGGTAGTGGTAGTGGTAATGGTAGTGGTAGTGGTAGCGGTAGTGGTAGTGGTAGCGGTAGTGGTAGTGGTAGTGGTACTGGTGGTAATGGTAGTGGTAGTGGTAGTGGTACTAGTAGTGGTAGTGGTAGTGGTAATGGTAGTGGTAGTGGTAGTGGTAGTGGTAATGGTAGTGGTAGTGGTAGTGGTAGTGGTAGTGGTAGTGGTAGTGGTAGCGGTAGTGGTACTGGTGGTAATGGTAGTGGTAGTGGTAGTGGTACTAGTAGTGGTAGTGGTAGTGGTAATGGTAGTGGTAGTGGTAGTGGTAGTGGTAATGGTAGTGGTAGTGGTAGTGGTAGTGGTAGTGGTACTAGTAGTGGTACTGGTACTGGTAGTGGTAGTGGTAGTGGTAGTGGTAATGGTAGTGGTAGTGGTAGTGGTAGTGGTAGTTGTAGTTGTAGTTGTAGTGGTAGTGGTAGTGGTAATGGCAATGGGGCTGATGAAGATAGTGGTGGAGTCGCGGTGAAGGGGTAAGGTTGATAATGAGGAATGTATTGTCAATGGTGGACGGTAATATTAATCTCCGTTGTCATGGTGATGGCAGTAGTATTAACGGTGGTGAGGGTTGAGGTGGTAGTGGTAGTGGCGGTGACGGTGATGGCGGTGGTGGTGGTGGCGCGGCGACGGCGGTGATGGTTGTGGTGGTGGTGGTGGTGGTGGTGGTGGTGGTGGTGGTGGTGGTTTTGGTGGGGGTAGTGGTGGCGGCGGCGATAGTGATGGTGGTGGTGGTGGTGGTGGTGGTGGTGGTGTGGTGGTAGTTGAAATAAAGTAGCAGGTGGTATTGTCAGTAGTAATGGTGGTTGTGGTAGCATCTTATAACGATGAAGGCAGTGGTGAGGTTTCGAACCTACTTTAAATGCAATCAATCAATATAATGTTATGGCATGTTATAATAACAAACTCGAGTATCTTTATGTTTCGGTCTGTTTTCATCTTCGCCATCTCCCTTACTCGTTACGTGTGCGTGTGCATGTGTTTACATATGGAGGGAGAGGTGGAAACTAAAGGTATATGTGTCTGCACTTATGTGCAAGGACATATCTATGCATGCGTGTGTGCGTGCACACTTATAGATATCAAATGTATATAAAATATGTAAAACTATGTATATGTTTATACCTATATGATGTACACACATAGACAATTTTATGGATATTTTAGAGCCCTTGCCTAGCTCTACAATGTGTGTCTTCTTCTCCCAGATATGCGCTCCATTCTTCCAAATAAAATAATTTTAACTTATAGTTTGATAAACATGCGAACATAGTTTTTAAGACTTCTTTTTGTGGCCACAATAGGAAAATCACAAAACCTATATTTTCTACTACACAGTTCACATTTGCCCTTTCTAAATCATGTAATAGGTTCATAACACTATACGAACATCTCTACTGCTTTGAATAATTTCACCACATTCTACATAGCAAAGATATTTAGTGATTTATTTATTGGTCACAGGAAACTATTGTATATTTTGGAAACAATCAACAAGATCCCAGGGCGGAACTCGTCAAATAGGACCAAGAAAACAATGTTTCCATTGGTCTTTCCATTGCTGATACTATCTACTGGTTGCAACTCCTGGTAGAAAGAGTAACGTAAGATAAGGTGTCTTACTCAATGACATAAAGTATCGCCCGGTCCGAGATCCGAGATCACAATCTCACGATTGCGAATCTAATTCTCTGGCTCTTAAGCCACGCGCCTTCACATATTTAATTAAATATTTTATTTAATTATGAAAATTTGTAAATTATAAGATTATGATACTATAATATTCCGCAATGCGCCTCTCTGGGGTTCGCACCCGAGGCGGCTGTGTAGTTCACCTGAGGGTAGCACAGGTAGTGCCTGTATTTCTGCCGAGTGTTGTGACCTGTAGATAGTGTCTACAATGAAAAGACCAATGGAAACATGGTCTGCTTCATCCGATTTAACTATTGGCTTCTTTTCATATTGTTATATTAACTGGCACTCCGTCTGTTACGATACGAGTGTTCCAATTGATCAGATCAATGGAACAACCTGCTCGTGAAATTAACGAGCAAGTGGCTGAGCATTCTACAGATATGCGTACCCTTAGTTCTCAGGGAGATTCAGCGTGACATAGAATGTGACAAAGCTGGTCCTTCCAATTAGGTACAACTCATTCTTGCCAGCTGAGTGGACTGGAGCAACGAGAAATAAAGTGTCTTGCTCAAGGACACAACGCACCGTCGGGAATCGAACCCACAACGCTACGGCTGTGAGCCGAATACCTTAACCACAAAGCCACACGCCTTCACTGTTATATTACATATGTGAGATCCGTCTGTTTATTTAAATTGTTGTTTTTTTTGTTGATGCTTATTTTGTTTGTATAAATGTTATCTGTGGCATTTCAATGTTAAAAAGCAATTACTTAAGATGGATTCTACTATTAATTCAAAGGTCGGCCTTGTAACATATTGTGTCACATTGATTCTGCCTGAGAAATTACGTTAAGGCTATATGTGTCACAGTCACGTACACTGTAATACTGTTTTACATTCATCAAATTAGGGATCGAGTAAAGAAGATCCAGTTATTTATTTTTCTTTTGTGTATCCCTCTCTGCCCTTCTCGTCACTTTCTCACATTCACTCTCTCTCCCCCCCCCCCTCTTTCTATATATATATATATAATCATTGTAAATTCCATTCCCATAATAATTGTTGCCCATACAAAACCATGGTAGGGAGATCTATGTATAAGCAAAGTTGAAGGAAAAGATTTTCCATCGATCTTGTTTATACTCGCGTAATTAGAGTTTTTTCTCATTTAATTTTGATATATAATGCTGCTTCTTTGAGAGATTTCTTTCATTGAGATCTTTGGTTATTAGTGTCTAATTAACCTTTAATATATATATATATATATATATATATATATATATATATACAGAGAGAGAGAGAGAGAGAGAGAGAGAGAGAGAGAGAATAAGAATTACAGTTTTTTATGAAACCATATTACAATTGTTTCTATATCGATCAGCTAGGGTTTGTTGGGATGTATATGTATGCCTGTATTTATGTAAGCTTTTTTAAGTGAGGAAAGGTTTTGCACGGGGCCAATTCCTACTCTCTGGACATGGAATGCATTTACCCAAAAAGAAGAACTGGTCTACATCATTGGATGCAAACGATGTGGCAGGTTTTATATCAGATTCACCATCGCCTAGATAGATGTCATAATGAAGACTAGGAGTCTCTCACTCCACAAACATTTTTTTAAAAACAATAATAATATACGTACATACACACACATGCACGCACGCACACACACACACAAACACACGCACACACACACACGCACACACACACACACACAAACACACACTCACACACACACACACACACGAACACACACAAACACACGCGCACACACACATACACACACATACTCACACACACACACACACACACACACGCACACACACGCACACACACGCACACACACTCACACACACAAACACACACACACACACACGCACACACACGCACACACACGCACACACACGCACACACACGCGCACGCACACGCACACACACACACACACACACACACACACACACACACACACACACACACACGAACACACTCATATGCAATCGGTACTAGCAGGGAAACCTTATGCTAATCCCGTCAACTGCGGTGGATTGGCAGTATCGGTAGAGGGTCGGACACCATGCTTTGCAGCAAAGAGTTACGGCCCTTTGTGGTCTGAGTTCAAATCCCGCCGAGGTTAACTTTGCCTTACATCCTTACGGGGTCGATAAAATAAAGTACCAGTAATACACTGAGATAATTGCTGGCCTTGTGCCAAAAGTAGAAACAATTATTATTAATATTATATATATATATAAGGGCGGTAGATTGGCAGTATCGGTAGACAGTCGGACGCCATGCTTTCCAGCATAGTTACGTCCCTTTACGATCTGAGTTCAAATCCCGCCGAGGTTGACTTAGCCTTTCATCCTTACGAGGTCGATAAAATAAAGTACCAGTAATGCACTGGTTAATTGCTGGCCTTGTGCCTAAAGTAGAAACAATTATATATATATATAGGAAATGAGTCAGGACCCCGACGGCTGAGCTCCGGCCATTTCGACAGCTAGATCCGAACAGGGTCCTGACTCTTTTCCTATTACCCACTCTACTACCCTTAGTATTGAGTACTCTGGTGCGTTATGATCCACCTGGTATCTTACCACTCCCTCTTTATATATATACATATATACATCAGAAGTCGACACTTAAGTATCGAGTACTCTGCTGAATAATGGTCTTATTAGTTTAATACTGGTTTAATCCTGATATATACGGCTGGAGCTCAGCCATCGGGGTCCTGAATCTTTTCATATATATATATGTGTGTGTGTGTGTGTCTGTGTGTGTGTGTGTGTGTGTGTGTGCGTGTGTGTGTGTGTGTGTGTGTGTGCATCCATATGCGTGTTTATGCATTAGGTATGGGAGTATGGTATATGTGCGTATGTATGGAAATGACGTCATCCCATCAGACGATAGAGTTTGGAATGGAAACCAATTCCGAACAATCTCTGTCAATAATTCTAACTTAAACATTTTTATGTTGTTTCTTTTACTTTTGCTCTTCTTTTTCTTTTTGTTGTTTATATATTTCTCCTGTATTTTATTTTGCTTTATGTTTCTAACCTACGACAGATACGGAATGTATCGACATGCAACACTGCTTTCCCCTCTTTCTCTATCTATCTATCTATCTGTCTGTCTGTCTGTCTATATTTCCTCTATCTATCTTCCATCTATTTATCTATCTATCTCCCACCTATCAATCTATCTCTCTATCTATTTATATATATATATATATATATATATATATATATATATATATATGAACGAGTAGGACCCCGACGGCTGAGCTCAAGCCGTTTCGACGGCTGATTCTGGAGTAAAGGAAAATTTGTAGGATAAAAATG
>OZ024740.1:283591107-283596107 GCA_964016885.1 Eledone cirrhosa
ATCAGACAAAGTTGGAATTCCTCTTATTAATATAACCTTCTATACACAATCATACACACCCGTGTATATTTACCTATCTATATCTATATCTATATCTATATATATATATATATATATATACATACGCTCTCTCTCTCACACACACACACAATCATTCTCACTCCCTCACTCTCTGTCACACACTATCTCTTTCCACATACACACACACGCACATATATATATGTGTGTATGTGTGAGAGTTTGTTCCCATGTATCTTTCGATTAATCTATCTATTTATATAACCATCTTTTATTACTGGAGTCGATTTAATCGACTTTCCCCTCCCCCAAAACTGCTGGCCTTGTGCCTATATAAGAAACCATTATCTACCTACATGTAGACACACACACACACACACACACACACACGCACACACACAAACACATATATATATAGCTGTTGAAACGGCCGCAGCTCAGCGGTCGGGGTCCTGACTCTACTACCCTAAGTATCGAATACTCTGATGCGTTATGGTCTACCTGGTTCCTTACCACACTTCCTTTGTTATATATATATATATATATATATATATATAAACGCAGATATCATCCCATGATGATATTTGTTTTTGAAATGCGCATAATAAAATACTTGGAACTCTTTTAACCATCTTTCGATCTTATATATATATATATATATATATATATATATATATATATATATATATATATATATATATACTTAATACATTAACAGAGAAAGTTATTAGCGATAATCCGACCAACTTCCATCTCACTCAACAAACATTAGGAAATACCTAAGTATATTCCCAATTATACGTTTGGGGTGCTAACTATATTGTATTATGTGGAATGTCGGGTGTTTTATTTTATATGAGACATAATTAAATAAATATATATATATATATATATATATATATATATATATATATATATATATATATATATATATATATATAACAGGAGGCTGGACTGGTGTATAACGAAGACGGGTGAACTGCACTACGTTGAGTACTCTCCACAATATTACACCAAGATTGACCATACGGAATTCTATCCAGTGGTGAACCAACAAACCTAAAGAAATATATCCGATCATGAATACCACGAGCTTGCCAGTTACGTAAGTCTGATATTTGATTTCGGATTTATAGAAACACTTTAAGCGTATAACGTTTGATTTGTCCAGGTGTATTTTTCTCAACCTATTAGTTCTTTCGTTACTTTGGTATATTGTGTGTTAGATTTTGCCTACCACAATGTTCAATTTGTCAAGCTATTTAAACGTATGTTATTACTCTGAGGACCTACCTTGTCGAGTGCTTTGCTAACTCATTCTCATAGTAGGTCGAATTTGCTTGCACACCGCCAGAGATTCGATTTTACTAAGTATCCAATTATATATATATATATATATATATCGATATATCTTCCTTCTTACATATTCCAATTGAGAACGACAGTTTATCATTATTCATTATTCGATCAATCCTTATGTGTAATACATTCTTTAGACCAAAATTAATTCATGACCCCTCCCCCTCCATTTTTCTCTCACACTCTATTATACTTTACCCTTTTTCTTCTCTCCTTCTCTCGTCAGTTCTTCTAAACATTTGTGCTATTTCCTACCCTTTTGCTATTCCAACAACCTCATTATCATACCTGATGGTCAAATATCTCTCTTCCTTTTATATATATATATATATATATATATATATATATATGTGTGTGTGTGTGTGTGTGTGTGTGTGTGTGTGTGTGTGTATACTAGCAGAAGTGTCCGGCGTTGCTCGGAGTTTAATTGCTTTAAAGTACTCTTAATGATTCCACTCAATTATGGTTATTTAGGCAAAGAAAGTAAATACGGGTAAGCAAGGAAGAGGGGGGTAGCGAAAAATTTAAATTGAGTACTAAGTAAGTTGTATGAAGAATGCACGTCAAATAGTAGGTCAAATTTGTAAGCCAAGCCCGTCTGAGTTATAGCACAAAAGAGCGTAAACAGGGGCGATAATTTGGAGCACACTGGAAAAAAATCATCAAAATCGGACGTTCCTGAAAAAAGTTTTCTCATTAATTTTTTGTCTCATATTGCTAAAAACAAAGAAAAAAAATTACAAAAAGGACAATAATAAAATATAATGTCTTTGTTGAGATTCAAGTAAATAAATGCTTAAGCGTCGTTATGACTACGTTTGTTGTTGTATAAATTCATCTGTGGCTTTTGAATATTTGTTTTTTGATGTAAAATGTAATGGTGTAAAATGTAATGGTGAGCGTCGTTATGATTATGTTTGTTGTTGTATAAATTGATGTGTTTCTTAGTTTTCAAAATTTATGTCGCGTTCCTGAACGAAGTTTTGTCGCTGTTAGAGTTGCAGAGGAGATTGAGAGGGAAGTAGAGGAAGGGATGAACCTTTTAAAGAGAGTTGCAGAGGAGATTGAGAGGGGAGTAGAGGGAGGGTTGATCCTTTTAAAGAGAGTTGCAACATGCATGTAGAGTTGCAGAGGAGATTGAGAGGGGGTAGAGGGAGAGATGAACCTTTTAAAGAGAGTTGTAGAGGAGATTGAGAGGGGAGTAGAGGGAGAGATGGACCTTTTAAAGAAAGTTGTAGAGGAGATTGAGAGGGGAGTAGAGGGAGAGATGAACCTTTTAAAGAAAGTTGTAGAGGAGATTGAGAGGGGA
This sequence comes from Eledone cirrhosa, assembly GCA_964016885.1. Lineage (NCBI taxonomy): Eukaryota > Metazoa > Mollusca > Cephalopoda > Octopoda > Eledonidae > Eledone > Eledone cirrhosa. The sequence continues at coordinate 283,593,794 of OZ024740.1, forward strand.
GTAGAGGGAGGGATGATCCTTTTAAAGAGCGTTGCAATGTGCATGTAGTTTCATCGATTTTTTAGGGTAGTGGAGAGAGGGATTAAGTGTGTAAGAGAGAGGGTTACAGCATGTATTTAGTTTTATCGATTGTTTTCATAGAAGCAGGAAATTTTTGGCAAAGTTTATTACGGGTTGACCATTGTTGGTAAATTTGGAGCACATTGGGAAAAGAATCATCAAAATCGGTAGAGAAATGTGGAAATGCATAAAAATCATACACACACACACAGACAGACATCTTCCGTTTATATATATATATATATATATATATATATATATATATATATATATATATATATATATATTATAAATATATTATATATATATATTATATATTATATATATATTATATATTACCCATATATATATATACACATACATGCACACACACACACACACACACGCATATATATATACATATATACATACAAACACACACACACGTATATATATATATATATATATATATATAGTAGTGAAAAACCGGGAAATTATAGTCAAAGTTGGTAGAGCACTCAGTACAAAGGACAAGTTCGGTATAGAGTTAGTTTCAGACCAAATTAACAAACCATACTTGAGAACACGCGTTTCAGCCGAAGGATTCTTCAACTTGTGTATGGTTATAGGAAGTATTTATGAGTTGGCTGTGAAAAAGGAGGTAACCCGAGTATGACTGTTGTAGAGGGGACAACTTTTGAAGAACGATCCCTTGTGTTAGTTCGGCTCAGGTTAAACTTCTGGTTATCCTGGATCCTTCCAGTTACATAATAGAAATTTCGCCGCATGGTGGCAGCAATTAAAAACATCGGTTATCGTGCTAAGGCAAGCACTGTTACGTAACCTCTGCAAAATATTTGTTCTTTTATCGATGCACAAGTTACAGGATTTCGTTCCATTTCCGTATGGTCTCGATTATATGAGGATTTTCCATTGGATATAGAAGGTCACGCTTCTATCCTCGAGTGACCATACGTGGCTTGCCATTCATTGTACAATCGCTTGTCAGAGTGTCTAAAGGTCGTCTGGTGGTTAAGGAAGGCTTCTTTAAACCGGCCCTCCGACATACCGACATATTTCTTGCCATCCTGCTGTTGTTTCAGTCGGGAGGATGTAACTTCAGTCTCGTAGACGACTGTGGGTGTAATTCACTGTTGTTTTCTGCAAGAGCATCCGGTTTCTGCAAGAGCATCCGGTTGGGGGAGCACTCTTAGAGTTGGTGGTGATATGGGCTTTCAAATTCTTAGCACAGAAATATCTGAGTTTCACCATATATATATATGTGTGTATGTATGTTTTCTGGACAAGAATAAGAGTTGTCAACAAAGTAACAAGCCTTTCTTTTTTAAGTCGAAAGATTTCTATACATTTCTATTTATGTAAATTTGAATTAAGTTATAGTCAGTCTCCTTCGGTCGGAGCCTAACCTGGTGTCATGAGGCGTTAAGCGTCTAAAAGTGCAAGACTTCCACCAATGCATGAGACACCAGACCGTTGCAGGGTTAACCCCTACTTAATGTGGTTGCCACTGTTGCTCATTCTAACAGAGAAAGGGCCTGGAATAACGTTCAACAAAGTACCGTGCTCAAAAACACAAAGTACCGTGTTCTCTTCGGATCGAAATGACGAACTTACAGTTGTGAGTGCAATATACATAATCGTCCACCTTTTCTAGATGTGAGCACATTAGTGGATATATGAGTATTTTCGTACATGTGTGTGCTTATATATATACACACACACACATACATATATGCATGCGTGTATACATTTATATGTACACACACACACACACACACACACAGAAACATATGCAGACATTCATTCCAAAGAAAGTGTCTTGTTTCGGTGTGTTAGAAACAATCTCTCTCTCTCTCTCTCTCTCTCTCTCTCTCTCTCTCTCTCTCTCTTTGTTGCTGAGAAATTATAAAAAATAAAACCCAAAGAACATACATTCATACGTACATTCATAGATATATACATGCATACATACTTTCATACATACATATATACATACATACACACTTACATACATACATATATACATACATACTTACGCACACACACACATACATACATACATACATACATACATACATACATACATACATACATACATACATACATACATACATACATACATACATACATATAGACATATACACTCATGCATACTCACACAGAGTAACAACGTTTATATTTTATCCCACGTTGTTTGCTTGTAATTTCCTTTTCCATCAAACCTCGTATAGATAATGGAAGATAACTAACACAT
>OZ024740.1:283603607-283611107 GCA_964016885.1 Eledone cirrhosa
ATTGTGTGAGATAATTATGTGAGGTAAGGCCTTTACCATGAAAATACAATAGTAAATAAAAAGTAATGTAAATGCTAAAAGGTTAACTCTTGGTCAGCCAGCCTTGGCTGAAACCTAAAATCAAAGGCGTTCCAACCATGATCATACCGTATTTTAAAGAGTATATAAGACTACATTGTCTAATGTATTCTTTTTTTAATTTGAGATGAGTTTGACTGCTATTTCTAACAGTTTATGTGGCTACGTAGAGGCTCCCTCATTTACTTGTGTCTAAAAGGTTTGCTGCATTGTTGTTCACCAGAAAAGCTGTTTGTCTGTCTGCCCCTATTTCCTTATCTCTTTCTTTTACGCTCTGTCTTTTTCTCTGTCTGTCCACCGGTCTGTCTGTCTACTAGTCTGTCTGTCTACTAGTCTGTCTGTATCTCTCATCATCTATCCACCTGCCTTTCTGTTTGTTAATGCTCATCAGTCTGTATACCAACATATATACATATATAAGATATGTTGGAGTACCAAGGGAAAACAATGTCTGACATTTATGGCAGAAATCATCTTCAGAGAATTTTTTTGAATTTTCTTCTGGATGTCTTTCTGTAACCATTTTCTCTCTGTCTACTTCTTAATCTTTCTGACCGGATTTTTGTGTGGGTGTATGCATGTGTGGAGGACGTCTCTGTGTATACCTGTGTGTGAGTGTGTGTGTATTTAGTTCATTTTTCTGTATTTATCTAAGTACGTCAGCTCATATTTCTCAAGATCTATCTGCTCTGTCTATACATCTCTTTCCATCTCCCAAAACTTCTCTTTCTTCCGCTCCGTGTTTGCACCTATTTATATCCTTATATTTGTAACTGTTTCAGTTTATATACTTTCCCTCTGTCTTTATTTAGTGTATACATGTCCGTTCTTGTGTCAGCTTGTCTGTTCTGTGTAGGGCACGTCTGTCTACGTGCAGCGCACAGGGGTATTTTCATAAAAGGATTACAGTAGTATAGAGGAGAGGGAAAAAGAAGAAAAAGAAGTAGAGAAAAAATTAAATAATGAAAAAAAACGAGAAGGGGGAAGGAAGGGTGTAAACTCTACAGACTTACCTGAATGGTGTAGCTCAGTTGCGCTCCACAGACACGATAGCGAAATCATTGCTACAGAGAACAGCCAAAGACAATCCTTGCATCGGTAATTCCACCTCATGGGGCTCCTTCTTCAGCCAAGATGCACTATTCTCGATTTTTCGGAGGAAAACGGTAATCTGAGAACCAAGGATGCTGGAGGTGTCTCCAGCAACCGACACGAAAAGGAAGTAGTCGATCAAGTCCAAGTATTTTCTTACCTTCCGCTCCTCTACATTACAGGTGGGAGTGCTCGGGTTTGTAACGGAAGCGATAAGTATGAATGTATTTCAATTCACTCCATTATCTAAACAGCAGAATGAGGTTCGAGCTTACATACCACCCCGTCCATTACATGTTGAAGGTTTTATCATCTAAATGCACTATTTACATGCAACATATACGGACTTTGAAATGTTTAAAGGAGTGGTTTAGTAGTTAAGCCCGGTCCTTTACGTTCTGGGTTCAAATACCAAGGAGTTCAAATTTGTCTTTCATCTCTCGATAAAATAAAGTACTGATAAAGTCCTGAATTCGATTCAATCAAAAGATATTGGTGTGTCTTATGTTTCTTCTAGACACGTCCAACTCGATGTACGAAGTTATCACTGATCGATCAATCCTCTGTTTTACATCATTTTCACTACACCTATTGGTTACACATAACCTTGTCAAACATAACTTTCATTTATTGACAGAATTGATAGCGCGTCGGATAAAATGTCATTACAGTATTTGTTCTGGCTCTTTAAATTTTCATTTTAAATCCCTCTTAAGTCAACTTTGCCTTTCATCTTTCCGCGGTCGATAAAATAAAGGAGCAGTCAAATACCAAATTTGCTGGCCTTGTACATAAATTAGAGATCAATAATATCAATTCAATTATCCACAAGTTTCACTGATGTGGTATAAAGGATATCGAAACATGTATCTACAGATGATGCGATAAAAAGAAACGCCAATACTTAACTTTAACTAAATGTGAACCATTATCATGATGATTCTTACAGAAGATGGAAGGAAAAAATACTTTTCATAAATAAAATTATTTCTATTTTAGACACAAGGTCAGCAATTTGAAGGGGAGGGAAAAATCGATTAAATCGACTCCAGTACGTTACTGGTACTTTATTTTATCGACCTCATAAGGATAAAAGGCGAAGATAACCTCGGCGGAATTTGAACTAAAACCTCAAAGCATGTTGTCCGACGCTCTACCGGTTCTACCAATGCACTGCCCTACTTTTCATAAATATAATGCTGAATATATACGGTAGCTGTATTCGAAGTTTTCCACCGTGCTTACTACCAAATCAAAAATAAAAATAGTAAAGTATTCTATTCTACTAGATGAAAACATTTGGAGAAGGAAAATAATTGTTTCTACTTTAGGCACAAGGCCAGCAATTACCCAGTGCATTACTGGTACTTTATTTTATCGACCCCGTAAGGATGAAAGGCAAAGTAAACCTCGGCGGGATTTGAACTCAGACCGTAAAGGGACGTAACTATGCTGGAAAGCATGGCGTCCGACACTCTACCGATACTGCCAATCCACCTGTAATTTATGACAAAGCCGACAGTTTTGGGGGTAACAGAAAGTTGATTATATTGATCTCAGTACATAACTGGTACATTATTTTACAGCTTATTTTATAAAGGATGAAATGAAAAGTTGGGTTCGGCTGGATTTGAACTCAGAATATCAAAGGCCATAACTAAAGGCTGCAAAACATTTTGTCCGACGCTCTAACAATTCTGCAAATCCACGGCCTATATAATTATTTATTCTATTTTATTTATTATCTTTTTTTTATCTGTGTGTGTAAATCGGCTGGTAATAGAAGGAAAACAATGACACTGGAAGGATACATAAATACTATATAAAAGACTCAAAGATAAGATCTCACTCTGAATATGAAAATACAATTTGAAAACCGTTGATCACCATTTCTGACTAAATATACTTTGGTTACTGGTCGGAAGTTGGACGGGGCTACGCAACAGAATAATTCTATTGCATAGCTGATACAAACTTCATTTGTTTGTATGAGCTCCATTGAAAAATATTTAAATTATATATGTGTGTGTGTGTGTGTGTGTGTGTGTGTGTGTGTGTGTGTGTGTGTGTGTGTGTGTGTGTGTGTGTGTGTGTGTGTGTGTGTGCGTGCGTGCGTGCGTGCGTGCGCGTGTGTGTGTGTGTGTGTGTGTGTGTGTGTGTGTGTGTGTGTGTCTATATCTAAATGTAATATTGTTTCTAGTTTTGGTACAAGACCAGCAATTACCCCAGTGCGTTACTGGTGCTTTATTTTATCGACCCCTTAAGGATGAAAAGCAAAGCTAACTTCGGCGGGATTTGAACTCAGAACGTAAAGGGACATAACTCAATGCTGCAAATCATAGTGTCTGACGCTCTACGGATACTGTCAATCCACCGCCCCTTGCCAAACCACGGCCCCTCTAAATGTAATATTAGCCAGGAGATGTGAAAATCACACTGCTTTCCTCACAGTTAGTGGTCGAAGCTGAAGTTGCCAAAATGACTTTGTTAATCAACTGACCGACTTTTTACCAGACACGTGACTATTACACCATCCGATACGTCATCTCTTCTCTTGACATCTATCATCGTTTATTGTTTTGCCTTATCTGTCCATCCATCTCCTTATTGGATTGGCCTGCAAAAAAAGACACGCTGTACACATGGCAATTTCAAACCCACTGAGACTGGTCAGACCAACGCCTATGCTTCTTTTTGGATAGTCCCTTAATCCATATCTATATTTCTCTGTCTGTCACATCCCTCTCTCTCTCTCTCTCTCTACATCTCTCTCTCTCCCTCTCTCTCTCATACCTCATCCAAATTTCCATCTACTTTTCATTTCCTTCCTTCTTATTATCTCTTTAAAATCACTTATGGCTACATTAGTCTTACTCTCTCTAACATTGACCAAATTGTTTACTCATCTGTCAATTTGCTTCTAGAATTGATTCATTTTATCCCTTGGTACAATGAGTAAGACGGCATCAACTCTTCTGTTTTTTGTTTTTTTGTTTTTTTGTTTTTTTGTTTTTTTGTTTTTTTGTTTTTGTTTTTTGTGCGTGTGACATCCCTGCGTAATTTCTTTGAACCTCACCCCTCTCGTCTATAAATATACTTTTATACATACACACAAAAAAAATAGATTTATTGTGTAGGTAATTACTTAGCTAAATACTTTGCTAAGAGTAACGAGAAAATACCACATGGGGCGCGATTATATTTATATATATATATATATATATATATATATATATATATATATATATATATATATATATATATATATATATATATATATATATATATATATATGGGAGGGGTGCTGCGGTGGGATACGGCGTTTCTTGGGCATTTTAAAGCCTGGTGGGGCCCATCCATATCCTTGTCTGGGGATCTTATACAGAGAAGGATAAAAAATAAGACAGAAGAAGAAAGAGATATAGAGGAAGAATCTCCCCCAGACCAATACTTTTTATAGATTTCGAAAGGATGAAAGGCAAAGTTAACCTCAGCGGGATTTGAACTCTGAGAGCAGAGCGTCGGGACGAAAACTGCAAGGCATTCTATCCGATGTTCTAACACCTCTGCCAATTCTATCATCCAACTCTCTCTCATTCTCTTTCTCTCACACTCACTCTCTTTCTCTATCTCTCTCTCTCTCTATATATATATATATCTATATATATATATATATATATATATATATATATATATATATAAGACTAATTCTTTTGTTACATTTCATCTCAAAAGTGCATAGATGTAAAAGCTAAAAACTGATTAATTAAGAAGTTTTAATAGAAATTGTACTTTTAAATACATTTCGAACGGATCCAAGACCCCGTACACACACACACACACACACACACACACACACATATATATATATATATATATATATATACAGAGAAAGAGAGAGATGGGAGAGGGAGAGTGGAAAGAGAGAGGGGAGAGAGGGGGGAGGAAAAGATGAGGGAGAGGAGAGAGAGGGGAGAGAGAGGGAGAGAGAGAAAGAAATAGGTAGATAGATATTTCTTAGGCCCCCAAATTACAGCGTATTGGAACTTCACAAACGTCTAGCCATATAATTTAAATAAACCTTACTACTAGATATTCAGAATTAACGATATTGTTGTAGATGATACATTCCACTGAATGAGATGAATTATACTTTTCACGAATATATCACATAAATTTGAATTCTAAATCCAGTTATGTTATTATGTAGATTTAAGTGAATGGCTGACTGAATTAAGAGCAATAAACATTTCAGAGAATGAAGCATGCATAAATATTTAACTATCTGTCCGCCATACTCGTAAACATAAACCTTAAGACACTCACACACACACATATATATATATATATATATATATACATATAAAAGTTTACATATATATATACATACATATACATATACGTGTATGGGCGATTACGCTGTCGAAATATTCGATAAATATTCCGCTATGGCCGACGTGAAGCGCTAGTTTCGGTTATTTGTCGGAGATTTCTTCATAGAAGCCTCATTCTTATAGCCTGGTCTATTCGATTTTTTATATGGTTAATTATGCTAATTGGGAGAGGAAGTAGTATATATTTTATCTTGTGATTCTATAGACATGTTTTATGATATATATATATATATATATATATATATATATATATATATATATATATATATATATATATATATATATATATATATATAGTAATAATAATAAAATTGAAGACTGAAATCCAGAGAGGGCTCGATAATAAATATATATATATATATATATATATATATATAAATATATATAAATATATATATATATATATAAATATATATAAATATATATATATAAATATATATAAATATATATATATATATATATATATATATATATATATATATAATGTAGGAGGTGAGTTTTATTGTAGTACAATAAAGCAATGCAGATATCGGATAAGAAGCACTCTACAGTTTGTGGGACTGGAGTATGCATAATATAAGATCAAAAGATGGTTAAAGGAGTTCAATATATTTTATTATGCGCATTTCAAAAACAAAAACAAACATCATCAAACAATAATATTTGTGTTTTCATCAGATAAAACAGGAGAACATGATATGAAGGCTAAAAAAACACTTGTTGATAGTGCAGTTTTAAATCAACGTTGATTTAAAACTGCACTATCAACAAGTGTTTTTTTAGCTTTCATATCATGTTCTCCTGTTTTATCTGATGAAAACACAAATATTATTGTTTGATGATGTTTGTTTTTGAAATGCGCATAATAAAATATATTGAACTCCTTTAACCATCTTTTGATCTTATATTATATATATATATATATATATATATATATATATATATATATATATATATATATATATATATATATATACACACACACACAAGCGCGCAATAACACACTCACATACAGACATTCACACATAAATATGCATACATATGTATATCTATTAAACAGAAGCCTATATTCGGTGTGAATATACTAATGTACCTATACATTATTATCTATTCAGTGGATTGGCAGTATCGGTAGAGTGTCGGACGCCATGCTTTGCAAACAAAGAGTTACAGCCCTTTATGATCTGAGTTCAAATCCCGCCGAGGTTAACTTTGCCTTTCATCCTTACGGGGTCGATAAAATAAAGTACCAGTAATACACTGGGATATTTGTGCCCTTGTGCCAAAAGTAGAAATTATTATCTATTTATCGTTTTCTATATAACTAATTAAATATAGTATACCATCAGAAATTAATCCACTATGTATTATAGACTTGCAATCGTATATACATATATACATACATATATACATACATAAATAAATAAATACACCCATATGAATACATACATACATAGATACATACATACAAAGAACACAACTAGTTAGGAAATTACAAGTACAATCCATTAATGGAACAGTAAAAATATGTAAAACATTCTGAAAATATTGCATCTAATAACTGCATATACACTTGTACAGATACAAAGCATATGCACATGCACACACATAACTCAAAACATCCACACATACAATAACATCCATATCTACACATGCATGCAGACATGCATACATAATCTACCTAGTTGATGTTGTGTAAATTCCATTGAGAGAGTCTTGTATCTATGTTAGAAACCGACTCTCTCTATTGGCAAAAATTGCAAAAATTGAAAAATTGAAAAAAATTATAAAATCAGAAGAACATAAATACATACATACATATATACATACATACATATATACATACATACATATATACATACATATAAACATTCAAAAAACAAGACTAGTTAGGAAATTACAAGTACAATCCATTAATGGAAGAGTAAAAATATAT
>OZ024740.1:283618607-283626107 GCA_964016885.1 Eledone cirrhosa
TTCTTCCGAAGTGGTATCGGAAGAAGTAAACCATGTGATGGCCGGAGAGAAAGTCACCCGACCTCAGACCTTTCAGGCGCGTCCACCACACAACCTCTTTCATCATGGCTATTACGCACAGAAAGACCGCCTCTGCTTCATTTCTGAAGGGAGGAGGCGGCTTGATGTTCACCACAGACTCGGCGGTTAATCGAATCGGCGCCACACGCGACAGCAGTCGTTCGACGTAGCCCCACAGATCGGCAACGCCCGGGCAGTGTACCAGTGCATGCGCAACGGTTTCCTCGTCGCGCACGCATCTGGGACAGATCTTTTTCGCGGGATCCCTGCCCGGGCGCCCGTGTCTGTAGAGCTTTTCTCGAACGGGCAGAGCCCCCCGGTAACACTGCCAGGCTAGGGACCTCTGGAAGTTGTCCATGGGTCCCGGGCCGAAAGTTCTACCGAACAGGCTGGCCAGTTCGTCCTCCTCCATGCCTAGCGACTCTCCAAGGGTGTCGTCGCCCCTGCTAGCCACCAACCCTCTATAGAATGTTGAGGTGGATTCTCCACTGACAGTCGGGTCCGCTTGCCAGATAGCCGTGAGCGCCTGGGCACACTCAGTGTGCCAGTTGCCCAGTTTTCTCGGTCTTTGCTTCACCCAGGATTGCAGTTCGGTGAGCGAGACGAGCTGTGGGAAGGCTCGCCTCACAAACGGGGCCCACACCGGCTGACCGTTGAGGAATACCTGTAGATGCCGTAGCCTCAATGCGTGCCTACGCATCAACAGCCACGGCATACCCAGCCCTCCTTTCGAAGGGTGCTGGCAGCAGATGGATCTCCTCACCATGGGAGGCCGCTTCTTCCAGAGGAACTGGAAGAGCATGCGTTCCATGATGGTGAGCTTTTCCTTGGGGCAAGGCACGACGGTCAGGCGGTAGTAGATGACGGACGCTATGTAAGCGTTCGTCACCTCCGCCCGACCTTTCAGTGATAGTTTGCACTTGGCCCACTTCTGGGTCAGCGCAAACACCCTGCTCGTCACCTCGCCCCAATTCTTCTCCACCTGGAGGTCCGGTCCGAACCAGACCCCGAGCAGCTTCACCGGGCCCTCCGTCCACCGCCCGACGACACCGTCTAACGGCATCGGTTTGCCCCTCCACGTTCCGAGTTGCAAACCGACTGACTTGTCCTGGTTCAGCTTAGCCCCCGTCAGCCTTTCGTATTCCTCCAGTAGGGTGGCGATCGCCCCGATTTCCGAGGCGTCCGCCACCATTACTGTTACGTCGTCGGCATAGGCCGAGACCGCTTTGTGCAATCCCGGTTCCAGGGGTATGCCCCGCAGCAACTCCAACTTCCGCAGCAGTGGCTCGAGAGTCAATACGTACAGAAGGGAGGAGAGGGGGCACCCCTGTCTGATGGATCGGGTGATTTGAAACGGCTCCGAGAGGTAGCCGTTTACTTTAATCCTAGAGTAGATGTTGCCACTGTGCATGGCAGAAATCCAGCCCCTGAAAACGGGTCCGAAGCCCGCCGCCGCTAGCACCGCATCCAGGTAACCATGGTCGACCCTATCGAACGCCTTAGATTGATCCAAGTTGATCAGGGCCCCACCAAAGCCGGGTTCGTAGCCAACCCTCTCTATGATGTATCGCATGAGGTGGAGGTTGTCGTGAATGGACCTGGACGGGATAGCGCATGTCTGCGCGTCTCCCACCAAACCACCCACCACAAGTGCCAACCTCTTCGCCAACACCTTGGCCAAAATCTGTAACTCTGCATTCAGCAGAGTTATGGGCCTAAAGTTACTTAAGTCGTCCCCCTTGCTCTCGTCCTTCCTCACTAGCGTGACCACGCCCTTGGTCACAGAACAGGGAATTCTCCCGTTCTGTTGCCAGTTGCAATAGACAGCCTCGAGGAGTTCGGAGAACAAGACCGGCATAGCCAAATAAAGTTCGTATGGTAGACCATCGAGACCCGGGGATTTGCGTCTGCTGCATTGGCTGAGCGCTTCTCCGATTTCAGTGGCTGTGATTGGCCCTTCGCAGCACTCCGCTTCGCCGCTCGAAAGACGCGGTAGACCGTCGAGGTATGGACCGAAGTCCACATCCCCGTCCGGCCCCCCGCCACCTCCGAACAGTCGAGCAAAGTGCCTTTGAAAGGTCTCGCACATTCGCTCAGGTTCAAGGATCACCCGTCCATCCTGGTCTCGCAAAGACCGAATGGTGGATTTAATCCCACTCTTGGCTTCTGTCACGCGGGCCCAGCTAACAGCTTTGGTCCCCTCGTTTCCTAAAGCACGTATTTTACTTCGGACAACGCAGCCTTCGTGCTTCGTGTCAAAGAACTGGCTCAATGCCGTTCTCGTCGCTAACACTCTGGCTACGTCTCCGCTCCTAATCGCCTCTTCTAGTTTATCTGTTAACTCCCTTTCCCTCCTATTTCTATTCGCCGCTAGTTCCTTACTGTAACCTATCGAACTTACTCTAATCTCTCTCTTTAGAGATATCCACCACCTACTGTTGACGATCGCTCCCGTCAACCGCATCTTAACTAAGCTACTAATCCGGTTTCTGTAATCTTTCTTTGTCGGTAAGGACAAGTTCATCTTCCAGTAACCGGGACCCTGTCTATGCGTTCTATCAAGGTTGACCACGCAGGTCACTAATTTGTGATCTGAATAGCCAACCATGATCAGTTCTGGACAACTAAATACGTCCCTATCCTTACTCCTAACCAAAAACCTATCTAGGTACGATCTAGATTGTCCACTGCGGTTTGCCCAGGTCCAGGTTGGCGCAGTTGGACAATCTAGTCGAAATCTATCGACCAGGTCGAATCGATCGAGTAACCCCTTGAGGCTGCTACACCCCCCTCTATCGGGACATGCCCCTGCATAGTCCCAACGCGCATCTAGGATTCCATTCCAGTCCCCCACTAAAAGCAGGGAACGCGACGTTCCTAGAAAAGTCTCCAGACGTTGGAAGAAGTCGGCTCTCTCCGCCCCGAAGGGAGCATAAAGACCGACCAGTCTGAAAGCCCCGCCTTCACCACCTCCGACGTCCAGCACCAGTAATCGACCCCCCGGGTCCGAGTGAACAATCTGTACGTCGAGAGTTAGACGTTTATCCAGCAGTACGGCAACTCCCCCCCCGCCTCCGGGTTGACAGAGAGATGCGTGCATCTCAAAGTCATCGAAGGCGGGCGCCAGCTGTCTCACGCTGCTGATCCGACTCTCGCAAACAACCATCACATCTATACTTTGTGACCTGAGGTCACTTAGAAGCTTTGCTTGCTTCCAAGCTGAGCTCAGGCCACGCGCGTTCAAACAGCCAACTCTCAATTGATCTATTTTGGTGTTGAAAGTGAAGAAAGAAAAGCACTTACCTCTCCGGGTTGCGTAATTTCCATGGCATCAGGTGTGTTGGGTGGAGGGATGTTTTGTGGTGGTGTGGGGGTACACGTGTGTGGTGGGGTTGGGGTATTTGGAGTTGTGTCAGGGAGAGGGGCGGTTATGGGGAAATCTTTCAAGAGGACGCGATTCAACGGTTTTAAACAGGGGGGGCTCACGTCCCGTCTAAATTGTTCTTTTAAGGAACGATAAAGGTCCAGAGGGACCTTTATCATTTTTAAATGGGTGAAGTTCTCTGTTGAGATAAAGTTTGGCCCTTCGGTCTGCACCATAGGGTTATTGTTTATTAATTTAACCAGTTTTTTGTTTTCTTTATTTATATATGTGTATTGCAACGTCTTTTTTTGTGATGCTGTCAATGTTTCGGAGAGGGGAGGCGCAGATTTATTTTTGTTTGTTGAGGGTGGGGTGTTTTTGATTGGAGTTGGTGTTTGTGTGTGGGTTATTTGTGGTGTGCTGGGTGTGTGTTTTCTTTTTTTTCTTTTAACTTGTCTGAAGGCTTCTCCTCCTTCTTCTTCAGAAGTTGGGGGAAACTCTTCAGCGCTAGGTGGGAGGGACGTGTTGTGTGGTTGTTTTTTTTTTGCGGGAGGGGTAGATTTGTTACTGTTTTTTTTATTATTTGTTTGGAATGGGTTTTGTGGTGGTGGTGGTGGTAATGTTTGTGTCGTGCTTGTGGTTGGTAATGGTGGTGGTGATGTTTGTGTTGTGGTTGGTGGTGGTGATTTTTGTGTCGTGCTTGTGTTTGGTGCTGGTGGTGGTGATGTTTGTGTTGTGTTTGTGGTTGGTGGTGTCTGTATTTTGTTTGCTGTGTGTGGTATTAGTGTATTTTTGGAGGTGGGTGGTGCTGGTGTACTGTTTGTGGTGGGTGTGGGCAATAGTCCTTTTTGGGGGATACGTTTCGGGCAGTTAGCCTTAACGTGTCCCCTTTCCATGCATAAATAGCATGCTGGTCTTCTCCCCTCTACAATTATGTCTATTGGGGTAAGGTCATCCAGCCAGATGCGATCCGGGATTTGTGCTATTCTTTCGGGCCTCATTTGGACTAGTATGTCGAGGCCCATTCCCAGGAACGCATCTCCAGTTGCCTTCCCCATTGACAGCATAGTGTCTTCGCCCATATCAATGAAGCCAGCAATAGCCCACCAGAAGTCCATTGTGGGCAGCATTGTTTTTACTTTTACCCTCTGTGTTCTTCTACCCATGTAGGAGGGATAGAAGCTATATGTTGTCGACGAGAGTGGGCTTAGGGAAAGCTGAACCGCCGTTTCTTTGTCTCTTGTTAGGACCGAAATGCTGCCATAGAGTCGGTCCTTTCGTATGAAGAGAATATTCTTCATATAGTCTTTTAGGACTAACTCTATTTCCATTTGGCTGGGCTGTGCTGGCTTTCTTGACTGGTTTAGTATAGTTCTGTATATAACTGTGTTTTCTTCTCTGGCTTTCTTGAATTCTGGGGGGGAGTTAATGGAAAACATTCCGTTCTCTCCCAAAACAATATGTTTCTTTGCTTCGGCCAGTTTTTCTCTGGCGGCAGTTAGGTCAATTGGTGTGTATGTAATGGATTGCTTTGTTTTCTGGGCGAAAGTTGCCCTGTCGTTATTTGTATTATTTTCTGTTTGTTTGTTTTCTGTTTGCTCATTTTCCTTAACATTTGTTTTTTCATTTTGTTTGTTTGTTTCAATGTCTAATTTTGTTGTAATTATTTTTTGTTCTTCAGACTTGGGGGGCGTGGCAGAGCTAATGGCAGACATGTCTGCCATCTTTTCCGCCATGCTGCCAAGAAAGAAATTTTTCGGCAAAAATAGATATTTATTTTTATTTTACCCCCTAAAAAGGGGGTAAATGCAAAAATGTTTCCCTAAATAACAGGGGTTAGTGTTCCAAATGTGTTGCACTAAAAATTTTATCCGGTACTTACAATAGTAAGGGTAAATCCCGATGGAATAGCGGAGCCGATGCGAAGCGTGTCTTACTCTATCAAGATAGATAGATAGATAGATAGATAGATAAGTTTCTTTATTTGCCACAAGGGCACAAAAGATTGGTTCAAATACAAGGGGGGGGGTTTACATACATTTAAGGGTTTACATACATTTAAAGGACGTGTAAAAAATGTAACAAATAAAATTAAACAATCGAAGTCCTCAATAGGGAGGGGGCGTTGACGTGGGTCGCCCCCCCCCCCCCCCCGATAGATAGATAGATAGATAGATAGATAGATAGATGGATAGATAGAGTAGGGTGTGCATTAAGAGAGAGGTGGGAGATATAGATAGAGTTTGAGATAGGGAGAAAAAGAGAGCTTGATCTAGTGAGATAGATGGAGAGAGAGAGAGATAGGGAGTGAGAGAGATATAGGGAGCGAGAGAGAGATAGAGAGAGAGAGTGAGAGAGAGAGGGGGGAGCGAGAGAGAGAGAGAGAGAGAGAGAGAGAGAGAGAGAGAGAGAGAGAGAGAGAGAGAGAGAAATCAGGAATGTTAAAGTTATCTCTGTGCAATTCCTTATTATCACTGAACGACCATTTTGGATGGAATGTACTAAAAATCAGGTCATCCACGCCGTCAATAACATCATCTTGATTGTCATCATCTTTATCACCATTACTATCCTCATCATTATCGTTATTTTCATCGTCATCATCCTAATTAGAATCATCTTTATCGTCATCACCATCATCTTCCTTTTCTTCTTTCTCCTCGTTTTCCTACTACTACTATTACTACTGCTACTATTACTACTGCTACTATTACTACTGCTACTACATCATTATCATCATCATCATCATCATCATCATCATCATCATCATCATCATCAACAGCAGCATCATCATTATTATCTTGGCAGTGTCGGTAGAGTTACGGCCCTTGCCATTCTGAGTTCAAATCCCGCCGAGGTTGACTTTGCCTTTCATCCTTACGGGGGTCTATAAAATAAAGTACCAGTAATGTACTGGGGTAATTGCTGGCCTTGTGCCAATAGTAGAAACAATTATTATCATCCATCATCGCCATCATCATCACCATCACCATCATCACCACTGTCGTTATCAGTGTAGTTGCTGTTTGTTGTCACCGACGCCATCTTTACAATCTGTCATTAAACCAATTCCAATCCGCCGCCATTGATTTCTATTTCTGCTTGAGAAATGTACACGTTGTTGTTTCTCAGGCTCTTATTGTCTTTCTCACTGTTGTTGTTGGTGTTGGTGTTGTTGTTGTTGTTGTTGTTGTTGTTGTAATTGCTGTTGCTGCTGCTGCTGTTGTTGTTGTTGTTGTTGTTGTTGTTGTTGTTGTTCCTGCTGCCGTTACTGTTGTTGCTGTTGATGTTGTTGTTGTTGTTGTTGTTGTTGTTGTAATTGCTGTTGCTGCTGATGTTGTTGTTGTTGTTGTTGTTGTTGTTGTTGTTGTTGTTGTTGTTGTTGTAATTGTTGTTGCAATTTTGTTGCTGCTGTTGTTGTTGTTGTTGTTGCTTTTGACGTTGTGTTTTCTCTTGTCGTTTAGTCTGCTTGTTTTTCTCTCTTATCTCTTTCTCTTCTTTCACGATGAAAGCTGATTTCAACTGAATACTACAAACACTAATAACTACCATCATTTTAGACCATGAGTAGTAGTAGTAGTAGTAGTAGTAGTAGTAGTAGTAGTAGTAGTAGTAGTAGTAGTAGTAGGGGTGTGGGTTGTGGTAGTTGTACCTACGACTACATTATTCCAATGAGTCCTTGCTGGGGTTATTTACGACGACAGGGTGTAATTTGAGGGTGATTTCGTTGCTATATCTAGCAGAGTATCATATGATGTTGTTATCTCTCACTGATAATTTATGATGATTATGGTTAAAGTTATGCATCTGTTACTGTTGTTGTTGTTGTTGCTGTTGTTACTGTTATTGCGGTTGTTGTTTTTGTTATTGTTGTTGTTGCTGTTTTTGTAACTGCTGCTGTTGTTGTTGTTGTTGCTGTTTTTGTAACTGCTGCTGTTGTTGGTTTTATTTGATATTTGTATGGTTGTTGTTATTGTTATTGTTATTAATAAGTGTTCCGCTAACCGGAAGTGTTGACATTTGATAATTTTAAAGAAGTGAATTTTAAAGATTAAGCTATAAAATATATTTAATCA
>OZ024740.1:283633607-283651107 GCA_964016885.1 Eledone cirrhosa
CACAGACAGACACCGAGAGACAAGCACTCACAAAGACACATATAAATACACACACACAGACAGAGAGACACACACACGCCTGCACACAGACACAGAGACAAACACAGACAGGAACCGAGAGGCACGCACTCACACACACAGACACGCACTCACACACACAGACACACACACACACACACACACACACACGCCTGCACACAGACACACAGAGACAAACACAGACATACACCGAGAGACACGCACTCACACACACAGACACACATACACACACACACACACACACACACACCTGCACATAGACACACAGAGACAAACACAGACAGACTCCGAGAGACACGCACTCACACACACAGACACACACTCACACACACACACACACACACACATACACACACACGCCTGCACACAGACACACAGAGACAAACACAGACAGACACCGAGAGACACGCACTCACACACACAGACACGCACTCACACACACACACACGCCTGCACACAGACACACAGAGACAAACACAGACAGACACCGAGAGACACGCACTCACACACACACACACACACACACACACACACACACGCCTGCACACAGACACAGAGAGACAAACACAGACAGGCACCGAGAGACACGCACTCACACACACAGACACGCACTCTCACACATACACACACACACACACGCCTGCACACAGACACACAGAGACAAACACAGACAGGCACCGAGAGACAAGCACTCACACACACACACACACACACACACACACGCCTGCACACAGACACACAGAGACAAACACAGACAGACACCGAGAGACACGCACTCACACACACACACACACACACACACACACGCACACACACACACACACACACACACACACACACGCCTGCACACAGACTGTTGGGCAGTAGTGTTGTGAGCTGTGAGTGGATGCGTCATCCAACATGACAAGATAACCGTCGGTGTCTCACTGATCCTCGCGGATCAGAACAAATGGGCCGGACATCTGACGTCATCTGGCAGTGAAGCAGTGAAGCTATCTACTCAAGGCTATATCGATTGTTGTCTTTTCGGCTAGAGAAGAATTCCATCAGACACGCAGTTATCATCATCAGCAAATTGGTAAAAGCGGGGGTGATAGGGAGAACGAGGAGGAGAAGGAGGCAAAAGAAGAAAGCAATGGAGGTATTATGTCTCTCTATGTGTTCATGGATGTGTTTGTATGTGCGTGCCATACATTCCCTGTCATCGCTTTTTCTCGCTATTCTTTCATTCTTTCATTCTTTTATTCTTTCATTCTTTTATTCTTTCATTCTTTCACTCTTTTTTCTTATTAGTTTAGCTCAGAGCGGTGGCTTGGCAGTATCGGTCGGTAGTCGGAGGCCATGCTTTTCGGCATAGAGTTACGGCCCTTTTACGGTCTGAGTTCAAATCCCGCCGAGGTTAACTTTGCCTTTCATCCTTGCGGAGTCGATAAAATAAAGTACCAGTCACGCACTGGGGTCGATTCAATCGACTTTCCTCCCCCCTCCCCCCAAAATAACTGGCCTTGTGCCTATACTAGAAATCATTATTAGTGGATTGGCAGTATCGGTAGAGGGTCGGACGCCATGCTTTGACACATGGAGTTACGGCTCTTGCCATTCTGAGTTCAAATCCTGCCGAGGTTAACTTTGCCTTTCATCCTTACGGGGTCGATAAAATAAAGTACCAGTAATGCACTGGGTAATTGCTGGCCTTGTGCCAAAAGTAGAAACAATTATTAGTTTAGCTCCTTTTATATATTTCTTTCTGTCTATTTGTCTTTTTCTTCTCTTCACATTACTAAGATACTGAGGTACAAAATACACGAAGAACCTTTTGCGTGTATGATCGTGTACGATTATGTATGATTGTGTATGTTTGTGTGTTTGTGTGTGTATGCGTCCGTATCTCAGTCTGAGGCTTAATGGTTAGGGTGTTTGGCTCACGATTTTACGCTTACAAGTTTGATCACCAGCAGCGCATTGTATCTCTGCGGACGTCACTTTATTTCACGTTGCACCGCTCTACTCATCTGGACTAAGATTTCCACCTGTAAAATAGATCAAATAATAGGAAATAAAATCACGTTTTATTTAATATCCTAAATAAAACCATAAAGGTCTATCGATCTCAGTGCTCAAGTGACCTACCAACTGACATCGATTGGGACAGAGATGACCATCAGATTGACTCTGTTCTTTTAATGCATCTTACTCGCTAGCCTCCGGATTAGCATATACATCATTTTGTCTCCCGGAAACATGAAACACGTGCATGACACGCTATGATTCTGTTTTGTTTATTGCATTAACGAAGAAAATAAAATATTTGAAAAGAAAATAAGACAAAAGAAACCATAAAACAGTTATTTATTTGTTGGGTGGGGGCGTGTTTTCCTCTGATGATTTTCCTGGGTTCTTTCAAAAGACACAAAGTGCAGTTGATAGCCTTCAGCTAGATCTCTATGTTATTGACTTCAATGTTTACAGGATTGGGTTTTCTAGGTTCTTTTAAACTAAAGCAGACTGCCAAAGTGGATGGGAGAACTCCCCGTCGGAGGAGATCTCCCACCCACTTGGGATAGCCGAGAAATATCTTCTCTTGTAAAAAGAGGTATAGCTTTCATTATGTAAAATCTCCCCATTTTGCCTCATTTCTCCCTGTTTTGGGGCATTTTATTTTTTTTTTATTTTCATGGGTTTTTAGAGATTGACAGGTCTGCTGAAGGTCAACGAGGGGTCGACATTTCTTTCGTGAGATCAATTAATTTATATATTACATCGCCATACGCAGTTGTACATTATCGATTCTTTAATTAATTTGGTTCTTTAATTTTTTAGGAAGACATTAAACAAATGTTCTTATATCTATTTTTAGTAGATGGGGTTCTGTTGTCATGCGAACATGTCATAAGTGGAGTTTGAAAATAAGATGAGGAAAGAAGAAAAAAATATTACTTTACCTTCTAAAATTGCTCGTCAAATGTTCGTCATGGCTTGCTGCTCATGTCATTAACTCTGCTGCCACACGCTATCACCAGCTATCAACTCATCCGTTGTCTGACAAAGAAAACTTTTGTTTTCAATTAACATACATTCGATGAAGCGATAATAATGGTTTTTGATTTAGGCACAAGCCCAACAATTTGGGTGGAGGGGAAAGCGATTAAATCGACCCCAGTGCATTACTGGTGTTTTATTTTATCGACCCCGTAAGGATGAAAGATAAAGTTAATCTCAGCTGGATTTGAACTCAGAACGGAAAGGGCCATAACTCTATGCTGCAAAGCATGATGTCCAACGCTGTACCAATACTGCCAATCCAGAATAATATGATAACATAATACCTTCTTCAGCAGACAAAATTTTGCGATCATTGTGTTGTATTTACGTCAAAATTAAACTTGTTGAAGTGTGAACAGATTTATAAGATCCCGAGACATTTTATGGTTATCATTTACCTAACACTGACGCCTTCTTCTATAATATGAATATCCTTTGCTATCGATACCAATAGCTTCTGTTAAATAATTTGGATTGCAGATCATGATATGGTAACTAGTGATGTCACAATACACTTACACATTCTCAAAACAGTATTGAGAAGACAGCAGTATCGGTGAACTTCAAAGTAAACTGCCACTATTAATAATTGTTTCTATATTAGGCACAAGGCCAGCAATTACCCACTACATTACTGGTACTTTATTTTATCGACCCCATAAGGATCAAAGGCAAAGTTAACCTCGGCGGGATTTGAGCTCAGATCATAAAGAGCCGTAACTCTATGCTGCAAAGCATGTCGTCCGACTCTCTACCGATACTGCCAATCCACCGCACAATCCACTGCCACTAATAATAATTGTTTCTACTTTAGGCACAAGGCCAGCAATTACCCAGTGCATTACTGGTACTTTATTTTATCGACCCCGTAAGGATGAAAGGCAAAGTCAACCTCGGCGGGATTTGAACTCAGATCGTAAAGGGACGTAACTATGCTGGAAAGCATGGCGTCCGACCCTCTACTGATACTGCCAATCCACTGCCACTATTAATAATAATAGTAATACATGTTATATGTATATGTGTGTGTGTATGAGTGCGTGTGTGTGTGTGTGTGTGCGTGTGTGTGTGTGTAAAGATTTAGATGCCTACACTATACATATATTTTTTTCTGATGACCCTGTGATAAACAGGCGAAACTCCAGAGTAACAAGACTCACTATTTAACCTTAAAAGGAATAGTAAAACTCTACTTCTGTATTAAGTACATTTTTATTCTCAGCTGTCAACTACATACGTATATATATATATATATATATATATATATATATATATATATATATATATGTGTGTGTGTGTGTGTGTGTGTGTGTGTGTGTGTGTGTGTGTGTGTGTGTGTGTGTGTGTGTGTGTGTGTGTGTGTGTGTGTATTTATGTACATATATGTATATGTATATATTATTCAACAGATTTCCATGAATTTTCGATTTGCCAGATTCCACTCACTGGGTACTGGTCAATGTGTCAAGCCGTGGTGTGTTGTAGTGGAATTGATCTGGATAATGTAATTGTGAATCGAACTCCTTAACCTCACAACCATGTCTGCACCAGCATTTAATAAAAATAATTATCTGGAATATTAATGCTGTTTCCATATGTCCTATAACCAATCGTTGCAAAACCACAGAAATGGTTCACCTTTCTGTAGTATAATGACAGAAGAGAGACCCAACATCACCTTATATTTTTTATGATCTCATATTAAAAACAAACAGTGGGTGAGAAAATACTTCAGTTGCTGGTACTCAACAAAGCTGAAGTATGAATGATTTTGGAACACTGCAGCCATATATAAAAACAGTGCTGTTTACAGGAGGTAAAATGGGTAGGAAACGTGGAAGGAAGGGTAAATATAAACAAGGAATTATGTTGGTTAATATAAAAAATTAGACAGAGCTATGCATTCACTTACAGTGATTGTATAAAGACATCAAACAAAATATCAATGGTTACCTATGGAATGGAACCAGCTGAGATCATTTAATGCATGGTAATAATTGTTTCTACTTTTGGCACAAGGCCAGAAATTACCCCAGTGCCTTACTGCTGCTTTATTTTATCGACCCCGTAAGGATGAAAGGCAAAGTTAAACTCGGCGGGATTGAAACTCAGACCGTAAAGGAGCGTAATTCTATGCTGCAAAACATGGCGTCCGACCCTCTACCGATACTGCCAATCCACCTATACATAATAATAATTGTTTCTACTTTTGGAACAAGGCCAGCAATTAACCAGTGCATTACTGGCACTTTATTTTATCGACCCCGTAAGGATGAAAGGCAAAGTTAATAATTGTTTCTACTTTAGGCACAAGGCCAGCAAATTACCCAGTGCATTACTGGTACTTTATTTTATCGACCTCGTAAGGATGAAAGGCAAAGTAAACCTCGGCGGGATTTGAACTCAGAATGGCAAGGGCCGTAACTCTATGCGTCAAAGCATGGCGTCCGACCCTCTACCGATACTGCCAATCCAAAGTTAATAATTGTTTCTACTTTAGGCACAAGGCCAGCAATCACCCAGTGCATTACTGGTACTTTATTTTATCGACCCCGTAAGGATGAAAGGCAAAGTCAACCTCGGCGGGATTTGAACTCAGATCGTAAAGCGCCGTAACTATGCTGGAAAGGAAGGATGATGAGTAGGCGGCAGAGACACAGGAGGAGGATGTACTTTAGACGTTTGAAAACAAACATTCGCCTAGGTAATTCAGTGACAATGATACAGAACGAACTCTAACGACTAGGCCAAACGAGGACATGAGAAATTAGTAGATTTGTGTATGGTTTGAATCACGGAGTCAATTTCGTTATAGAGACATATTAAGACTAAGTGATACATTATATAGATCAGATAAACGAGACTTATATCTTAATACATTTATATAGGAGTAATCGCTGAGATTATATATCAGTTATTATATTACTAGTACATTCTGTGTTTAGATAGGTCTAATGCTACTTATATATACTCGTAGTTAGATAAATAAATGTATATAGTTACAATGACATGTATATGCATGTATGCATGTGTTTGGGAATAGAAATTTTCATTTTCTTTGTCTATATTATATTATATATATATATGTGTGTGTGTGTGTGTGTGTGTGTGTGTGTGTGTGTGTGTGTTATTGAGTATATATACATATATCTTTATGTTTATATTTATATATGTATACACACACACACATATATATATATATATATTTATATATATATATATATATATATATATATATATATATATATATAAGATCAAAAGATGGTTAAAGGAGTTCCATGTATTTTATTATGCGCATTTCAAAAACAAACATCATCATGCAATACTATTTGTGTTTTCATCAGATAAAACAGAACATGATATGAAGGCTAAAAAACACTTGTGGATAGTGCAGTTTTAAATCAACATATCTTCTTATCCGATATCTGCATTGCTTTATTGTACTACAATAAAACTCACCTCCTACATTATATATATATATATATATATATATTGTTACTTTGGAGCTTTTCCTGAATACACAGGAGAAACTTCAGAACAGTAAGACCCAAACTTAGGAATCAAATATTAGACGCTACAAACGGAATATACATACAATTTCCAATCTTCCTTCATTTGTCCTAAGTGTGAATATCTATTATTTAGGTAAACCTGAGGCTAAGGTAAAAGATATTTGCTCAAAATGTCACGCAGTAGGAATGAACTAGAAATACCATGATTATAAAGAGAACTTCATAACCATTTGGCCATGATCTGCTCTGATCATTTGCGTGACAGATATTCAATAGTGTTTCTGGTTGTTGTAAAGCAGTGAGTGTCGTAGATTCGATAGATGACTGAGGCTGACGAAAGTCTCGGTGAATGCCTTACGTTTTATTGTTGTTTGTAATCATTTACGTTTATATACCTCTCGGAAACAGGAATGTTTTTATGCTCTCATTCCCCATTGTCTCCCATAGATTTGACGTTGACTAACTATATAAAAGCTAGATAGCTTTAGTTTCACAGAAAACCACAGATAAGTCACGGTCTATGAATGCAGAGTATCAGTTCGTTTTCTTAATTGATACCTAGGCATGAATCAGACCATAACATGTTCTTATGTTTGATAATCTTTTGGTGCAAGTTCAAAGGATTAGAGACATGTGAACTATAGTATACTATCTCGTTTCGTGGGTCATGACTCTTCGTTTAGATCTCATCAAAATAGATTGCAGTTTGTCACCCTACAATTGATAAAACCAATGCTAGAAAACTACATCACACTTCTCTTGACAAAAAGGTGTTTTTTTTGCATGGAAAAATAGGTTTCTTTTCCTTTCAATCTTAGGCATCTTTCTTGTGACCCTCATTTACAATTCCATTCAATCCACATTACCTCCAACCTAAGCCATCACCATTACTAACAAACCACCACTACTAGAACCAGTACTAACATCACAACTATTATCATCACCATCGCAAGCACCACCACCACCACCACCAACAGGCCTACAATTATTTCCACCGCCACTCCGTCACCGCCCTCATCTCCAACCCCATCTCCAGCCCCATTTCCAACACGTCTCCACCATCACTACTAACACAGCCATCAGTACAACTACTATCACCACCCTCATCACCAACAACGCTATTAAATCTTTCCATTTATAAGTACCCACTCGTTCTATACAGCTGTCATTACACTTCAGTTTCATCTTCACCGACTAAAATTTGATATTTTTTTTATTTGATTATATATATATATTACTTTATTATGTTTTATTTCTTCACACTTTGCCCGGTTTTTCAATGGGAACGCTTTACTAAATTCCATTAAAGTAAATTACTTTCTCTAAACAATTACTTTTCTCTTCAAGAATTACTTTCTTACATTCGAAAAACTTTTCTTTTTTTTTTCAAAGATGTTAATACACACATGCACATACACACTCTCTCTCTCTCTCTCTCTCTCACACACACACACATTCTCTCTCACACACACACACACACACACACACACACTCACACATACATACATAGCGTCACTGCGACAACCACCACCACCACCACCATCGCGCCCACCACCACCACATTCGCGCCCCACCACCACCACCATCACATTCGCGCCCCACCACCACCACCACCGCCGCCGCCATCGTGCCCCACCCCATATAAATTTACATTAATTGAAAGATACAATTTCTGAATAATCAACCTTAAATTCTATAGATTCTTTTTTAGAAACTTTACAGTTTTGATTGAATTTATATTAGAAATTAATGTTAGGGAAACGAGCAGAGACAGAGGTTGCAGAACAAGAACGGCGGTTAAAATGCTTTAGGTCATTTCCGTGTTTTTGAGTTCTAATCCTGCCAGAGTCAACGCTGCCTGTTAAACCCTTGTTGAAGTGGTGGATGGATTAAATGTGTATTGTTACTGTATTAAGAAAAAACAAAACAAAAAGAAAAATATATGCTGCAGAAGAATAACCAGTCCAGTGTTGAAAACTGCCTCAGTGTGAGTGTGTATTCGCGAAAAATACATATACACCAGGACTGGACACAAAGAAACCAAAATCAAAAATATGGAATGTTTCACGAATCTGCGTGTCATCCTTGCGCAGAGGCCATGCAAATCTTCTCTGTATCGTTCCAACGTTAGACTATGAACTGCTGTAGGTAGTTGAATCAATTGTCTATTTCTCCACACCAAAAGGTAGCTTTGTATGAATTCTAATGTAAGGTGTTAGCAGAAACAAAAACACTGAACCAAATACTTGTTGATAATATTTAACTCTGTCCTTTTGTATTACGAGTTCGAACTCTATATGTGTCAACATTACCTTTCATATATCTCGGGATTCTAAAATACGTCTCCTCAGTTAATTGTATCTCTCTTTATAAAGCTTTGCTAGAATACTCTCGGATCCCAAATAATAGTGGGGTTGGAATAAACGGGGAAGAGGGGACATTTGCTTAAATTCTTATAAGAGGGGGGGGGGGAATAAACGTCGGGGTTTGGGAAATCGGTAATTGTATAGTGCGCATTCGTAAATATGGGATTTCTTGTAATGTTCTTTTTTTTTTGTCATATATAAGGTTTTTTAATGTAACATAAAGTTCTTATTAGATTCTCCAGCTGCTGTATCAATGAATTTCAATAAAATTTCGCCGGAGATACATTAGCAAAATTTAATAAGTGTGGAGGGGAGGGTAAAGGGGAGGGGGTGGAACTTATCCAAAAGATTAAAAAGCGGGGGAGGGTGGCGATTATTCATGACTTGAGTGTAGCTGAAAAGGTGCTGACCTTGATAAGCATAATTACGTTTTTGCCCTTAAATGCAAATTTGCTTTATTTCATTGAGTACATCTAATCTATGTTTTACCTCTTTTGAGCCTAGTTTTTAACTAAATAAAGATTCAGGTTGCACGTTATTTTTTTTTAAAACTCAAACAAGAAAGTATTCCTTCCACGGATATGTTATGAAGCAAAATGAGAAAACCATAATTAATTGTAATTAGATACTTAATTATGTGTTGGAAGGTATAAAAAATCTCAAAATAGAATTTGGTCTCATTAATAATATTTATTAACACTGGGTAGTAGTAAAAAAAAAGAATGGTGGGACAAAATATAAAGCCTTGTAACTTTAGTTATCTTAATGACGAGACATAATATAAAGTCGTGTGATTTTACTTATCTTGAATTTATAATGAGGGGTTTAAGATGACACACCATCCCGCTGATGTATGTGTGGAAAACTGACTCAGGTAAGATACAACTATGGTTCAATTGTAATCCTGTTGTTACAGCACATTGGTAACATATCACAACACCACACAACAGTGAAACATCACAACAGTAACACAACAGCAGCACAACACAACAGTAACACAACACAAGAGCAACACATCACAACAACAACAGCAACACAACACAAGAGTAAAACATCACAACACAACAGAACACAAGAGTAACATATCACAACGCAACAGTAGCACAACAGAACAGTATCACAAAGTATCAGAACAGTAACACAACACAACAGCAACTCAACACAAGAGAAACACAACACAACAGCAACTCAACAAGAGAAACACAACACAACAGCAACATAACACAACAGCAACAGCACAACAGCACAACACAACACAACAGCAACACAACACAAGAGCAACACAGCACAACAATAACACAACAAAACAGTAACACAACACAGCCACAACACCAAACAACAGCAACACAACACAACAGTGATTAAAAAAAACAACTCTCGGGCGATCTGGGCAATAGAAGGTCTTCCGAGAAGAAACCTTACCCCAAGCAAGCATTTCGGCCCTTCACAACATAACAGTAATATATCACAACACAACAAGATGATATCACTATAGCACATCAGAATGCTGCAGCAACATAACACAAAACACCATGAATATATCGTTACTCTAGAACATCCAAATAACATAATACTTCAAGATTGCCAAGAAAGAGTGAAAAAACAAGATACTTTTGATGTAAAAATATAATCAATGGGAAATACTGACATGTGGAAGACTTGCATAAATAATATAAGAGAAAAAAAAACACTTCTTCAAGTTGGCTGAATAGAGATAATGTTTGATATATTTACAAATGAATGAAAAGATTACTTGCATTTTATACTAAGTCTTAAACAAAAGCTGTGAATAAACAAATAACGCTTTGCGTCAGAAAAACACAGACACACGCATATATATATATATATATATATATATATATATACTCATATATACGCATATATATATACTCATTTCCCCACCAGCTATTTCAAATACAATATATATATATATATATATATATATATATATATATATATATAAACTCATTTCCCATCAGCTATTCCAAATACAATATATATATATATATATATATACATATGCGCTCATATATATATATATATGCATTTATATATATATATATATATATATATATATATATTAGTGTGGTGGGGTGTATGTGTGTGCATACAAATATATATTTATATATATATATATATATATATATATACATATATATATATTTGTATGCACACACATACCCCCCCCCCCACCACCACACACACACTTATATATATATATATATATATATATATATATATACATTTATACACACACACACACATATATATATATATGTTTGTGTCTATACGTGTATATATTTGTTTTACATATACGAGGGTTGGCTGAATGGTTCATAGACTGACATTCATACATACATACATACATACATACACACATACATACATACATACATACATACATACATACATACATACATACATACATACATACATACATACATACATGCAATCACACACACATTCATTCGACTACGTAATGAACTCGATTCGGCGAAGTTAAATCAGCAATCTTCTATAACAAATATATACTTTATCGAGCCGAATGACATGAAAACAGAACTTATATATAAATTCTAATGTAGTGACATAACATTAACAGTGAAACACTTATGTAAGTGCGGTGGATTGGCAGTATCGGTAAAGCGTCAGACGCCATGCTTTGCAGCGTAGAGTTATGGCCCTTTTACGTTCGGAATTCAAGTCCCGCTGAGGTTAACTTTTCCTTTCCTCCTTACGGGGTCGATAAAATAAAGCACCTGTAATAAAAAAAAAAAAAAAGGAACGATCGACTTTCGTCAAATCGGACCGAGGGAACAATGTTTCCGTTGGTCTTTCCAATTGCTAGTACTATCTATCGGTCGCAACTCCAGGTAGAAGGAGCAACGTGAAATAAAATGTCTTGCTCAAGGACATAACGCAACGCCAGGTCCAGGAATCGAACTCGCAACATTACGATTGCGAATCCAATTCTCTAACCACTCCGCCACACGCCTTCACCAGTAATGCACTGGGGTAATTGCTGGCCTTGTGCCAAAAATAGAAATAATTATTATTGAAACATTTATAGTCTCATTACTAATTATGAAGAATAAGTCTTATATATATCATATATTACGAGAGTTGGATGAAAGATTCATAGGCTGATCAAGATACTCTCATGGAATGAACAAATGAAGTTAACTTCTCAACATGGAAAGAAACAATTCAGTTATTAATAAGAAGAGTTGAAATTAATATATGTTAGGTTTCACAGCTCTATCATCATTCCTTCATAGTCAGCCTATGGACCATTCAGCCACCCCTCGTATATGTAAAACAAATATATATACGTATAGACACACACACATATATATATATAATATATATATATATGTTTGTGTGTGTATAAATGTGTATGTATATATATATATATATATATATATATATATATATATATATAAAATATATATAGGTTTGCCCTTAAAAAATTGTTTTTCGTTTTGTCTTGTTTCCGTTTGAGCAAGAGCAACGAAGAACATATGTGTGCGCGTGTGTATGTTTGTGTGTTTATGTGTGTGTGTTTGTCTGTGTGTGTGTGTGTGTGTGTGTGTGTGTGTGTTTTGTGTGTTTTGTGTGTGTGTATATATATATATATATATATATATATATATATATATATATATATATATATACATGGCGTAAAATAACTGATGACTCATTTGGTCCCAAAGTCCACAGGTGCGCCAACCTTTTCACTATGTAGAACCCTGTTTTGAAAAGTTTATCTATTCAACAAGTGCGCGGACACCCAGTACTATCTTTGCTAACACTCAGTGGTCCGCGGACCACAGGTTTAGAGCTGCTACCCTAGAAAAAAGTGCTTTGTCAGATCAGATACTTCCAAGGCCCATTAGTGATTCTTGTAAAACATCAACTTATAAAAGTTTATATATAGTCTGCTTTGCGTATTAATGGGGTTTTTTTTCTGTTTGTAAAAGCAAATGTACATACCTCTCTCTCTATCTCTCTCTCTCTCTATATATATATATATATATATATATATATATATATATGTATGTATGTATGTGTGTATATATATATATGTGTGTGTGTGTGTGTGTGTGCATCTGTGAGTGGACATATATAATATTATTATACATAACAATCTACTATTTTTTTTATCATACTTTACCTATAGCAATGATGACTATATCTATATTTACCTAAAATATCTACAATTTTTAAGTTCAGTCTTCTAGACAAAAACACGCACTACATATATTGAAATAAGTTCGACACACGAGGAAGTAAACAACAGATTTTAGTTGATTGAATCACGGACGAGATGATAAACATTATATTCGCTTAGATTGAGTTATAGCAAAAACAAACTTAAATGGGGCTGGTAAGTACACAGCTGTAGGCTCTAGACATTACATTAGCTCAGATTTACTGTTGTGTAGTATTCTCACTATTTTTCATATTAACGTAATGCCTACAGCTACGTAGTTATTATCTTATTATTATATATATATATATGTGTGTGTGTGTGTATGTACATATATGTGTATGTATGTATACATATATACGCCCGTGTGTGTGTGTGTGTGTGTGTATGTGTAATGGAGAAAGGACAGTAAATGGCATATATCTATGTAACCAAATGGCTACCATTCAGTCTGATAAATAACATTAATAAAATGGTGTTGTTCTATAATGTTCCGGTAAACTTCAATTGTTTTGTATGAATGCGATGGCTTTTGTACGTGGGTTGCGGTATTTTTTCTTATATTTTTGATTTGTTATAGGTAATTTGTTTTATATGTAGCTTGGGTATTAGTGTGTATATGGCTTGTTTTTACTGTTTTAGAAATGGCAAAGGACAATGCTTATGACGCGTTTAATGGTCTCTGGGACAAGCGGGAGGTATCTTAGAACTGGAGACTGGATTCGAATGTTAGCAACAGAGTAGAATCTACTAACGTCAACCAAGAGTCAGGCAGTAGGGTTAAACCCAGTAATAGAAGAAGTCTACTAGCTACTTTTGAGTGGCTAAAACATTCTATCCATAATCACTGGCTCAAAGTTAGATCTCACTACGTAACATCCTAGGCATATGCCTTTAACTTCCGCACAATTCAATTCAAGCCTTGTTAGTGTTCCTGTGAAGAAAGAAACTCTCTAGAAACCCATTAGATAGCCTGTACCCGTATTTCGTGATCTCTATTATATATATATATATATATATATGTGTGTGTGTGTGTGTTGTGTGTGTGTGTGTATGTTGTGTGTGTGTGGGGGGGGGGGCGTGTGTGTGTGCATGTCAAGCAATTTATTAAAGAACATTGAATATAAAAATTTACATTTCAACATCGATTTTAACATGATACCCTAGAAATAT
Source organism: Eledone cirrhosa (assembly GCA_964016885.1). NCBI lineage: Eukaryota > Metazoa > Mollusca > Cephalopoda > Octopoda > Eledonidae > Eledone > Eledone cirrhosa. Next base: position 283,647,950 of record OZ024740.1, read on the forward strand.
TTAATTCCTCCTGATATATTTCGGATATAATGCCCATTATGCGTTAAAAGAATGTTATGTGAAAGAGAAAATGAGAGAGGGTGGAGAGAAAGAGGAAGAGATATGATTATTGTATATCCATTAATATGGCATGCTACCTCAATGGATGTATTTTTTAAATCACCGAATAAAACTTAAACATTTTCAAAAATCCTTTAATAAACAATTGAATAAAATAACTTTGAATAAATACAAAGCTACGCAATCATATTTTGTAAAACGACCTATAGTTCACTCGCAAAGCATTTTGGGATAATTCAGCGGAAAATTCCAGTTTATCTATAATTTGTTATCTGTACAAAGAAATTTCCTTGTTACAAGACTGTCTAACGTTCCGCCATTAGGCATTTTAAAATTATGACAACTACACATTACGTGATGACAAAACCTTTGGCGCTTATTCAATGAAACATTAATGGTTGTAAAACTGGACATTTATCTGTAGTTATTCTTCAAATCGGCCATTTTGATCAATCATTCCCAGTGGAAATTCTTTATCTGTAGTTATTTTTCAGATCGACCATGTTGATCTACCATTCTCAAAAGCAGTGCTTATCGGTATTTATTCTTCAAATCGACCACTGCCAGAGGAAGTTCTTTCATGTTTACAAATGTTCTGCAAACATTAGCTTAATTCACTAGGGATGTCATTATGTAGATTTTGTTTAGTTTAATAATGTTCTTTATATATTTTCATATTTTTATATCATATATTTTTCCTAATATAAACATATGTTTGCATTTTCTGTTCCTCTCCCTCTCTATCTCTCTATCTCTCTCTCTCTCTCTATATATATATATATATATATATATATATATATATATATATATATATATATATATATATATATATATACACAGATATATATACAGATATATAAACTAGCATAATATCCGCAAAAAATGATTGAATCTTCGATTTTCCTTAACTTTCTCCCTCTTGTCACACCCGTCATCACTGTATTTCATTTGAGATTCATTGAGACCAATTACAATAAATGTCTTCCATATTTTCTTTAATAATTATCAAACATATATATACCAGAACCAAGTTATTATTAACTCTAATTCCTGACATAGTTGTAATAAGAGAAGATCATTGGCATTACATTTTCCCATTCCATGGTGACCAGTACAACTCCACAATTCATTGACACATCCGACCCGGGCATTGAAATCTCCCAGCAAAACTAGTTTGTCATTCTTATCAACATTCTTCTGTATTGTCCTCCAGTCATCATAGAAGCTGTTTAATTCATCGTGTTGACTGACAACAGTTGGTGCATAAACACTAATCACTGTCATGAACTATCTCGAAGCATGCTACAAACTCTGTGATATAATTGTTTCTACTTTTGGCACAAGGCCAGCAATTATCCCAGTGCATTACTGGTACTTTATTTTATCGACCCCGTAAGGATGAAAGGCAAAGTTAACCTCGGCGGGATTTGAACTCAGACCGTAACTCTATGCTGCAAAGCATGGCGTCCGACCCTCTGCCGATACTGCCAATCCACTGCGATATTATTGTTTCTACGTTAGGCACAAGGCCAGCAATCACCCAGTGTATTACTGGTACTTTATTTTATCGACCCCCGTAAGGATGAAAGGCAAAGTTAACCTCGGCGGGATTTGAACTCAGACTCCACTGCGATATAATGATGTCTGAGAAGTCATGGGGCAGCTCGGTCAAATGTGGCACTAAGTGTGTTTTAACAGCGAAGCCAACAGCAGACTCTCGACGCAGGTTACCTGGCCTTCCTTAGTAAAACAAGGAGTAACTAGACTCAGGTTCTGTAGATGGCCATCATTAGTTAGCCATGTCTCAGACACTGCAACAATATCAAGACCGTAACGAGACAGTTATCTACAAATTAGAGCGCTGAAAGGTTGTACTGGTGTCCCCGGTAAAAGGCACCCACCAATACACTATGTATAGTGGTGGACGTTAAGAAGGGCATATAATCATAGAGTCCATACTAAAATATGGAACGCGTGAGCAAGATAAGGTTTCTCAGACCCACGTAGTCTTGGGTCTTGAGAACCCATCCAATCTAGCCTAGCATTGAAAGTAAATATTAGATGATGATGATGATGATGATGATGATGATATTGGTGGTGGTGGTGGTGGTGGTGGTGTTGGTGGTGGTGATGATAGTGATGGTGGTGGTGGTGGTGGTGATGATGATGATAACAATGATGATGATGATGATGATGATGATGGAAACGTCCCAGTTATTAAAGTACTGGGGCAATGCTAGAGGTCTGTGACCTCTGGTCTTCTTTCGGTGTTTTGGTTATATTTTCACGTGAATTATATTTATTTCTATTTTTCGCTTGTCACTATTTATATCGCATGGCCTAGTTCTGTTGTTTTTTTGTTGACTTTTAAACTAGTATTGTTACAATTGCTTGAGTCGTTTTACAACAATATGATCTTCTGGTGTTTATATTTTTATCAATTCACACTAAATTGTGAATCAAACAATTGAGAAATCGGTGGATTGGCAGTATCGGTAGAGGGTCGAACGCCATGCTTTGACGCACGGAGTTACGGCCCTTGCCATTCTGAGTTCAAATCCCGCCGAGGTTAACTTTGCCTTTCGTCCTTACGGGGTCGATAAAATAAAGTACCAGTAATACACTGGGTAATTGCTGGTCTTGTGCCTAACGTAGAAACAATTATTATTATTAGCCTCGTTACTATTGTTCATTGTTGTTGTTGTTGTTCTTCTTCTTCTTCTTCTTCTTCTTCTTCTTTTTCCTCATCCCCCTCCTCCTCCTCCTCCTCCTCCTTCTTCTTCTTCTTCTTCTTCTTCTCTTCTCCTCATCCTCATCCTCCTTCTTCTTCTCCTTCTTCTCCTTCTTCTTCCAAGAAAAAGACACACTATCCAGAGGTTCCTATCAAAAGCAACTCTCTCCAAATGATCCTACTGGATACCTAAGCGAGGCTAGCCGAGCTCTTGACTTTTATCCTTCATTAAATCCCTGCAGTGTTAGAGCCGTTAAAACGTCGGTCAAAATTCCTGATGGTATTTGCCCCAGATCTTTGAATTCTGAATCATCTTCGCCTTTTATCCTTCCTAAGTTAATAAATAAAGGATCAGTCAAGTACTGAG
>OZ024740.1:283661107-283663607 GCA_964016885.1 Eledone cirrhosa
AAAGTTACTTGCCTAAGATGCAACGTTGTAGATTGAACCCAGAACCTTATAATTGTAAGCGAACTTTTCAACCGTTTCGCCATCCTTGCGTCATTTTATGCAGGTGTAGCTGGAATTGGGGTTAAGGAATTCGGCTCACGATCGTAAGGTCGTTAATTCGATTCCCAGCGGCGTGCTGTGTTCTTGAACAAGACACTTTATTTCACATTGCTCCAGTACACTCAGCTGGCAAGAATGAATTATACCTGTCATTCGAAGGGCCAGCTTTGTCACATTGTGTGTCACGCCAAATCTCCCTGAGAACTACGTTAAGAGTACGCGTGTTTGAGGAATGCTCAGTCACTTACACGTTCATTTCACGAGTATGCTGTTCCGTTGAATGGATCAACTGGAACACTCCTCATCGTAACCGACGGAGTGCCTTCCATTCCATATATTGCATTGATTAATATTCCTTGCTTAGATGAAGCACCCATAGACGCACACGGACACCGAAAACACAATCACAAGTAAACACACGGACAAGACACAAATACAGGAACAAATAGACACCACTCGTAAATATACAGACACTCACGAAAACACACGGAAACCCACGGAAACACACGGAAACACACAGTCATATACATACACGTAATGTCAATCTACACAATAAAGTAAATAATTGTTTCTACTTTAGGCACAAGGCCAGCAATTACCCAGTGCATTACTGGTACTTTATTTTATCGACCCCGTAAGGATGAAAGGCAAAATCAACCTCGGCGGGATTTGAACTCAGATCGTAAAGGGACGTAACTATGCTGGAAAGCATGGCGTCCGACCCTCTACCGATACTGCCAATCCACCGCCCCTACACAATAAAGTAAATAATTATCAGAAAATAATAGACCAAATGTAAATGTGTTTCCATAGCACGAGCAAGAGTAATAAATAGACAATTGTTTAATGATCGGTGTAAATAGATCGGTGCTATTGATTTTGATATGTCTAGCCCTCCAGAATATATAGCATCTGCGAATGTAACCTGTGACAGATGGTTCTGTCCTGTAACACCAATAAGCTAGAGATATGTATTTCTTCTATTGATATTTTTATACAAATACACGCACGCACGCAAATATGGATCAATAAATATATAAGAAGGTTCATTTTCATTTATGCCGACATGTTTCGTGTGTATTACAGAAAACAGATTATTAAACGCAATATGTAAATAAAGATATCAGTATCAAACTTAGAATTAGTTATCGTGAAATAATTGAAAATCAACAACTGAAACATTAAAATATTGATGAGAATACATACACACACACACACACACACACCACACCACACACACACACACGCACACATATATATATATGATGGCTGCATCTCGGTTTCAAGAATTGTCACCACTTGATCTCCCCTCACATTTGGATGACGAACATGACTTTGTATATTTATCTATATATATATATATATATATATGTGTTTGTATGTACGTATGTATGCATATACAGAAATAAAATGGGAGTATGAAAGAAACTATATGGAAAGATGGATGGAATATTTATATATATATGTGTGTGTGTGTGTGTGTGTGTGTGTGTGTGTGTGCGTGCGCGCGCGCGCGCGCGCGTGTGTGTGTGTGTGTGTGTGTGTGTGTGTGTGTGTGTGTGTGTGTGTGTGTGTGTGTGTGTGTGTGTGTGTGTGTGTGTGTGTGTGTGTGTGTGTGTGTGTGCGTGTGTGTGTGTAAGATATATTTCTTTATTAGCCACAGGGGCACAAAAGAAGGGGACAAATACAAAGGGGGAAGTTTACATACAATAAAAACGTGTAAAATGTTATCACAGATGGAATTTAAAAGTTAGTCGATTTTCCCCAATAGAGGGAGACAGTTTATATGGGTAACACAGACCCCCGAAAAAAATGTGCAACCCTCATCTCCAGGAGTACGAAGAGCTTGTACTCCTTTCCTCTCCTCCTCCTTTTCCTCAACCTACAGGCTGATATAGAGAGAAGGCCCATTCACTCGGGCCATTCTCGCCACTTTCACCCACCTTTCATAAAACTTGCTGGGGTACAGCACCTCTCTCTCCATCCTGATTCTTCTTCCAAAGTGGTATTTGAAAAAAAGAATCAGTTGTTGGCCGGAGAGAAAGGTGTCTGACCTCAGCCCTTTCAACCTTGTCCACCATACAACCTCTTTCGCCATAGCTATCACACAAAGGAAAACCGCCTCTCCTTCGTTTTTGAAGGAGGGTGGCGGTTTGATCATGACAATGGACTCGGTGGTCAACTGGATTGGTCCCACCCGCGACAATAGTCGTTCCACATAGCCCCACAGGTCTGTGACGCCCGGGCAGTGTATGAATGCGTGCGCGACGGTTTCTTCGTCTCGCACGCACCTCGGACAGATCTTTTTTGCAGGGTCCCTGCCCGGGCGCCCATGTCTGTAGAGCTTGTCTCGAACTGGTAGAGCTCCTCGGTAGCACTGCCAGGCCAGGGACTTTTGGAA
>OZ024740.1:283668607-283673607 GCA_964016885.1 Eledone cirrhosa
AGCTGTCGCATATATATATATGTGTGTGTGTGTGTGTGTGTGTGTGTGTGTGTGTGTGTGTGTGTGTGTGTGTGTGTGTGTGTGTGTGTGTGTGTGTGTGTGTGTGTGTGTGTGTGTGTGTGTGTGTGTGTGTGTGTGTGTGTGTGTGTGTGTGTTTGTGTGTGCTAATGTATGAGTAAAGAAAGCCATGCACTATAGCTGACCAAATTTCAAGGTTAAATCCGGTTTTCTAAATTGATAACTATAATAAATTGATTCATTGAGACAAGTATCCTCATCCTGGTTCTTTCTGTTTGTGGGTATTTTTTGTTAGTTTGAAAAGGAAAACGTTTATAAAACATGGGAGAACATTCAATCATCGTTACTCCAATCATAGAAGCCCCAGCAGAGTGGGAGAACGCTCTATACCTTGTAGTATCCCTGGTGCAAGCCGCCTCGTGGTCCCAGCGGACATAATGGAGAAAGCATTGCCCCGGATGATAGCGAAAGAGACACATTCAAATAGCCATTCCCCAAATCGAGGAGCTCACTCTTGCGGGTCGTTAAATCCGGCCAGATAGCAATGAGTAGGGCGGTAGTACGACACACCCATCATAAAGGGGCCGATATTTCAAAAGAATGAAGCCTGGGTTTATCGCCGAATGCACCATGCTGTCGCTGGAGGAAGTGTTGCTGCGTGTTGCGTCCAACGAATCTCGCTGTCGAAACGGCCGGAGCTCAGCCGTACGGAGCCCTGACTCTTTTCCTATTACTCACTCTACTACCCTAAGTATTGAGTACTCTCGTGCGTTATGGTCCTCCCTGGTATCTTACCACGTCCTCTTTGTTACACACATGCACACACACACTCACACGCACGCGCACGCACACACACACACACACACACACACACACACACACCACACACACACACACACACACACACACACACACACACACACACACACACACACACACACACACACACACACACATATATATATATATACATTCCACTAGAAGAATTAAATATAAATCAGAAGTCATTTCAGGTGGTTGATTAAGAGATCATTGAGCATGGCTTGGGTGCCGCTGGCTTCTCTTCACAGCTCGAGCTGGAGGAGTTGGGCCGAGAAGAGAGCAAAAGGCAAGATGACATTATGATCTTCCCGTTCCGCGGTGGTAAGCCCCTCATCTTGGATGTAACACGCAGTGACACTTTTTCCAGCAGCAACCTGATGCATATGCTAAATGGTAACCATTCAATGTCGGGAGGGATTGGACAACAACCAAGGGTGCTTACTGTCATTGGTGGATTGGCAGTATCGGTAGAGGGTCGGAGGCCACGCCTTGTAGCATAGAGTTATGGCCCTTTACGGTCTGAGTTCAAATCCCGCCGACGTTAATTTTGCCTTTCATCCTTGCTGGGTAGATAAAATAAAGTATCGGTAATGCACTGGAGTAATTGCTGGCCTTGTGCCAAACGTAGAAACAATTATTTACATGAACAGAGGGTGGTAGATTGGCAGTATCGGTAGAGAGTCGGACGCCATGCTTTGCAGCATAAAGTTACGGCCATCTATCCTTCTGAGTTCAAATCCCGCCGAGGTTAACTTTGCCTTTCATCCTTACGGGGTCGATAAAATAAACCACCAGTCACGCACTGGGGTCAATTTAATCGACTTCCTCTTCCCCCAAATTACTGGCCTTGTGCCTATATAAGAAACCATTATTTACATGAACGGGATTGACATGCGCAGCCGAGGTATATGTTTTATGAAATATAAATGGATATCATGTTTAGATTCGAGTTCGCACCCCAGGCTTTTCGTTTTATACATGTTGTATACAATGTATACAAATATTCTAAAATACGTAAAACCCTGGATCCGAAACACTTCCAGTCTAAAGCAAATCAGGAAATGAATTCATTAATTGGAATGTGGCCAGGCAGGGGCACAGTCATCTAGTGTACATACAACTTACGACTAGTACTTAGTATTAGTACTAGTACTCTGGATGAGTTAAAAGAAACGTGCATCGGTGCGAGATTTGAACCCACATTCTAACGATGTTTGCATGCTTATATATATATATGTGTGTGTGTGTGTGTGTGTGTGTGGTTGTGTGTGTGTGTGTGTGTGCGTGTGTGCGTGTGTGTGTGTGTGTGTGTGTGTGTGATATAATATGTAGGTTACCGAGTTGTGTCAGGCTGTAACCACAGTTCTCAATACGCTGGTAGAATATAGGCATCTTTGTTTTATATATAGAAATTACTCCTACAAGACTAGAACTGTTTCTTTCGTATGAAATTATCAGGAATGTACATTATATATATATATATATATATATATATATATATATATATATATATAAATACATACATATATATATATATATATATATATATATATATATATATATATATATATATATATATATATATATATATATATATATAGTGAAGAGTGAAAAACGCCGTACGTTAAAACTAACCGCAGTACAGAGTACTCACAACCTCTAACTGGATCACCTTAAACGATACCTTGTTATCCTATGTATAAACATATACACACACACACACACACATATATATATATATATAATATATATGTGTGTGTGCGTGTGTGTGTGTGTGTGTGTGTGTGTGTGTGTATACACATAGCGTGAACCTAATAAACCTTTATTTGTCTGCCTCTCTGTTTTTGTTCCCGTATAAATTTGCACTATATATATCTATATATATATAGGTACGTTATTCCGGGTTGAATCGGAGGTAACCACAGTAAGTAAGGTACTCAATACATTGCAGAGTATAAAAGTTTTAATATAGATGAGATTCTACAGGACTAGAACTGTTTCATTCGTGTACATACTACTTACGACTAGTACTTAGTACTAGTACTAGTACTCTGGATGAGTTAAACGAAACGTGCATCGGTGCGAGATTTGAACCCACATTCTAACGATGTTTGCATGCTTATATATATATATATGTGTGTGTGTGTGTGTGTGTGTGTTCTAGTCCTGTAGAATCTCATCTATATAAAAACTATATATATATATATAAATATATATATATATATTAATTTATATATATATATATATATATATATATATATATATATATATATATATATATATATATATATATATATATATATATATATATATATATATATATATATATATATATATATATATATATAGTAATAATAATAAATTTGAAGACTAAAATCCAAAGAGGGCTCGATAAGGATAAATATATATCAAATATATAAGAACCGTAGAGCAAATATTTATTAAAATAGCAGATTAATCTGTTATTTTAATAAATATATATATATATATATATATATATATATATATATATATATATATATATATATATATATAAAAACAAAGAGGGTGTTGGTAAGATACCAGGTGAACCATAACGCACCAAGTACTCAATACTTTGGGTAGTTGAGTGGGAACTAGTTCGGATCTAGCTATCAAAACGGCCGGAGCTCAGCTGTCGGGGTCCTGGCTCTTTTCCTATATATATATATATATATATACATATATATATATATATATATATATATATATATATATATATATATATATATATATATATATATATATATATATATATATATATATATATATATATATATATATATATATATATATATATATATATATATATATATATATATGTGTGTGTGTGTGTGTGTGTGTGTATGTGTGGAGGATCGTGTGTGTGTGTATTATATCAACTTCCTTCCTTTTTGCATCAAACAGCATTAAAACACACCTTATGACAATCGAACCCATTATATTTCACAAATTTCATTAAAATTTTTGGGGGATAGTACACTTTTTATATGTGTGTACATGATTGTATATGTGTATGTATCTATATATATGTGTGTGTGGTTTCGATTGCTATGGTATGTGAGTATGATTTTATGTAAATGTGAATGTGTATGTGTGTGTATGCGTGGTGTGTAAGGATCTTATCCTAGATGGTATATGTGGGGTATCAGTTTTTTCATTTGACCCACCACCACCACTAAAAAAAAAAGAAAAACATGCAAAAAGAGTATAAAATAAATAAATACAGAAAACCAACTGCGATATAACAAAGAAAATAAGATATGGGTTTGTAGGATCGTTTACAGGTAGGATTGTTGGTGGTTGTGGAGGTGGTAGTAGAGCAGGAAGGAAGGAAAGGGGGAGTTAGGTCAATGACGATTTGGAGGTTAAGCGAGAACTTGTTTCGTTCACGTGACTTACAGTAGTTTTAATTCATAAGGTTTGTAAGTAGTAAAGTAAAGTCAATTGTTGACTGCTTCGGCGTCCTCGCTGTAGCATGTCGCTTCACCGGTCACACTGCCGTTTAACAACAACAACAACATCAACAGCTATAAGAAGAATACGTACACTATAAGGAATTTACTTTTACCTCAACCAAAACAAAATCAGTAAAGGTGAAAATAAACTCAACAAAAACAACAACAACGAAATAACCAGGGTGTCCCTCGTTGAAAATGCGTGACCCTTTCACGTCCCAAATCATTTTTTCTATGCAAGATAAAGGGACACGAACGAGTTCGAACTACTGTCAACACTTTCAATGGAATCTATTTACACGTGATTCAGATTTCGGCTGAGAACCCTGGTGGGTTAGTTTCCTTTTTTTCTTTATTTTTTTATTTAATTTTATTCTATTATTGCTGGGGTATTGCTTTGAAGGGATTTTAATCTATCATTATCGATCCCAGTATTTATTTTTCCAAGTTTGGTCTTGCTTTATCCATCTCGCTTTTATCGAACTAATAAATTGCCGGACATAAACAAGCAGTAAACATAAACACAACATGCACGCACACACGCACGCACACACACGCACACAGACACACACACACATGCACATGCGCGTGCACACACACAGATACATACATACATACATACATACATACATACATACATACATACATACATACATACATACATACATACATACATACATACGC
>OZ024740.1:283678607-283681107 GCA_964016885.1 Eledone cirrhosa
CGAGGTTAACTTTGCCTTTCATCCTTACGGGGTCGATAAAATAAAGTACCAGTCATACACTGAGATAATTGCTGGCCTTGTGCCTAAAGTAGAAACAATTATTACTATTAATGACTGGCTTTGTAAAAACAGTAGCAACTTACACTGATGAAATAAAAAGTGTGTACTGGTTCCTGTGTGGGTGGATGTGCGTGTATGATTGTTTGCGTGCAGATGAGGGCGCCTAAACACTACTACGGGAAAAGAAAAGTAGAGAAAACTTTTTTAAAAAAAGGAAAAGGAAGGAAATAGCAGTCGTAAATGTTGAGAGAGAGGGAAACAAGGAAAGGGAGAAGTGTATATATAGTCCTTAAAATTTCACCGTGACATGACTACAAAGAAATCAATGAGGCGCTTACTTGCTTTAGGGGAATGTTATCTCCTTTACTTTCTATTCACTAATACAAAAGAAATTTCACGTTAAGTCAAAGGTTATTAGGTTTAAAGAAGAACATATCATAGAATTAAACAAGTGAATTGTAGAAAATAAGTATACATATTGAATAGAATGTAGATGAGAAAAGAATGCTGAAAGTAAAATGTTTTATGGCTTTTAGATGACATTAAACCAGTCATGGGCAACCTGCGACCCGCGAAGCTTTCTGAATGACTCACCTAAGTCTTTCTGATTTTTTTACCCAAACTTTTCAGTCGTAATTTATCTTTCTATTATTTTTACGATCGAAGAAAACATGCGGCCCGCTTCTCGAAAAGGTTGCCCATGCCTGCATTAGACTGTTGGAAAAGAAGCTCTAATTTCAACAGCAAGGGAAGTAATTTCATCTGTCTGTTTCTAAAAAGATAACTTATTTCCATACACTGTTGATATTTGTGACAAAATTTCATTTATTTTTTCATTAATTTAATTTGTTTATGAATAGTAAAAGCCTAAAGTCTGACCATATAATTCAAGCAAATTAATTTATGTTTTAATATTTTATTCTATGTAAAAGCATATCATATAAATATAATTTAATAGAAAAAGAAATTGTTCGTAGTTAATCAAGTTCCATTTAATATTTAGGTTGTGAATTGGCAAAATCTCACCGAAGTAAACTTTACCTTTCATCCTTTTGGGGTTGACAAAATAAAGTACCAATCCAGAACAGTGGATTGGCGGGACTGTTAAAGTTTCGGTCGGGTACTTTGCTGTGTCTGTTCCGGCTTCATGCGTTTTTGAATTAAAATCCTGCCTCCTGGAACTAGAACAATTGTGACATGAAACATCCCAGAATCCTCCCATGGGATGGAATCTCATAATGAGCCGCAAAACTTGAGCAGGTGTACGAGTTAGCCGATTCCCTCTGAGCCGACCACTATATCAAACGATACATATTCTCTAACTATCCTCGTTTTCATACGTCCTTCTCTGCTTTATTTCACACACACACACACACACACACACATACATACACACATACGCACACACACACACACACACACACACACACACACACACACAAACACACATGTATGTATATATATATATGTATAAACAAATTTCATCACAATTTTATGAAAAAGTATTTTAAGTCATGTTCCAAACACCAGCTTAATAATGGTTTCTCATATAGGCACAAACAAGGCCAGTAATTTGGGGGAGGGGGAAGTCGATTAAATCGACCCCAGTGCATTACTGATACTTTATTTTATCGACCCTGTAAGGATTAAAGGCAAAGTTAACCTCGGCGGCATTTGAACTCAGACCATAAAGCGCCGTAACTCTATGCTGCAAAGCATGGCGTTCGACCCTCTACCGATACTGCCAATCCACCACCATCTTAATAATGATTTCTTATATAGGTACAAGGCCAGTAATTTGGGGGAGAGGGAAGTCGATTAAATCGACCTCAGTACATCACTGGCGCTTTATTTTATCGACCCTGTAAGGATGAAAGGCAAATTTAACCTCGGTGGGATTTGAACTGAGATCATAAAGCGCCGTAACTCTATACTGCAAAGCATGGCGTCCAACCCTCTACCGATACTGCCAATTTACCACCAGCTTAATAATGAGAAAAGTAGTTATATCACTACACCCTTCTAGATTCTTGATTACTTTCAAAATTATTTACAAACCATAGGCAGTGTCTTCCATTAGAAATATAATAACAAAAAGGTCAAGTAACTTAAAAACTTTGTTGTTGGTGAATCATCACTGATGACTTAAGTGAGTGTTAGTAAATCAACAGTGAATGGGATTTTCTAACCAGTTTTGGATAGCAAAACATTCTTCAGTTTATGAAACCTCTTCAAATCCTTATTTGGAATTGCAACAAATAGGAAAAGAAATGCAAAGTGATATTAGATTATAGGGTATTATAGAGCAGATATGTTAAACATGCGGTCCGCGGGCCGCATGCGGCCCTTTACAAGCTCGCCTGCGGCCCGCACAAAGGTTTTTATGGCGGGAGCGCAATATAAAGTAAAATATATTAGTTGTAATGTGCGCAATTATTTG
>OZ024740.1:283686107-283698607 GCA_964016885.1 Eledone cirrhosa
GCTGATATCACTGTGCTCTTAAGAAGTTCGCTTCACAACCATGTGAATGAGTACTCAATACCATAATAGGGATTAATATTTTGGCAGTATCAGTAAAGAGTCGGACACCATGCTTTTCGTCATAGAGTTACGGCCCTTTACGGTCTAAGTACAAATCCCGCCGAGGTTAACTTTGCCTTTCATCGTTTACAGGGTCGATAAAATAAATCACTAGTAGCGTACTGGGGTCGATTTAATTGACTTTCGCCTCCCCCCCAAATTACTGGCCTTGTACCTATACTAGAAATCAATATTTTTTTATATTAAGGCAAAGCTTGAATCTTGTTACTCTGGAATTCATATATATAGGCGTTACAGTCTTCCACAGTCTCCGTATATCATATCAGACGGTGAATTGGCAGTATCGGTAGAGGGTTGGACGCCATGCTTTCTAGCATAGTTACGTCCCTTTACAGTCTGAGTTCAAATCCCGCCAAGGTTAACTTTGCCTTTCATCCTTACGGGGTCGATATAAAATAAAGTACCCGTAATGTGCTGGGTAATTGCTGGCCTTGTGCCTAAAGTAGAAACAATTAATAACGTCTTACTTAACGTCTTACTCAACAGGAACAACGGGACTATCACATCATATAATTGTTTCTATTTTTGGCACAAAGCCAGCAATTATCCCAGTGCATTACTGGTAGTTTATTTTATCGACCCCGTAAGGATGAAAGGCAAAGTTAACCTTGGCGGGATTTGAACTCAGACTGTAAAGGGACGTAACTATGCTAGAAAGCATGGCGTCCGACCCTCTACCGATACTGCCAATCCACCGCTCTGCCACGCCACATATAATATCATTTCAAGAGGGTAATAGAATAGGTAATGATGTATACAATATCTCAAAAACTAGAGCGCCCGGAACGAAACGGGTGGTATTTTCTCAATGAGTTGCAGGAAAATATCAATTTCATGAAGATACCAAGAATCTTCTTATTTATTTTTATTCCCCAGTGTAATAAATGATTTTTACAACTTGTTTTAAATATCCTCATGCACCATAAAGTTTCGTAAGTTGAGGTAAACTATGCTGAAATGTAAATGTACTGTTAGAAAGTTGGCTAAAATGACACCAACAGTTGTAAGTATACACATACATAGCACTTGGTTGGAAGTAGCGTTGATAGATTGATGGTTGTGGTGGTGGTGGTGGTGTTGGTTGTGGTGTTGGTGGCGGTGGTGATTGTGGTGGCGGCGGTGGTGATTGTGGTGGTGGTGGTGGTGGTGGGCATGGAGGTGATGGTAAGTGGTATTGTTGGTGATAATAATGATGGTGATGATGATGATGAGGTTTTCGGTAATAGAGGGGGAGGGAGATTATGTTAACGATGATAATGTGGTGGTGGTGGTGGTGGTGGTGGTGGTGGTGATGAAGGCGATTATGATGGAGACGATGATGTTGGTGATGATGTTGATGATAGTGATGATAATGCGGGTGGTGACGTCGATGATAATGGTGTTAATGGTGTTAATGGTGCGGTTTATGTGGTTTTGATGACGACGGCGATGACGCTGGTGACGATGATGATGGTTTTGACGATGATGATGATGATGACGATGATGGTGATGACGATGAGGGTGATAATGGTGGTACTTTTTATGATGACAGGGCTGATAGTTCAAAAATAAGAAAGATGAGTAGCCGCACTTAGTCACTAACACAGAAGTTTTTACAAAATGAACGTCTTTGGATGACGTTTGAAGGCGAGATTTTGTATCATGTGACTTGATTCATTTACTAGCTACTCTCACAGATATTTCAAAGTCACGAGACGCTGCTAATGGCTTCTATTCTCTATGTAAATGTAGAGATAATTAGTGAAAATAATAGAAATAGAAAAGAAAGAATTTATCAAATTGTTTTTCTGTGTCTTTTATAAATGTGTATTTGTTTTGCTTTTAGACAAGTTGTTCGTGCTTTTCAGTCACGAAAACAGTAAAATTTATACAATTCCTGAATAACCGCAAGCAATCACGATCTATTGCGTCATACTCTCTAATTTTATGTACTTTGTGTGTCAGATACCATGGAACTATAATATTTTGAAGTCACACTGTTGATTGAACATCTTCGATTACAAACCAACAAAAAAATATTGTCTTTTTACTGTTTATTTTGATAAAAAAATTTTACACGTTTTATAACAATTTCTATCATAAATATTTATTCATATTTTTCTTTCTCTCATTTTCAATGTCTTATTATAGTTTATAAAGACAGTATTTGTTTTATTTAATATGCTTACGTTGCTTATCATGGTATTTTTTCTATCTTTTCAGGGGTTAACTGATGCTGTTTTAGAAAGCCACTACTTCTGCATTCAAGATGAAGCTACGTCAACTAATGGTCAGTTCCCTACCCCGGATGAGGGCCAGGAAGAAAAAACAGCCCTCTTTTCAAGTACTGAACAATGAAGCTCAACAGTACGACCGCAACTGCAACAGTTTTAGCCCAGAAATGTCCCCTGATATGACTGCAAAAGGTGACATTGACATTGTGAAAAATGTTTGCTTTCGAAGTGGAATCGAAAACAGTGGCAGTGTTAGTGGCAACAGTAATGGGAACCACACAACTACAACAACAGCATCGATTACGTCAACTAATAATGTAGGCAATGGATGTACAAACAAAACTGAGAACAATTGCCCTGCAATAGACTGTATAGATGTTGTAAATTTCAACGTGAACATCAAAGGAGCACCTGGTGACAACAAATGCGTTTGTTGTGACAAACACATTTCACAGATTATGGCGTCATCTTCGTCATCATCATCACAAGATGCTGAAAGCACAGATAACGACGAGAATAGCAGCACCAGTGGCTGCAGCTCGGCTTCTAGCGACAAGCAGAACATTCCGAAGACACGATCTCGCATCCGGACCAATCCTTGGCTACCTTCGCCAAGACCGACACCCTCCACTTCACCAACCTACTCGTCTTCCTCATCCTCACTTACCTCCCATTCTCCTCTAGTGTCGCCACACATTACAAAGGGACGATATTCACATCCGGCCGCCAATGCTGAGTTTCGGCGACTTCAAGAAAATAAAGGATGTCGGATACGCTCTGACCGCAGCTGGACACGGAAGTTCGTACTGACCAACTTAAATGCCGCCATTGGTGGTGGTGGCAACGGTCGTCCACGTGGATATTACTTGTCGGACAGTGATGAACAATCACCTATCGGAGACAAAAATGGATCGATCACGGAAGAAGAGGACGACGGCTACTTTGACCATCGAATCAGTTTCGAATACGAAGAGACATTGGAGAATTTACTGGAAGGAGATCTCCAACAGCTGCGGAATGAGAGTTACCTTTCCATACAAGACTTATTAACTGATGATTCTCGTCGCGATAAACGTAGGAGCACTTGCTCAGAATTCAGTTGTTGCCATGACGACAGCTGTGATGAAAGCGTTGCAGCCGACGCCATTAGCAACGATCTGGAAGGTTCATTAGTTTCCTCAACACTTAGCTCTGAGTTGGCGGATATACGTGAAACGGACACAGGCTATTCAAGTTTAGCCTTCGATAGTCCCTCCTCTGATTTGGACAAGGCTTTTGAAAATATTTCAGAACAAGGGGACATTGGTGCTACAGTGCATACTGAGCGAAAGATCAACAGAGATTTATCCGATGACAATAACAAAACTGAAGACGAGGAATCCGAAATTCGGTCTGAATTAGCCGAAGAGAGCGAGCTTATGGATCTTTTCCGTGACGATTTAACTGATGACGAAGTGGTTGCAACTTTGGACGAATCGACAATAAAGGTTCTTCAATCTACTGATTGCTGCTCTGATGACGATGAGCTGTTGGCATTGGAAGAATCGGAGAAAGTATCCAGTCTTGTTGGCAATAACCAATCTGTGAAGCCCACTGGAAATGATAAAGACAGTGTAGCTAAAGTTGTGGTCGACGACGATGGTTGTGTCACCGGTGCTGTACCACGTCGATCTCTCAACGAGATAAGATGCAGTTTGGAAGAAAAAGTTAACAAACTTCGCCAAGAGAAACAACTCGTGGAGCAAAAAATTCGCGAGGCGAAAGAAGCCGAAAAAATCCGAGTGCAAGAAAAAAGGAAATTACAAAAACACGTGATCATGCACCGGAAACAGATGCTTCTACAGACACTGACCAATCTTAAGGAAAGGTTGGAAAACCAAAGCACACGTCTGCAAACAAGCTATAGCGCCGTTCTTTCGATGCAGCAACGATTTGCACAACGTCAATCTCCATTGTTGCTGATATCAGCCAGTAGCTCTTGAGATAACTTTACCAAAGATTTCTTGCTTTCAGGGCAAAAATATCAAAATTATTAGGTAAGTACCAAGTCTCCTGTTTTAACTGTTTAAACAGCACAAACACACAGGTGCCAGCACACACACACACGTGTTGACTCGGTGAACCTCGAGTCTCAGTCAATCAAGATACATATATATATATATATATATATATATATAGGAACGAGTAGGACCCCGACGGCTGAGCTCAAGCCGTTTCGACGGCTAATTCTGGACTGAATTAGCCGTCGAAACGGCTTGAGCTCAGCCGTCGGGGTCCTACTCGTTCCTATTACCCACTCTACTACCCTAAGTATTGAGTACTTTGGTGCGTTATGATCCACCTGGTTCCTTACCACATTTCCTTCGTTATATATATATATATATATATATATGTTACATGCATGTAGTCACTCCATCAGTAAAATTTGTTGTTATTTTTATAAGTTCTCATCCTGCTGAGGTCAATGTTGCCTTTCATCCTTCAAGAGTCGATACAATGAGGTATCAAAATAAGTTACTGGGGTTGATGTAATCAACTCTCTTCCACCTCCCCTCTCAGTTTTGTCCTTGTACCGACATTAGTAATTATATGTATATTTATATATTTGACATTTTTCTGATTTTTCTGTTTGAAGCAGTAAATTGATAAACATGGATTCATAATATAACATCAAAGGGGAAATTGCATCAAAAACATTCTAAAAACTGATATAAACATTTTAAATTTTCCTGAAAAACAAAATTCATTTAAAAGAATTTTAATTCAATTTTGAATTTGTTATTTATATCCATATCCTAGCCCGCCGCCACCAACCCTAAGCTTTGTTTTATTAAACCCTCTTAGGTTTACTAACTTGAAATGTTAAACTTCAAAATCGGTTGGTGATGACGGTGGAGAATGATAATAAAATTATCTGTGCCTGATTCACACTTGTCTTTTTTATAATTAATGTCATCTACTTAACATATATGCAAGCACTTAAAGATAACATATAAACAACAACTATATAAAGGAGTTAATGCATGAGTAGAGTCTAATGTGTATTATATGCACATTGCATTCTACTTACTAACACAAACACTATCAACACACATAGCTACATAACAGTTTTCAACTCCCTCTTTCTCTCACAATGACTTATACTCTATCTATACTTCGTTCATTCTTGTTCACTTTGTTATTTTCGTTTATCTTCAATCTCTTTATATTACGTAACTTATTCCCACACTTTGCTATATGTATTGAGGGTATAGTATATATTCACACTGACATATATACACAGTTATTCATACATTTCGCTGTCTTATTTATTCGTTTATAGCCATTATATTGACCAATCCTTTCACACCATACCACTCTTTCTCACGCTTCTTTACTCTCATCCTATTTATCTCTCTCCCTTACTTTTCCCTTCCCTCTCACAGTTTCCCTTCCCTCTCACAATTTCCTTCACCAATATCTGAATTTTTTTATCCAATTGTTGCTCTTACATCGTTCATCTCCGTGTCACTTATTATTTTCCTCTATCTCTTTATTTTGCCTGTCTCTCTCCTGTTTAACTTAACTGTTTCCCCCTATGTTCTTCTTAGTGGCGTCTTCGACTTTTGCTCTTGTAATTTTCATTTTGTTTTATCTTCTTTCAATTTTTGTCCTGCACACACACACACACACACACACACACACACACACACACACACACACACACACACACACACACACACACACTCACATTCATTCACACACACACATACATACATACATACATACATACATACATACATACATACATACATACATACACACACACGTATATGTATGTATGGTCCCGTAACTCCTGATAGAGTCGTAGAAACGCCGCATTGACAAACGGCGTTTCTTGAGCATTTTAAGCCTGGCGGAGCCCATCCCGCTCCAGGTCTGAGTACAGCAGATTTCTTTCAGAGAGAGGAAGAATCGACCCCAGTACTAGACTGGTACTATTTTATCAACCTTGAAAGGATGAAAGGCAAAGTTGACCTCAGTGGGATTTGAACTCAGAGAGCAGAGAGCCGGAACGAATACCATAAAGACTCTGGGTTTCTCGTTTCCGCGAATTGAAACGAGAAACACGAAGTAACGATTCCTGAAGTTTGAGCTTTCAATAAACACGCTAAATAACTCTACTTTCAGTATTGAGTACTCTTTTTCATTCTTATTCACATTCAAATATTTACACACGCGCACACGCGCACACACACACACACACACACACACACACACACACACACACACACACACACACACACACACACACACGCGCGCACACACGCACACACACACACAAATATGTGTGTGTTTGCTAGTCTGTGTGATTGTCATCATGTTTGCGCAGAAAGCTTTTGAAAAACTACATAAATTACATAAGAGAAGACATCGTTGAATAGGATGCACAATGTTAACATTAAGTTTGTGCGTGTGAGTGAGAGTTTATGTGTGTGTGTGTGTGTGTATCTGTATGTTTGTCTTCCTTGTGTGCATGTGAGAGAAATTTTATGTGTGTTAGTCTAAGAGAGAGGGAGAGAATGTATGTAAGTGTGACAGCTTGTATGTTTTTATTTATTTAATGTATTTTCGTTCACAAACTATGAGCAGCGTTGCAAGATTGTCATTAATGTTTGACAAAAGATTAGATTTGTGTGTCTCAATGAACACAATCAATGGATTTGAAAACTGCGATTACTCCTCACCGCCCCTCACTATTATTCTATTGACACGTTTTTAAAACATGTGATAAGATAAAAGTAACAATATATATATATATATATGTGTGTTATACTAAACAACAAACCGCTATTAAAAAGGCTAAGAGATCTTGTTAGTAAAATGTAAAGATCAAATAAAAGAAAATATTGAAGACATGGGAAAATATATTGAGTGTGTTCGTGGTTTGTTTTATGAATGTCTAATGATTCAATGGAGTTCGACCTGCTAGAAACAGCACCTAAGTCACTCTCAAATTGTACCCAGATAAAAGAAATATACTGTTTGAAAAGAAAAGACAGCTAGTCACATCTGTAACACTTTTAATCATAGACATATTGGGTCATGGCGAAAGGCACTGGACCTAGTGGTGAAGGTATTGGTTTTAAAATCATAAGATAGTGGGTTCGATCCACAGACTAGACAGCGTGTGGCGTTAGTGAGCAATCTACTTCATTTCCCGTTACTCAAGTTCACTCAGATGAAAGAATATGTAGCAAAAAATAAGCAGATGGGTGTTAAACTTGCGACAAATGGGTATACTTTCAGCCGCCTAATGTTTCTCGAAACCAGGATAAGTTCCAGCTTGATGAGTTTGTAGCTCAAAAAGAAAAAAAGATCTAATTTTTTTAACGTGGTTTTCGATAATATAATGATTGAATGAAGATAATGGTATGGACACTATACTTTCACTCGATCGACTAGAAATAGCACTAAGTCCCACCCAGATAACCTAGTTCTAATTACATTGCCTGAAAAAATATGAAATAAAAAATAAATAATATGCACAGCTGGAACTCTTTTGATCATATTTTTGCTGAGTCATGGTTAACTTAGGCTAAGCAACAATAGTAGGTGCAGATGTTGTACAATGGAGAGGAGAGTTAATACCAATTGCATTCGACCCACATCTGCGTGTGTTTAGCCAGTCTCATATGAAGTTGCATCTCATAGGTTTCTTGGGTATCATGTCGCCATTTTTCCGAGGTTTGAACTCCAGACGCTCAATAGATATTCAAGGAATCATAACGTTATTGAATTTATTAAATCCTGCCGAGGTTAGTTTTGCCTTTCATCCTTTCGGGGTCGATAAAATAAGCACCAGTAATGCACTGGGGGTGGATTTAATCGATTTTCCCTTCCCCCACAATTTATGGTCGAGTGACTAAAATAGAAACAATTATCAGTGACGTATTGAAGGCACGTGGGTTAGTGGTTAGAGTGGTAGGCTCACGCTCAAAAGACCCTGGGTTCGATTTCCAGAACGAATGAAGCAATGTGTCCTTGAGCAAAGTAATTCATGTCACTCTACTGAAAATAAGTTCTTTCAACAACAGTACCTGGGGCTTGCGACAGACAGGTGCCTTGTCTATCGATTAATCTTATACTCTCAGTCACTTAATGCCCATGAAACCCGGATAGAAATTCGGGCCTCGCTTAACCCGTGCAAGCATGGAAAAATGGACGTAAAATGATAACTCTATATCTATTAGTGAAGAAGGTAAATACACTCGTTTGAACCAAACCAAATTCCAAGTTCTTACCAATGTGTCCGAACACGGAAGAGCCAAACTCCCACTGCCCATGCCTCCATCTCTCTCATCTTCCCCATCTCTCTGTATTATGAGCAAATGGGGTCCCACGTGCTGGCCACCCCACAGCCCCGGCAGACAGAATGGAGAAGGCGTTTCCCCGGGGGATGTTAAGGGAGATGCACTGTAGAAATTACTGTGACCGGAATATTAGAAGAAATCCTAGACATTATTCTTCGGTATCTTACTTCTGTAAAATGATATTCGTTCACATAACTAGCTTATTTACAGACGAACGCCGCTAATGTTTTATTGTAAGTTGAGCACAGCATAATCATGTCAAATACAGACACAATACCAGGCATTTTGGGGGAGTAGTTAATCCATTAAATCGACCCAGAAATGATGAAAAGCGAAGATGACCTCAGCGATATTTGGACTCGAATAAATACTACAAGATATCGTGTCCGACGCTCTAACAATTCTGTTAATTAACCTTTACTCTCCCAGCGGAACAGCTTATAATAAAGATATTGAATTTAGACACAAGGCCAGCAATTTGAAGGAAGAGGAAATCGATTGTATCGAACCAGATTTTTATTGGTACTTTATTTTTTCGACACCGGATAGGTGAAAGGCAAATTTGACCTCGGCGGCGGGATTTGAACTCAGAATGTAAAGAGCTGGAACAAATACTTGTTTCTACTTTAGGCACAAGGCCAGCAATTACCCAGTGCATTACTGGTACTTTATTTTATCGACCCCGTAAGGATGAAAGGCAAAGTCAACCTCGGCGGGATTTGAACTCAGACCGTAAAGGGACGTAACTATGCTTGAAAGCATGGCGTCCGACCCTCTACCGATACTGCCAACTGGAACAAATACTGCTAAGCATTAGTGCGACGCTCTAACGATTCTGCTAATCCACTGCTCTTTAGCAGATCGTAATAATGGTTTCTAATTTAGGCATAAGGCCAGCAATGTGGGAATTAGGAAGGTCAATTACATCTATATATAAATTTGAGCGATTTCCGTCCGTCATACAATGTGTGTGTGTGTGTGTGTGTGTGTGTGTGTGTGTGTGTGTGTGTGTGTGTGTGAATGTATGTGTGTAAAAAGAAGGAAGGAGGTGGTGAAAAACTATAGCAAAACAGCGGCTGGCGTCCATTTGCTACGCTGTGTGTGAGTGTACGTGTGTGTTTCTGTAAATGTATGTATGCGTTTGTGTGAATGTGAGTGTGTTTGTGTGAATGTGTGCGTTTGTGTGAATGTATGTGTATTTTTGTGAATGAATGTGTGTGAGTGTGTGTTTTTGTAAGTGTGTCTGTGTTTGTGCGTTATATCTACATACTCATACAAATCTCGGCAATAAATGTTAGCAATAACTTCAACAATACTGTGAGGGTTCATTCCAAATACTAGTCTATTCCAGTTCTAGACTGGTATTTCATTTTTTGGGACTTTGGAAAGATGATCGATATAGTTGACCTTGGCTGGCGGTCTATTGATTGTACTAATCCATCACACTCAATTGAGAAAATTATAATAACATTTTCATTGATGTATTTTTTTCTTTTTCAATTTTAATTTTATATTTATGTTTTCTTTTTTATTTCTATTTTTCAGAATATGTGAGCCCCACCCAAAATACAAAAGAAAACGGAAAGAAAGAAGGAAAGAAAGAAAAGACAAACAGAAAAAGAAAACAACTGTTCCCTTCCACGAACCACTAAAACTACATTAGAAAATCTATGAGCAGTAAAAATAACAATAGTAAGAGCAACAACAATCGTGGACAAAGAAGATTAAAGAAAGCTGGGAGAGAGTTTCAATGAATGACATCGCAAACTTAAGTTTGAATAGAAAAAATAAAACGAATGTTTTTTTTGTATAGACGAGAAACCAATATTGGAAGAGTTTAACACCTCTTGTAGCAGGGCAAATGTCAGGTCACAGAGGGTGAAGTATAAATAGATAAATAAATAATAAATAATAACCCAGTAAGTGATGGTAATAATAAAACATAATTATTTTAATGATAATAAACCAAACCACATATAGTAGTCAAACAACATTGCCAATAATAGAGTTTTCACCATGAAAAACAACTAACTGTACAGCAAAAAGGGTCCCAAAACCAGCAGCAGCAGCACTGCAGCAGCTATAACAACAATAACACCATAAAATAAGTTATTATCTGAACTGATAGGGAAACAAAATTTCAATTATTTTTCTCATCTAAACAAGAAAGTAAGGTAAAATATAAAATAATAAAAACTAAAACTGATTCAAGATAAATTATATGAAAACGAGTAGTGGTAATTAAATCGATAATATAATATTTTTTTTTTTTTTACTAAATATCAAGTTAAAAGTAGATATTTCGTGTATAACACTGAAGCTGGAATAATCAAGTATAGAAAAAAGTTTTCTATCAGCGGATTATTACTTTTAAGTAAGAGATTAAGAAGAGGCTTGTTCTGCATTCTTATCAATGGGCGACACACACACACACACACACACACACACACACACACACACACACACACACACACACACACACACACACTCATATATATATATATATATATATAGATAGATAGATAGATACATATATATAGATAGATAGATACATATATATATATATATACAAATATATATATATATATAGAGAGAGAGAGATAGATACATATATATATATATACATATATATATATATATATATATATATATATATATACACATACATGTCTCTATATATATATATATATATATATATATACACACATACATGTCTATATATATATATATGTATATATATATATATATATACATATATATATATATACACACACACACACATATATATATATATATATATATATATATATGTGTGTGTGTATGTATGTATATATGTATATTATAAAGAGTCGGGACCCCGGCGGCTGAGCTCTTGCCGTTTCAACAGTTAGTTCCAGACTGAAACTAACTGTTGAAACGGCAAGAGCTCAGCCGTCGGGTCCTGGCTCTTTATAATATGACAATACTCTACTAGCCCAAGTATCGAGTACTCTGTTGAGTAATGGTCTAACCAGTTTCAAACTGAATCCATCCTTCTCTTTTCTTTCTATATTAAACTACCACTACTACTATTACTACTATCACTATTACTGCTGCTGCTGCTGCTGCTGCTGCTGCTGCTGCTGCTGCTGTAAGACCTCAGCAGTTATTCCTGCTGATTGTCCAAACCTTAAACTATTGAACAGCAATAACAAAGGGTAGATATAAATACAATAATGATAAGGACAAAAAAACAACAACACATCTCTCTTTATCTTTCTCTGCATTCTTCTTTATCGACACTCTCTCCTTTTCCTTTATTCTGTTTCCATAATAACGTATGTTATTATCTTTTTTTTTTTTTTTTTTTTGAAAAACAACACTTTGTTTCCATATTTTGTGACGCCTACCAAATCGAGCATATCAAGAAGAGCTCTCTCAAAATCGAATCTAATCTCAAGATTCAGGCTTTCAATTCCCGGTCGAACGTTGGACTTTCTGACTTATATCACGACCCTCAGAAATTAGGGTTTTGTGTTTATGAAAGAAATCAAAACATCCATTTTTTTCTCTTTTCTTTTCAGCTAACGATCACGACTCATCAATATGATATATTGAAGAACGTTCTTTCTTTCAGAATTTCCAAAGTTTTTCAATTTCGTGTTTTGCTTGTGCGTATGTGTGTGTATATTTTTCAGTCATTTTTCTTTAGCATTTAACTATTTATTGAATATTTATTGATGTAAATGTTTCCCATCTACATATGGTTTTATTTTCACTTTTTTTTTTTAATGTAACTTCCTACATTTTTTTTATCCTTATAAATCACCATAGC
>OZ024740.1:283703607-283708607 GCA_964016885.1 Eledone cirrhosa
AACTCATTCATGTAAATCCTCTGGCAATTTTGGAAACCTTGATTCTATATTTCCGTCTGGTAAGTTACAATATTCACAAAGAATGGTTAAAAATGGAAACTGTCAAAATTTAGTCTAGAAAAAAATGGTGTCTTTTGTCACCCGATTCAAAATATTTGGTATTTTATAGAAATACTTTGAAGAACATCACACCCTGTTGTCAACTTCACCTTTCTACGGCATGGAAAGAATAAACATGTCAGTTCTAAGGAATGGAAGTAGAATATTTTAAATGGTTTCGCTCCCATTTTTTAGTCTGCATATATTGTGAATGTGTATATGTGTACGGTTACAATCACACACACACATACACACATTTAAATTTATATATCTCTATGTATATATGTATTCACAGATACATACGTAGTTATATATTTATATACATATATACATAGATGTATGCACACGAGTATAATATATATATATATATATATATATATATATATATATATATATATATATATATATATATATATGCATATATATACATGTATATATATGTATATATATATATATATATATATATATATACGTGTATATATATATATATATATATATATATATATATATATATATATATATACGTATAAATATGTACATATATATATACACATATATATATATATATATATATATATATATATATATATATATATATATATATAGACACACGTGTAACGTTAGCATATACGTTACGCATATATACACTAGTATGATAAACGTAAATGTTTAAAGGTATATGCTTACGCACATATGTGTATTTATACACTCATATATGTGCAAAAATGATATATATACACATATGTAAGTAGTGTACATATCTACATATGTATATATGTTTCATTTTGCGATTAGGTTCTTCGAAAGTCACAATTGTGAGTTTCATAGCAAATGAAAAATTATCAAAGATTAGTGTCTAGCCAATGCCATATATATGATATATATATATATATAAGATGAAAGAGAAGTAACTACGTATGTTTTAATCAGGTGTGACAGAAAAATATACAGAAAGAGGAAGGAAATACGATGTTGCCAAACTACAGAAGAATTACAAGAGAGTATATATAAATATAGTACCTTGCTTTTAATGTTGCTAGTTCTTCATTCTCTTGAGCCTAAATTTATCATTTATTTAGTTGACCATTAAATCATTTTATTCGATCTGGAGACTATTCTGCTCTTTCACCATTGTTTTACTCAATGTCACATTGCCAAATACCTCCAGATTTCTACATTTAACTGACTGACACTTCAACACGAGTAGCAATCTTTCATTGGTACCACTAAGCTTTCGTCACCGTTTTATCCCTTTCCCTACCCTGCCCGATATTCATCTTTTTGCTTCCAGTCATTTGTGTAGTTATAAATCTCAGTGTTTACTACACGAATGACATATTTCAAGTGTTTCTTTGGGTTTCGTCTTTTTGTCCATTGTCCCCTTTTTCGCCCCCAAAGATTCCTAATAAAAGATTGTCGCACACTACAGTGATTATGTGTCTATTTAAAAGTAATAATAATGATAATAATATTAATAATAATGATAATATAGATTAAATTTGAGTTGTTCATTGATAAATAAGCAACATGTAACACATCTTATATATATATATATATATATATATATATATATATATATATATATATATATATATATATATATAATATATCATTTATTATATATATATATATATATATATATATATATATTATATATATATATATATATATATATATATATATATATATATATATATATATATATATATATATATATATATATATAGTTTTAATATAGATGAGATTCTACAGGACTAGAACTGTTTCATTCTTTAGAAATCATCACGAATCTGGGTATCAAAAAATCAAAAAATAAGTATGGTATTTATAGGTCTCTTCGGGTGGTAGGAGAGGGTAGGGAGTGGGATGGGTGTAGGTCATTGGTTGATACAAAAGGGAATTCATTAAAAGCTAATTCTTCAAAGCTATAGTTTATTTTTAGAGTAACAAAGGCAGAAAGAATTTTAACTTGTTTATAAAATTCTTTCTGCCTTTGTTACTCTAAAGATAAACTATAGCTTTGAAGAATTAGCTTTTAATGAATTCCCTTTTGTATCAACCAATGACCTACACCCATCCCACTCCCTACCCTCTCCTACCACCTGAAGAGACCTATAAATACCATACTTATTTTTTGATACCCAGATTCGTGATGATTTCTAAAGAATGAAACAGTTCTAGTCCTGTAGAATCTCATCTATATTAAAACTTTTATACTCTGCAATGTATTGAGTACCTTACTTACTGTTGTTACCTCCGATTCAACCCGGAATAACGTATATATATATATATATATATATATGTGTGTGATGTGTAAATGAAGTAATTCCGTCGGAAAAGTCCAGGAAAAAAGAGTGCTCTATGTAGGTAACAGAGCTTAATAGTTATGTAATAAACACCATAAGGCAATTATTCCATTTACCAGTGGTTTCTTAAAAGCAAAAAATGTTGCTTTCAATCATCAGAATGAAAAAAATCCTGGTCTGTTTATTGAATTTGGATTTATATATATATATATATATATATATATATATATATATATATATATAAGATGTGTTACGGTAATGTGAGTACGTGTTGCTTATTGATCAATGAACAACTCAAATTTACCATTTACTGTTATCCTTTAAATTTATTTTGGGATTAAAATTAATAGTATAAAGGATCTAGCCTCAATTCCTTTTATTCTTCTCGTCGTTTTATTGTAAACCCCATTCAGCATTGGCAGAAAGTGCCGGACTCAATCGGCAAAGTATTGAATGAAATGATTTTAGGTATTTAATTACACACCTTCATGTTTCAGTTCAAATCTCTTTATGGTAGATTTTGTCTTTCACTCTTTTCGACTCTGTCGATAATCGATAACATAAAAGCAGATAAGCGATCAATATAATCAATTATAACTGGTTATTCACATAAGTTAGAAATCACCACCATTCTCATCCTCATCATCATCATTATTACTATTAGAATTGTTTGTATTCATGTTCCTACAGCATGAATAGTATCCATATTTGAAGACGCAGTCATAATTTGACAACAGATTGTGCTATTGTTTCTTAATATTTCATTTTATATTTCCGTCTTATGTTATTAAATTCTTTTAACAATTCTGTTCAGTGAAAATATTGTCTTATTTCTCTCGTTTTAGTTAAATAACTCAAACAGAACTTATTGTCAAAATCACTTGGCCAGAAATTGGAATACCTTAAGTTTAGTTACGTAAAACATAGCTAAATATTACCTGACTTTTGGTTTTTCATAGCGATTTCATTTATTTTCCTCGCTCTACTTAACAGAAGAATTAATACAAAGTCATTTGAAAAACGTTATCTGCTCTATACTAGCATACATTAAAGAAAATGTCTTCCCATCCAAGTAACATTACATACATCAGAATTGAAACACATACATTGCAAAACTATTTGTTATTTTAGCTGGAGTATAGATTGCAAATCTAAGGTTAAAATCAAAGTCAAATTGCGTCCATTGGAGCTTGAATACAATAAATAGAATTATTTCGAAAACTAATTATTTTTCAATGAAAGATATTGCTTAAAGGAATAGTCTTTATTTATTAATACCTAATACTCTCGGTAGTAAGTTATTGTCTAGGATATTCATGGTGATTTTCTATATAGGCTTATTGATTTGGATGTATATAGATAAGACGGTTATAAAGAATTTAATCACTTGATAGTTTTAGAGAAAGAAAATTGGAATTTGTAACGATATGTCTTTTCGCGAGTGTTTTAGTGACGAGAGAAAAGTAAAAACTTCATTTGTCTTGGAATGCGATGTATTTATGTATATATGATAACATGCAACAGTAATAGTAAAAATAGCTATAGGAAACTGCATGATACACACCAAATATTTAATACAAAGTGAAGCAGCATTAGGTGTAGAAGCATCAGGTTCTGTACATACGTTACTCGAATTCTAGTAAGACGCTGGTGGATTTTAACAAAGCAAATTTTATAAAGGTTACTCTAATTCTTTAAGGATTTATTCAAGAAATCAGCATAGCACGTTTCTATTTCTTGAATTTCAAGGTTGTGATAATAGTTCTATAAACCAACAATTTCTTTTTGTCTTCCACACAACAACCAATTCCCCACAAAACGCCCTAAAATAAAGAAATCATAAATATGGTAAATGTTCATAAAATATATTATCTTATTGAAGTTTTAGATTATTTATTACGATTATAAATTACACAGGATATTAACCAAAATTATTACAAACTAAAAATTAACATTTGTTTACTAGCATGTTACGAAAACCCTACCAAACTCCAAATTATTCTTTAATGTCGCCACTAAGACTTCATATAATATGTTTGACAATAGTAATATAGTTTTCGTTAGTGGCACTTACACGTTCTTTAACCGACTCAACCATATTACTTCACTTAAACCACTAAGGTTCTGGCAACATTTTAAAAAGTCAGGCCCTGCCATTATATATAGCTCGGACATTGTATTTACGTAAAAAATTAATGATATTTTGTGATTGATATTACGTTTCCGATTAACTATAACTAATTATAATTTATTTGCTATGTTGCCAATTCCATGCACAGCTAATTACACTTCACTAACTCTCAAGTGACACAACTCTGAGGAAATTTCAATATATATAAATAAACCTTCCATATATTACTTCCTTCGCATGTCTTCCTTGCCCAAATAATTTCTAAAAGTGAACACTGGCTATCTCTTAGTACGACTTCTATAGCCATCATCCGACTTTCTACTATTGCACTCTATAATTGAAAGCCATTAATAACCATTGGCTTCGTATGACTTTATATTGGATTATTCTGTTAATTATCATATAAATATCTAAATCTCATACAAACAAACTATTTTCAAATAGTTTATGTAAATCTGTGAACA
>OZ024740.1:283713607-283716107 GCA_964016885.1 Eledone cirrhosa
AGACATTCTAACCACAAGCCCATAGTATCGGAGCTGTGATCTCTCAATTAGGAGAAGTAGCGGCTCTACCTGGAGTGTCTCTCTGATCTCTGAGCTATGCACTCTATCGTGTCACGTTACTTGAAAGACCCTTCGGAGAAACCTCATTTCGGTCATTACCTATGCTCATTCATGACCATAGGTAAGGGTTAGCACGAATACCGAATTGAAGATAGTGAATTTGGCTTTTATACCTACCTCCCTTTTTCTGATTACTGAATGCTGAAGCTGGCGCATTACTGCCCCAGTCCCTGCAATTCTTCCAGGTAATCCAACCTTCTGCCTTCCATCACTCGTGAACACGCCCCTGAAAAACTTTCACTTCTCTACCTGCTTAAGTGGAACTCCATCCACATGTAGAGTGCACTGCGCAGGCTTCCTTGAGAGGACGAATGTCTGTTTTCGTGGCACTTTTTTTCATTCCAGCCATGCAACACTGGATATCAGACCTATCAAGTACAAGTCGGAGATCACCTTCTCTCGAGTTAAGTAACACCATGTTGTCTGCAAATTCCAGCCGACTGATTTTACATATGCCAATCGTGATACCACTTCCAAACTTATTTTGTTTGTTTTTATACTGTTTTAGTCAAAGATGTGTGGGTATTCCCCTTCACTCAGTACAAGGTCTTGGCGGCTGATGGCAATGCCAGTTTGCGCGATTTGAACTCAGAAGGCAAAGATTCCGAATAACTATCGCAAGTCATCTTGTTCAATACTCTAATTGTTTCTACTTTTGGCACAAGGCTAGCAATTACCCAGTACATTACTGGTACTTTATTTTATCTCACCTCATACCAGACAACACATCCAATACAGTCATTTTCTCTTTTATCCGTCTTCTCTTAACTATTCTCCCGGGGGGGGGGGGGGCGAAGCCGGGTACCTCAGCTACTACTGTATAAAAATGCAAAGGGCGAATGATGACAATTAAAACAAAAGGAAGTAATGTTTTACCCACCGTATTTCAACATAATATTTCATGATACAGTTCATTTTTCCAGCCGGGTGAGCTGGAGCAACATGAAATAATTGTTTCTACTTTTGGCTCAAGGCCAGCAATTACCCAGTGCGTTACTGGTACTTTATTTTATCGACCCCGTAAGGATGAAAGGCAAAGTTAACATCGGCGGGATTTGAACTCAGAATGAGTTCAAATGCGTCAAAGCATGGCATCCGACCCTCTACCGATACTGCCAATCCACCGCCGCCAAACTGCCACCCTGGTCTAATACTATATTGTATCGACACTTAAAAGGATGAAAAGCTACGTCAACCACGGCAGAAAGCCGGACAAATACTATAAGATAGTTTGTCCAACGCTCTAATAACTCTTCCAATTCTCTGTGTATTAAATTTAGTTGAAAACTTCTTAAAGTGGCATTTATAGGCTTTATTATGTATATCAAATTTATTCTAACATATCTGTTTTTAAATATTTCACTAATTAGTCGGAGAGAAGGCCAACAAATAAAGTACCAATCAAGTACTGGGGCTTATTAAATCGTTTCCCTTTTCTACAAAAACTACTGAATTTGTCCTAAAATAGAAAACAGTTTGAAATTTAGGCTCAAAAACATTATATAACTACCTAAAGAACATCCAGGCCTCTATACCACGATATGGCATTAAGCTGGTGATGAGGGACTTCAATGTTCAACTAGACAGTGACAGGTGTGAGTTGTCATCCGAGGTGTGGCCTCAAATAGTGATTGGCTGCTAATACTGACTAGCTGCTGTACGTTCAGTGTCGGTAAAACGTTTTTCGTTCATTGGCGCATCCACGAAACTTCATGGACTACACAGTGCAGTAACATCAGATACGAGATCGACTACAACTGCACCAGCACTAGGTGACGGTCATACTTGCAAGATGTTAGCGTCTGTTGCAGAGCAGATATTTGCGTCAATAACATGTTGGTAGCTAGAATAATTCGTTTGAAACCGGAATAACATTTAGAGGGTAAATACAGTTCGGCTCTACGTAACTGAGGCTCCCAATTAGGCAGAAACTTCTACTAAATTCTGTGAAGCTGTTGATAATTTTTAAGCTTCTAAAAATGGGTTTGATCGTGAGGTACACTGAACTTGTTTCCAACAGGTCATTACATCATGCGTCTACAATGTACTTGGTCGCAAGTGTGGCAACATCCAGGAACGATAGATTTTCAGTCTCATAGATCCTGATCGATAGAGGGCAAGAAGCAAAAACCAAAAAGGATCAGGCGACAAAATGTACGCATGTGAAAATAATGCATGAAAGGGAGTTTTAAAAAGACCAAAACGATATGGCTCAAGGAGTAGAATAATGGGATGGAAAAGGTAGCGATGAAATATGACACTAGATGTCTGTACAGAATTGTAAAAGAGCTGATAAAATAATTGATTCATGTATACCAATTGACAGTAAAGATGAGTGTACTTTAGTAACAAGTGAGTAAGAATCAACCGAGTGAGTGAA
>OZ024740.1:283721107-283748607 GCA_964016885.1 Eledone cirrhosa
ACACTTCCCACTACAACATCGCTACCACAACATAATCAACAAAAACACCATCAAAGTATCCTACAGCACCACACCTAACTTTGCACAAAACATCGTCTCCTCTAACAACAATAACTCAACCCCTATGGAAGAAATAACCTAGACAGCAGTGGAGAGCCGACCAGGAGGTGTAACTGTCCTGATAGATCCCTGATAGATGCCGAGATCATAATGTGATCTACTAGTGCAACGTGAGGACGGATACCTCCAACAAAGCTTATATAGGATTAACCGCTTGGGACTTCAAGACCCGGCTCTACCTACACAGACATACTTTCCGAAACCCGGCCCGGCGTCACGCCACTACACTCTCGGGCCACATCTGGGACCTCAAAGATAATAATATAATCTACAATCTCACTTGGAGCTTACTGTCCAGAGCTAACTCTTACACGGGAGGACGCCGTCCGTGTAACTTATGCTCGGAGGAAACATTACAAATGCTGTTTTCGAAGGACCAACTCCTAAACAAGAAAGACGAACTGGTAACTGCATGCAAACACAGATTGCGTAGGACTTACCTCGCCCTCAAACAGCATAATGATCCGGGGAGGGGGGGGGGTAGACAAGGGCTGAAACACCCCACTTGCCGACTTTGTAAGGGGTAACCCCTGCTTACAAAGGTAGACGTAACTTTTTTTTTTTTTAATATTTTCCTCTATATTTCCTTCTTCCCCATCTCTTCCTAGTCGTTCCATCCCAGATCTCTTTCCTTGACTTTTTTGTTTCACCTTTTCGCCCACCCCGATGCAGCACATCGGTCCTCTGTAGCCTCAGTACCCCACACCCCTAATTTTATGATAGAATTAGTCGATTACGCTTTTTAAATTCTTTCACTACAATCTCGTGTGTAGTTTTTTTCTCCACCTATTAAACTTTTCTATAGCTTAGCAATACCAATGAGAGATTTGGTGTTTGTGGGGATGGAGTAGTAACTAGAAATTATTTTTTATATATTTATTTCCTCATTTTTATAATGACTTTTTTGTTTACTCCCTTTCATTTTACCTATTCTTTCCCCCCCCCCCTCCCCTTCTCCAGTACACTTTTTTCGACCTTCTATACACTATCCTTAGAATCTGCTGTATAGATTTCACTTTCAACGCTTGACTGGGTTTCCCCCACTCCCTCTTTGTTCTACCGGCAAGTTCAGCTACCCATACCTCCCACTAAATGCCATGATATAATCATCTGTCTTTACAACAAACTTTTGACCAATCCTTACTATCTTCCCATATATGGAATTATCCCCTGAGAAGTTCAGCTATTTATTTACCAGGCTAAAAATTCTTATTTAGTCCAGTATTAGCCGTCGAAACGGCTTGAGCTCTGCCGTCGGGGTCATACTTGTTCCTATTACCCACTCTACTACCCTAAGTATTGAGTACTTTGGTGCGTTGTGGTCCATCTGGTTCCTTACCACATTTCCTTCGTTTTATATATATATATATATATATATATATATATATATATAAACATTGATTGCTAAATAAATTAATTATGGAGATATAAAAGATACAGAAGCAAAATCCAACCAGACAGTGAGTGTGTCTGTTATTATTTCTGGCAATATTACACCAATATGACCCTCCCCAAGTATAACAATATATATATATATATATATATACTGTGAGTGGCTTTTATTAAAGCTATATATTATAGTTGAAAATGTTCAAACACTCCCGAATCATTGGTGATGACTGTTACTCCTCAATCAGCATTGGAAGATTTCTATAGCTAAGCCATTCCCTAAGGAGTTGACGCGGTAGAAAGAGTGCTGATAATGACGTCTGGAATAACAAACAAAAAACATTAAAATGTACATAAATAATTGTTTCTACTTTTGGCACAAGGCCAGCAATTAACCAATGTATTACTGGTACTTTATTTTATCGACCCCGTAAGGATGAAAGGCAAAGTTAACCTCGGCGGGATTTGAACTCAGAATGGAAAGAGCCGTAACTCTTTGCGTCAAAGCATGGCGTCCGACTCTCTACCGATACTGCCAATCCACTAAATAATTGTTTCTACTTTTGGCACAAGGCCAGAAATTACCCAGTGCATTACTGGTACTTTATTTTATCGACCCCGTAAGGATGAAAGGCAAAGTTAACTTCGGCGGGATTTGAACTCAGAATGGAAAGGGCCGTAACTCTTTGCGTCAAAGCATGGCGTCCGACCCTCTACCGATACTGCCAATCCACCAAATAATGATTTCTGATTTAGGCACAAGATCAACAATTTGCAGGCAGGGGAAACTCGATTAAATTGACCCCAACGCATTACTGGTGCTTTATTTTATCGACTCCGTAAGGATGAAAGGCAAAGCTAACCTCCGCGGGATTTGAACTTAGAACGTAAAGGGCCGTAACTTTGTGCTGCGAAGCATGTTGTCCGACGCCCTACCGATTCTGCCAATCTGCCGAATAAAATATTAACAAAATGATTGTATGCTCATCACTATATACTTTACAGTCAATATACACAAACACACAGACACATATGCGCACACACGCACACAGATATATTTATGCACTGTATATCTTAACTTAACGTATATATATATGTGTGTGTGTATATATATATATATATATATATATATAAGTGTGTGTGTGTGTGTTGATGTGTGTGAATATATATAATTAAAACAAAACACAAGGATCATGTCATACTTTGTGCAAACATGGAGAAGGAAATGGAAATTTGACAAACAAAATAAATATGTTTCTCTATTAGCCACAAGGGCACAAAAGAAGGGGAACAATACAAATGGGGAAGTTTACATAAAATAAATAGGTGTAAAATACTATCACAAATGCAATTTAAAAATTAATCGATTTTCCTCAATAGGGGGAGACATTACATATGGGTAACATATAACCCCGAAAAAAATGTGCAACCCTCATCTCCAGGAGTACGAAGAGTGAGTACCCCCTTCCTCTCTTCCTCTTTTTCCTCAACCAATAGGCTGATATAGAGAGAAGGCCCATTAACTCGGGCCATTCTCGCCACTTTCACCCACCTTTCATAAAACTTGCTGGGGTACAGCACCTCACTCTCCATCCTGATTATTCTTCCAAAGTGGTATTTGAAAAAAAGAATCAGTTGTTGGCCGGAGAGAAACGTGTCTGACCTCAGCCCTTTTAACCTCGTCCACCATACAACTTCTTTCGCCATAGCTATAACACAAAGGAAAACCGCCTTTCTTTCGTTTTTGAAGGAGGTTGGCGGTTTGATCATGACAATGGACTCGGTGGTCAACTCGGTGGTCAACCCGCGACAATAGTCGTTCTACATAGCCCCACAAGTCGGTAACGCCCGGGCAGTGTATGAATGCGTGCGCGACGGTTCTTCGTCTCGCACGCATCTCGGACAGATCTTTTTCGAAGGGTCCCTTCCCGGGCGCCCATGTCTGTAGAGCTTGTCTCGAACTGACAAACAAAATAGATAGATAGATAGACAGATTTCTTTATTTGCCACAAGGGCGCACAAGAAAAGTGGACAATACAAATACACGCCGGGGATTTTACATACAGTCGTGTAAAAAATATAAAACAAACAATTACAACAATCGAAATCCCCAATAGGGGGGAGGCGCCACAAATGGGTTGTTTAATACCCCGTCGATAGAACAACCCTCAACTCCAGGAGCGTGTTGTGCAAGTTCTCCTTTCTCCATTTTGCTCTCTTCTTCAACCTACAAGCTTATAATCAATCACTCGAGCCCTTTTTTCCACATTCACCCACCTTTCAGTAAATTTACTGGGGTGCAGTGCCTCTCTCTCCACTCTGATTCACCTTCTAAAGTGATACTTAAAGAAGGGAATCAATTGTTGTCCGGAGAGAAAGGCATCTGTCCTCAGTCCTCTCAATCTCGTCCACCATATAACTTCTTTCACCATAGCCACTGTACAGAGGAAAACCGCCTCTCTTTCGTTTCTGAAAGAGGTTGGCGGTTTGATCCTTACTATGGACTCGGCAGTCAACTGGATTTGTCCCATACGCGACAGCAGTTGTTCTGCATAGTTCCACAGGTCGGTTACGCCCGGGCAGTGTACAATTGCGTTCAGGGCGGTTTCAATGTCCTGCGCGCATCTTAGACACGTCCTCTTGGAAGGATCCCTGCCGGGGCGTCCGTGCCTGTAGATCTTGTCACGAACTGGTAGAGCTCCTCGGTAGCACTGCCAAGCCAGGGACCTCTGGAAGTTGTCCATAGGTCCCTGGCGGAAACTCCTACCAAACAGATTGGTGAACTCATCGTCTTCGATACCCAAAGCCTCACCGAGCTCGTCGTCGCCCTTGTAACGTACAATACCTCTATAGAATGTCGAAGTGGAGTCTCCACTGATTGCTGTGCCCAATTGCCAGAGGACTGTGAGCACCCTAACGCATTCAATGTGCCAGGCGTCCATCGTTTTCGGTCTTTTCTTGACCCAGGACTGCAGCTCCGTCAGCGAGACGAGCTGCGGGAAAGCCTGTCTCACAAACGGTGTCCACACCGGTTGGGGGTCGGTGAGGAATACCTGGAGATGCCGCAGCCACAGCGCATGTTTGCGCATCATCAGCCACGACATTCCCAGCCCTCTGTTGGAAGGGTGCTGACAGCAGACGGATCTCCTCACCAGTGGAGCCTGCTTCTTCCACAGAAACTGGAAGAGCATGCGTTCCATCATGGTGAGGTGTTCACGGGGACAAGGCACGACAGTCAAGCGGTAGTAGATGACGGACGCTATGAAAGTGTTCGCCACCTCCGCTCGACCTTTCAAGGATAGTTTGCACTCTGCCCACTTCTGGGTGAGCGCAAACACCTTGGCCGTGAACTCGTTCCAGTTTTTCTCCACCTGGAGGTCTGGACCGAACCAGACCCCGAGCAATTTCACCGGTCCGTCCGTTCAGCGTCCAACGACGCTGTCGGACGTCATCGGTTTGCCTCTCCACGTACTGACTTGTCCGGGTTTAGTTTTGCTCCCGTCAGCGTTTCGTATTCTTTCAGTAAGTTGCCGATCACCCCGATTTCCGAGGTACTCGACACCATTACCGTCACGTCGTCGGCATAAGCCGACGCCGCTTTGCGCAGTCCCGGTTCTAGAGCGATGCCCTGCAACAGCTCCAATTTCCGCAGTAGTGCCTCTAGAGTCAATACATACAGAATGGAGGAGAGAGGGCACCCTTATCGAATGGAACGCGTGATTGCGAACGGCTCCGATAGGTAGCCGTTCACCTTGACCCTCGAGCAGATGCTGGTGTGCATCTCTTCGATCCAGCCTCTGAAAACAGGACCGAAACCGGCCACCTTGAGAACCGCTTTCAAGTATCGATGGTCGACCCTATCGAATGCCTTAGACTGATCGAAATTGATCAGAGCCCCACCGAAGCCGGGTTTACTACCTACCCTCTTTATGATGTATCGCATGAGGTGGAGGTTGTTTTTGTATAGACCTGGTCGGGATTGCACACGTTTGCGCTTTCCCGACCAGGTTCTCGACGACATGCGCCAACCTTATCGCTAGCACCTTGGCCAAAATCTTTAACTCTGTGTTGAGCAGAGTTATGGGCCTGAAGTTGTTAATTTCGTCCCCTTTTTCTCGTCTTTCCTGATCAGCGTTACTACGCCCTTGCCTGCAGAACTGGGAATTCTCCCGTTCTGCTGCCAATTGCAGTAGACGGCTTCGAGGACGCCAGAGAACAAGTCCGGTATGCCTATGTAAAACTCATAGGGTAGACCATCTAAACCGGGTGACTTGTGTTTCCCGCAGCGGCGCAAAGCGTCCCGCAGCGGCCCAGAGCGTCCCGTATCTCAGTGTCCGTGATCGGTCATTCGCAGAACTCGGCGTCCGTGTTCGAGAGACGCGGCAGGCCGTCGAGGTATGAACTAAAGTCCATTACCCCGTTTGGTTCACCGTCGTTCTATTCAAACAGTCGCGCAAAGTGCTGCTGAAAGGCCACGCACATTTGCTTGGGGTCAAGTAGCACGCGTCCGTTTTGATCTTTCAAAGACCGAATCGTGGACTTGTTGGAATTGGCCGATTAAAGTTTTGAGGCTGTTGCACCCCCCCCCCCCTCTACTGAGACATGCTCCCACATAGTCCCATCGTGCATCTAGGATACCCTTCCAGTCCCCCACTAAAAGTAAGGAGCGAGACGTTCCCAGAAAAGACTCTAGACGCTTAAAGAAGCCTGGCCGTGATTGCGATTGCCCGATCGGGGCATAAACGGCCTCCAGTCTGAAGGCTCCACCTCCAATACTGTTCACGTCTAGGACTACCAGTCTACCCTCCGGGTCCAAGTTAACTTGCTGTACCTCGACGTTCTGGTTCTTCCGAAACATGAAAGCCACTCCCCCTCCACCTCCTGATTGACAGAGAGATGCGTAGATCTCAAAGTTAGTTGCTGCCTGTTGTGGATCCTGGACTCGGTGATGGCTATCACATCCATACCGTGTGACCTAAGGTCGTTTAAAAGTTGGTCCTGTTTCCAGGGCATCCCTGGGCCACGCACATTCACGCTTCCAACTCGGAAACTAGCCATGTTGGTGAAGAAGAGTTGGAGAAAAAGGACGAAAGGGTGCACTTACCTTTTCGTTTCCTGGAGATCGGGTTGTTCAATCTCCATTTGGGTGCTGGAGGGAGTGTTGGGTGGGGTGGGGTGGGGTGGGGAAACATTTTAACAGGACGCGGTTGATGGGTTTCTGGCAGGGGTTGCCCACGTCCTGCGAAAATTTATTTTTCAGGTCACTATAGGTCTCCATAGAAACCCTTATAAGTTTAAGGTGTGGAGACGATTCTGCTTTGACGAAAGTTTTGACCTCCGTCTCCACCTTGGGGTTTTGGGAGATGACCTCCATAAAATTCTTGTTGTTTGTGTTTTTGTTGTGTTATTTTAGTTTGTTGTTCGTCCGGGAGTTTTCTTTTTATGGTGGGCGCTTGCGTTTGGGGTTGTGTTGGTGTTGGTTTTGCTGGTAGGGGGATGTTTGACTGTGGTGTTGTTTGTGTTGTTGTTTGTGTCTGTGGTTGTGTGTTGGTGTTGGTGATTGGAGTTTTGGGGGTATGGTGGTGTCTCTTTTTTTGCTTTTTAGATTTCAGGGGCTCTCCTTCTTCACTTAAAGAAGGGGTAGCAGCCTCATCTGTTGATGAATAATCATCGTCAGGAGTGTGGGGTAGGGGTATGTTGTGTGGTGGTGGTGTTTCGGTATGTGTGTTTGTGGTAGTGTTTGATGGAGTGGGATGGGGTGGGGCTGTGTTCTTCAGGGGTGTTGTCTGTGTTTTTTCTGTTGTTGTTGGTTGAGTGGGTGTTTGTTTTGGTGTGTTTGCTTGTTTCGTGAGTTGTTGTTGTTGTGGTGGTGGTTGTTGTTTTGGTGTTGGTGGTGGTGTTGGTAACAGTGCTTTCTTTTGTATTGTTTTGGTTGATCGTGTTTGTAAAGGGCAGGAGGCCTTTAGGTGTGTTGTGCTACCACAGCGAAAGCAATGAAATTTACGACCCTCCACCGAAATGTTTATGTTGTTGTTGTCGTCGATGACGACTTTTTCAAGTATTTTGGAGATTCTCTCCGGCCTCATCTGCGTCAGAATCTTCAAATCAGTACCCGCCCACCTTTGTCTAATAGATTTTCGTATCGAAAGAATGGCATCAGTCTCTGGCTCCACGAAGCCTGCCAAGATCCAGCAGATGTTAATGTTTGGTGGTATATTTTTTTATTTTTATTTTTTGTGTCCTTTTTCCCATGTACGTAGGGAAAAAGGTGAATGCTTTTGACACCATTGGTGTCACAGAATTCTTTTGGGCGAGTGCCTCGCTTTTAAACTGTACGGAAATACTTCTGTACTGTTTTCCTCGTTGAAGAAAGTTAATATTTTCTAGAGTCTCCTTCAAGGTGGCTTCTATGTCTCCATGACTCACAAATATTGGCTTTCTCGTTGTGTTTGAGACAGTCCTGAAGGTCACTGTCCTTCGAACCGTCTCTTCTTTTATTTCGAGGGGTGAGTTGATTCTAAACCCACCCTTGTCTTCGAAAATTACAAATTTGTTTCCTTGTTGGAGCATATCTCTTGCATTGGAGATGTCAAGATTTATAAAATCTTGTTTTTTGTTCACTGTTTCAGTGAAAGACATTTTTGTGGTGTTGCTGTTGTTGTTGTTGTTGTTGTTGTTGTTGTCAGCCTCGGTGTTGGAAATCGCAATTTCTTGACGAGGTGAAACTTTATGTATAGATGTATCTATGGAGTTGTTTCTGTTGTCTTTTTCATGTGTATGTATATCAATATGTTTAATTCCTGTGTTTTCCTGTGTGTTATTTTTCTCCGCTTCGACGGTAGAAATTTAAAAATCTTCAAGTGGTAATATTATTTTTTTCTCTTTGTTGACAGTCGTATCCATGGCGACGTCCATAGTGGCAGAAGCAGATATAACGTTAATATCTGCTTCTCTACCTCTCTTCTCTTTGTTAACGTTCTCCAGCGTTCTTTCCGAGTTATTCATGTTTTATAGTCGGCAAAATTTGATTTTTTAAAACAATTTTTAAATTAAATTTTCGCCCCTAAAGGGGCGAAAAATGGGATTACTACCCAGCTGACAATTCAGCTTGGGGGTTAATCTACAAAATGATATGTTTTTTCAAACAATTTGTTCAGTTTTTTGGATAGAAATTTACAAAAAAGCTTAGCGGCGATGTTCCACACGTCATATAGATAGATAGATAGATAGATAGATAGATAGATAGATAGATAGATAGATAGATAGATAGATAGATAGATAGATAGATAGATAGATAGATTTATTTGCCACAGGGGTGTACAAAAATGGGACATTACAAGACGTGACGGCGGGGGTTTTACATATAACTTTAACATTAATAGATATATTTCTTTATTAGCCACAAAGGCGCACAAGAAAAGGGGACGAAACACAGACACATCCCGGGGATTTTACATACAATCGTGTAAAAATAATGAAACAAACAAATTTAACAATCGAAATCCCCAATAGGGGGGAGGCGCCAAAAATGCGTTGTTTAATACCCTGTCGATAGATAGAAAGATAGATAGATAGATAAGTTTCTTTTATTTGCCACTAGGGCATCAAAAGTGGGACAAGTACAAAGGGGGGAGTTTACACAAAAAGGCGTCCTCAATAAGGAGGAGGCAATAACAAAATATAAAAATAAAATAAGATATAACAAAAAATAAAATTTTTAACAAAATCCTCAATAGAGAGGAGGCGCCTTGGGGGGTCGCACACACCCCCGAAAAAAGTGTGCAACCCTTTTCCTCAGGAGCACAGAGAGGGGGTGCTCCCTCGTTCCTTCCTCTTTTCCACCTACAGGCTTATGTAAAGAGAAGGCCCATTCACACGGGCCATTCTCGCCACTTTCACCCACCTTTCATAAAAACGACTGGGGTGCAGCACCTCTCTCTCCATCCT
The DNA here is from genome assembly GCA_964016885.1 of Eledone cirrhosa. Lineage (NCBI taxonomy): Eukaryota > Metazoa > Mollusca > Cephalopoda > Octopoda > Eledonidae > Eledone > Eledone cirrhosa. The sequence goes on from OZ024740.1 coordinate 283,730,564, forward strand.
GATCCTTCTTCCGAAATGATATCGGAAGAAACGGACCAGTTGTTGGCCAGAGAGAAAGGTGCCTGACCTCAGTCCTTTCAGACGCGTCCACCATACAACCTCTTTCGCCATGGCTATTACGCACAGAAACACCGCCTCTGCTTCATCTTTGAAGGGGGGAGGCGGCTTGATCATTACAATAGACTCGGTGGTCAACCGGATCGGTCCCACCCTTGACAGCAGTTGTTCGACATAGCCCCACAGATCGGCTACGCCCGAGCAGTGTACCAATGCGTGTGCAACGGTTTCCTCGTCGCACACGCATCTGGGACAGATCTTTTTGGCGGGGTCCCTACCCGGGCGCCCGTGTCTGTAGAGCCTTTCTCGAACGGGTAAAGCCCCTCGGTAGCACTGCCAGGCCAGGGACTTCTGGAAGTTGTCCATAGGTCCCGGGCTGAATGTCCTACCGAACAGGCTGGCCAGTTCGTCCTCCTCCATGTCTAGGGCTTCTCCGAGGGCGTCGTCGCACCTGCTGCGTACCAGCCCTCTATAGAATGTTGCGGTGGAGTCTCCACTGATAACCGGATCCGCCTGCCAGAGGGCGGTGAGCGCCTGGGCACACTCAGTGTGCCAGGCGCCCAGTTTTCTCGGTCTTTGCTTGACCCAGGATTGCAGCTCGGTGAGTGAGACGAGTCTGGGAAAGGTTCGTCTCACAAACGAGGCCCACACCGGTTGTCCGGTGAGGAATACGTAGAGGTGCCGTAGCCTTAATGCGTGTTTACGCATCATTAGCCACGGCATCCCCAGCCCTCCTTTCGAAGGGTGTTGACAGCAGATGGATCTCCTCACCATAGGAGCCCGCCTCTTCCAAAGGAATTGGAAGAGCGCGCGCTCCATCTTGGTGAGGGTTTCCCTTGGGCAGGGCACTACGGTCAGGCGGTAGTAGATGACGGACGCTATGTAGGTGTTCGCCACCTCCGCCCGACCTTTCAGGGATAGTTTGCAACTGGCCCACTTCTGGGTCAGTGCAAACACCCTGTTCGTAACCTCCGCCCAGTTTTTCTCCACCTGGAGGTCCGGTCCGAACCAGACCCCGAGCAACTTCACCGGGCCCTCCGTCCAGCGTCCGACGACGCCATCGGAGGGCATCGGTCTGCCCCTCCACGTGCCGAGTTGCAAACCGATCGACTTGTCCCGGTTCAGCTTAGCCCCTGTGAACTTTTCGTACTCCTCTAGTAAGGTGCCGACCGCCTCGATTTCGGAGGCCGTCGACACCATTACTGTCACGTCATCGGCGTAGGCCGACACCGCTTTCCGTAATCCCGGTTCCAAAGGGATGCCCTGCAACAACTCCAACTTCCGCAGTAGTGGCTCTAGAGTCAACACATACAGAAGGGAGGAGAGAGGGCACCCTTGTCGGATGGACCGCGCGATTTTGAACGGCTCCGAGAGGTAGCCGTTCACCTTGACCCTAGAGCAGATGCGGCTGCTGTGCATAGCAGTGATCCAGCCCCTGAAAACGGGTCCGAAGCCTGCCGCCGCTAGCACCGCATCCAGGTAACCATGGTCGACCCTATCGAACGCCTTAGATTGATCCAAGTTGATCAGAGCCCCACCAAAGCCGGGTTCGTTCCCAACCCTCTCTATGATGTATCGCATGAGGTGGAGGTTGTCATGGATGGACCTGGACGGGATAGCGCATGTCTGCGCATCTCCCACCAGGTTGCCCACGACAAGCGCCAACCTCTTTGCTAGCACCTTGGCCAAAATCTGTAACTCTGTATTTAGCAGTGTTATGGGCCTGAAGTTACTTATTTCGTCCCCCTTGTTCTCGTCCTTCCTCACTAGCGTGACTACGCCCTTGGTCACAGTACAGGGAATTCTCCCGTTCTGTTGCCAGTTGCAGTAGACCGCCTCGAGGAGATCGGGGAACAAGTCCGGCATAGCTAGATATAATTCGTAAGGAAGACCATCGAGACCCGGGGATTTGCGTTTGCCGCATTGGCTCAGCACGTCCTCTATCTCAGCGGCCGAAATCGGCTCCTCGCAGGACTTCGCCTCCCTGTCCGAGAGGCGCGGCAGGCCGTCGAGGTATGGACCAAAGTCCACGTTCCCAACCGGCTCCCCGCCCCTCCCGAACAGTCGGGCAAAGTGCCTTTGAAAGGCCTCACACATCTGCTTAGGCTCAAGAATCGCCCGTCCATCCAGGTCTCGCAAAGACCGGATGGTGGATTTAGTTCCACTGCTGGCCTCTGTCACGCGGGCCCAGCTAACAGCTTTGGTCCCCTCGTTCCCTAGAGCACGTATTTTACTTCGGACAACGCAGCCTTCGTGCTTCGCGTCGAAAAACTGGCTCAAAGCCGTTCTCGACGCTAGCACTCTGGCCACGTCGCCGCTTCTAATTGCCTCTTCTACTCTATCTATTAGCTCCCTTTCCTTCCTATTCCTATCCGCAGCTAGAACCTTACTAAATTCTATCGAGACTACTCTAATCTCTCTCTTTAGAGATACCCACCACCTGCTGTTGACGATCGCTCCAGTCAACCGTTCCTTAACTAACGTACTAATCCGATTCCTGTAGGCTCTACTTGCCGGCAAGGACAAGTTGAGCTTCCAGTAACCGGGGCCCTGTCTATGAGTTCTGTCAAGGTTGACCATGCAGGTCACTAATTTGTGGTCTGAATAGCCAACCATGCGCATTTTTGGACAACTTAAAAAGTCCTTATCCTTAATTCTAACTAAGAACCTATCTAGGTACGACCTAGATAGATAGATAGATAGATAGATAGAAATTTTGTGCCTACATGTTTGATAATGATTAAAGAAATACGTAAGAAAATCATTGATTAATCTAAATGAATGTAAAAAGAAATACTGTGATGGCAGGAGTGTCAAGAAGAAGATATATGAAAATAAAGGATTCAAGCATCTTTGCACAGAATGGTGTGATCAAGGGATTATTAATTAAAATACTTTTACTATATACCCCTTCATATTTACGGGTACTATGCTAGTATATATATATATATATATATATATATATATATATATATATAAGATCAAAAGATGGTTAAAAGAGTTCCAAGTATTTTATTATGCGCATTTCAAAAACAAATATCATAATGATATGATATCTGCGTTTTCATCAGATAAAATAAGGATACATGATATGAAGGTTAAAAAACACTTATGAATAGTGAAGTTTTAAATCAACATATGAAAAATAATTCAAGATTGATGTGTGATATTGGGAAAAAGTGAGAGGGGGTGGAAAGGGTAAGGAAGAGGAGGAGATGAGAGTAAAGAATGGTGGGGGAGGAGTATAAGAAGGAAGGATGAGAGAGGAGGAGAGATGGGTGAGAGAGAGATAGCCTTTACAACTGAGAAAAATATATATTGTCTCACAGAGAGAAGTTAAAAAACCGTTGGAAGATAATAGATAATTTAAAAGAATTTGAAATTAAAAGTTGATGAAGAGAAAAAGGGGTTAAGAATAATATTAAATTAAGGTTTGTATATTGAAGGGTTTAATAATATGTACGAAGAAAAGAAATTGTTAATATGCATTATTAAAATAAAAATATTAATGTTATTAAGGATATAATGTGAAAAGAAGTAGAAGAGTGGATGAGTTATGAATTTAGAGGAATTAGTTAGTGTTTAAGTTTGTTTTTATGTAATGTAATATGTGTGCGTAATATATGTAAATAGTTTGTTTAAAAATGAGCGCAGAAAGCAAAGAAGAAAAGAATGTTTAAGGAAGAAAATATCTAACATCAAAATATATATGTTTACGAAATATTTTCTAATGGTAATAATGTAATATATTAAAGGAAATTAGTTAGGGTTTAAGTTTGTTTTTATGTATTGTAATATGTAAAAGTCAAATGAGCATGAAAGGAAGAGATAAGGAACTTAAGGAAGAAAAATCTAACGTCAAAAAATGTTTGTTTACGAAGGACTATTAAAGGTAATACTATAATGTATTTAAAAGATAATAATAATTTTTATGGCCAATGATATGAAGAAAGATGGAAGAGTGGATATGTTGTGGTGAGTAATAATAAGAATTGAGAAGTAGTTAGGAAGAAAAAGTACAGATTAGAGGTTAGAAATTAAAAAGAAAAAAGAAAAGAGGAAGAAAGGAAAGTGATAAAGCGGAATGATATAGAATGAGTAACTTGTATTATATAATATATAATAAATAATATTGAAATAGGGTAGAAAGATGGGTATATTTTTTTAAAAAATAGATAAGCCTTTGAGAAAAAGGATTTTAAACTAGTAAAGTATTAGATATTAGCTGTATACTTTATGGAATGTTCTGTGGCATTTATGCAAGCAGAGAGAAAATAAATCAGTGCGTCTATTTATTATAGAATCTAAATTAGATATAATGGTAAATTTTTCAGATAGGCAAAGATTACACGTTCTGGATAGGGAGGCATTCAAGTAGGGAGAGGCAGAACAAACTTTCCTCCTATAGATGTTATAGTTAATATTTTTGTCTTTCAAGGACCATATTTTGATCTTATATTATTTATACTCCAGTCCTACAAACTGTAGAGTGCTACTTATCCGATATTTGCATTGCTTTATTCTGCTACAATAAAACTCACCTCCTATATATATATATATATATATATATATATATATATATTAAGGTGGTAGAAAAGCCAGGAACCACCATAAAATCCCTGATCAGCAAAACCTTGCCTTTTAAAACCCACTATACTAATAGGAAATGTATTATATGTAAAGTAAACCCCCGGATAAACTGTAAGACTAGAAACGTAGTCTATAGCATAAGATGTACAGAGGGTACTTGCAGAAACATGACAACAACATACATAGGCGAGACAGCTCGTAGCATAGGTGAAAGGATAGACCAACACGGAGGGGGAGTGACTAAAAGGACGAAAAAAGGGTTCAGTACTATACGAACATGCCAGACAACAACACGACGGTAACATAGACAACATAGAAATTAAAATAATATCTAAACATAGAAATGACCCAGCAGATAGGCAAACCAGAGAGGCCAGCGAAATAGAACTTAGAAGGCCAAGACTAAACAGAAAAAATGATTGGAATAACAACAACACCCAAACAAACAATACTGATCTAAGAGAAGTATAAATAAAAAATTAAAAAATAAATACATACACAAGCACAATAACAACAAACACATATAAACACACACTAGTAAACTAAGATAGAATACAATAAACAATACACAGTCACCCAAACACAATACACACACGCAAACGCATGCGCAGAGAAGAAGGCAAACATAAATAAATAAATAAACAGACTAAATAAAGATGGCGTAGACATACAATACAACAGGAGGAAACATAATAGCACCACTGACGATGTTGCAGATGTGCAACGAAAGAACTTTGTTAGACTATATATATGTGTTTGTGTCTATATTATATGTGTATTGTTGACCGTTGGTCAGTCAATGGTAACATTGAGGACCGAATAAATTAAATTAACCGATATAAAAGACACAGAAGCGAAAACCAACCAAACAGTGAGTGTGTTCTGTTATTAATTGTGGCAATATTATTACACAAATATGACCCTCCCCAAGTATAACAATATTTGTTTCGACACACGATTTCATATCAAAAACCACACAAAACTTATTAATCGCCATTATATATATATATATAAAGGCACTGGGTAATTGCTGGCCTTGTGCCTAAAGTAGAAACAATTATATATATATATATATGTATATATATATTATATATATATATATATATGTGTGTGTTCGTGTGTATGTATGTATATATATATATATATATATATATATATATATATATATATACACACACATATATATACATACTCACATACATACACACATATGTACATACATACACACATGCCTGTGTGTGTGTATATGTATTTATATACATAAATACATATATATATATATATATATATATATATATATATATATATATATATATATGAAAGACGTAAAATAAGAAAATTTAAAAAATTAAAAATTAACTTATTACTAAAATTAACTTACTTACTAAACTTATGTATTTGCTAGCATTAGTGTACATCTGTACGCATATGTTGGTAAATATACTAATTCTCTCTCTCTCTCTATATATATATATATATATCAGTTATATTTCAGACAGTTATTTAGTGTCTGTCTGCGTAGGGATTTTCTCTGGAGGTTAGCGCGTGCGCAAGCGTGTATGGTTAAGTTTGTGACATGTCTACACACAACACTATGTTGGATTCCCCTTTATTTTGTTTTGGCTTCTTTTTTATCATTATTTCATTTTTCATGAATGTACTACGAACAGTTCTGCAGTATTTGCAAAAATAAAACAGCCAAGATAAACAATTTACTTTTTTTTCCTCTTCTACTCTATTAATATGGCGTCTTGCTCTGATCTCGCATCGTGACTCATCTACGTCAAAATTATCATTTTCCGCCTCGAGTGTACTTAAGTCAGTTTATTCATTTCGACTGTTCTGCCAATGTAAACAGTATGACATACTAATTTACAACGGATTTCTCTTGTACAGTGAACATATGTCACGTGACAAGGTAATCAAATCAAGATCTCTCTCTCTCTCTCTCTCTCTCTCTCTCTCTCTCTCTCTCTCTCTCTCTCTCTCTCTCTCTCTCACTCTTTATAAACACGCACACATACATAAATACATACAAACAAACATACATACATACATACATACATACACATACACACACACACACACACATACACACATACATACATACATGCAAACATACATACACGCATACATACATACACACACACACACATACATACATACATACATACATACATACATACATACATACATACATACATACATACATACATGTAAACATACATACATACATACACGCATATGATGGCTGCCCCCTCGTTATCGAGTATGACCATTGCACGCTATACCATTATTAATAATTATTAATTAATTCTATCGTGCAATACCTGTACGTGAAGATATTTTTTAAAGTGAGGGAAGACTGTGCACTGAGCCAATCCCACTCTCTGAGCGACAGTAGCTATAACCCGAAAAGAAGAAAAGATCAACATCATCAGTAACTACTGAGCCGCAGGTTTTATATCGGAGTTATCCCAGTTTCCTGAGTTGCCTTCTCCTAGAAGAATGCCCTGACAAAGGCTAGGGGTCCTTCACTCCCAGTGATTTAACCGCGCGGTACATGTGTATATACATATCTACACACTTTTGGATAGCCGTTGACTCTTATGAGTTCTTCCGCATTGTCAGGTTTTGTTTTTTGTCTTGCAGGGTGTCCAAAATCACCCTGCTCACCAAGTAAACTTGGTGGGGTTGCCGGTTTAGTCGCCGACGACCCGACCATGCGACAAGTTGTACTGGGTTACATGTTACCAGTAGGACTCAAGACATAAATGCATACATGCATACATACATACATACATACATACATACATACATACATACATACATACATACATACATACATACATACATACATACATACATACATACATACATACATACATACATACATGATGGCTGCAAACTCTGCGGAGAGTATTGCAATCGCTTGTCAGATTATAGAGTTTGGTGCAATTTTAAGCTATGGCCAGCCTGTAACATATCCTGAACAAGCAATGCCTGTGCTTTGAAGGTTTTTTAAGTGGGTAAAGGCCTTGCACTCGACCAATCCCACTCTCTGAGCATCGAAAACACTACCCAAAAAGGAAAACTGGTCAACATCATCGGATGCTTCCGAAACCGCAGGGGTTTTTTTTCAGAGTTTCCCTCTCCTAGAAAGATGTGACAACAACCAGGGGCCTTTCACTCCCAGGTTTAAAAAAAATACTATTTGGATGGCCATTGACTCTGCTATGTTCCTCCGCCCTTTGCGGGTCTTCTATTTCATCCCACAGGGTGTCCAAATATCACCCTCCTCACCAAGCAAGCTTGGTGGGGTTGCCGGTTTAGTCGCTGATGACCCGACGATGAGACAGGTTGTACTGGGTTACATGTTACCAGTAGCACTCGTGAGCGACCTGACATACATACATACATACATGCATACATACATACATACATACATACATACATACATACATACATACATACATACATACATACATACATACATACATACATACATACATACATACATACATCAACAACGAGGCTGAAATTCATGACTCTAATGTACAAGCAGAACACCAAAACCTTGTGGACACCTTACAATGATATGGGACGATATGTTTCAAGAGATACACAGCCTTAATGTGAGTGACAGACCATACAACACCAGAATCAGTAAAGAACCCACTAAATTAGAATTGGAAGCGGTGAACGTAATAGCTGACAATTATCTGAAGGCTATACGATCTAAAGGTGTAGAAACGACATTTGAAACGCTTAACATTTTGTTATATGTTTCAGCTGTCACGTTGCTATCATATAACAAACATCTAAAACCATGCAATCAAGATACAAACAAAAAGCCTGAACCAGCGTGGATGCGAAATTTTGACCCTGAGACGAAGTATCTCACACATCGCAGTCGTTATGAAATGCAACATAGAGAGCAACTTCACACGACACCAGGAAGACCTAAAAAAAAGGTTAGGGAGACGATTTGGAGATACAAAATTTAAAACTTTAAACTCCAAATTACACCAGTTGAAACAACAACTCACAGCTACAACAGAAAGACTAAAATATAAGTCAACAGCACATAAACGACAAGTGCTAAATAGACTGTTTGCCAGAGATCCTAAATCAGTTTATCGCAGCTTCGGTGGCAAAAGCTCAATCTCTGTAAATGACACCCCTTCAAAAGAACAGGTTGAGAGCTACTGGAGATCTGTATTGGAAACGGATGACGGATTCAACAAACAAACTAATTGGCTAAAAGAACTGGAACAGGACTACTACCAATATGTCCAGACAAAATAATATGACATAGATGGGTCAATACTGGAAACAGCTCTACAGAAAATGTCGAATAGGAAATCACCAGGCCCTCACCTCATTACGGGATACTGGGTGAAGTATTTCACTTTCTATCAGCAAGATCTCATACGGCTGTTTACAGAAACCATTAAAGGCACACAAGAACTGCCCAGATGGTTATCAACTGCCACTACTCTCCTCATTCCCCAAAATAGCCAAACCACCCTTGCTAAACATTACCGCCCAATAGCCTGCCAAAACATCATGTATAAATTATATACTGGGTGCCTTAACCTGTTCTTACAGGATCACTGTGCTACCAACAACATCATAACACCTGAGCAAGCTGGTGGAAAGAGGGAGGTGTGGGGTTGTATAGATCACCTACTAACTAATAAAATGATTCAAGAAAAAACAACAAAGAATCGCAGAAACATGACTGTGGTGTGGCTGGACTATCAAAAAGCATTTGATAGTGTACCTCATGGGTGGATTGTTAAGGCTTTACAGTTAGCCAAAGTCCCACAACCACTGGTAGCTGCTGTTGAACGTCTGACCAAGAACTGGTACACCAATTTGATCCTTAGAGGTGAGAAGGAGCAGGTTAAGACTGATAAGATACATTACCAGAAGGGCATCTTTCAGGGTGATAGCTTGTCAGTGCTACTCCTCGTTCTCTCACTAAATCCACTATCTTACCTACTCAGGAAACAAGGTGGACAAAGAAGTGGGTCCAGAAGTATCTCCCATCTTTTCTTTGTTGATGACCTGAAGTTGTATGGGCCAAATATCAATGACATCAAGAAACAATTGGACCTCATTACACCATTTTCAACAGACATCAAAATGAAATTTGGTGAGTCCAAGTGTGCATATTTGGCAGTAAAATGTGGAAGAGCTGTGCCCTCCTCTAGAAATCTAGAGATGAACGGCCTGACAATACAACCTCTACAGTCAGGTGACAACTACAGTTATATTGGACAGGATGAGAATGTCAGATATGATGGACCCATAAATAAGGAGAGAACCAGAACTGAATACCTCAGAAGAGTAAAGAAAATATGGTCATCAGAACTGACAGCGTACAACAAATACATTGCCCACAATACTTATGCTGTGCCAATTCTAACGCCAACATTTGGCCTGCTGAACTGGTCATTGCAAGAACTAAGTGAGATGGATGTTAGAACTCGCAAACTTCTCAGTGTTACTGGGAACTTTAACATCAATGGTGATGTGGATAGGCTATACTTCTCACGCAAGGAAGGTGGCCGGGGTCTAAAATCCATATTAACATCATATGAGACCCTGATAGTAACACTGAAGAAACATCTTCAACATAGAAAAAAGGTTGGCAACCATCTTGCCCAGGTTTATGAGCATGAAAAAAAAATATCATTAGAATAGCCACTGATCTGGAGGAGAGATATGGAATAAAGCCTGATATAAATCTCTCACCCAGAGAAATCGTAAGATCCTATTCAATGTTCAAACAAGATGAAAAAATTGACCAATTTACAGAAAAAGTTGTGCATGGATACTTGAGACGTAAAACACAAAAAGCCTGGCATGGAGTTCCGACACGTTTATGACATCACACCTTGAGGGATATCTCTATGCAATACAGGAACAAGAACTCCCTACCAAATATCTGCTGCACAAAAGGGGAGGGCCATCAGCTGACAATAAATGTAGGGTATGTAAAACAAAGATCGAGGATGTAAGCCACATTGTTGCCAGATGCGAAAGAACGTCATCTCGCTACTATCTCCCCATGAGACACGATGGGATAGCTAGAACCATCTGGAACGCACTTCGGAAAACAAAATTAACAACAAACGAGGAAGAATATATTGAGACCGATGGCACTAAGGAATACTGGTGGAACCTGAAAATAAAAACTGCCACCAAATTAAAGTACAACCGGCCTGATATTGTAGTTTGGGACCACACATTGAAAACGTGTTCTGTTATGGAGATCAGCTGCCCACTTGATGTAAAGGTTGTCAGAAAAATACAGGAGGAAGACACTATGGACCAGTGATGAGGAGTTTACAAATCCAGTATCCAAGATACACCTTTAGCTTCATACCCATCATTATTGGAGCTACGGGTTATATACCAACCCGCTTGGACCAAGTTTGACTGAACTTGGATTTACGGACAAAGAGCGCAGCTCCCTAATTCATAGTCTACAAATGGCTGCGATAGCTGGCACCTTCAAAATTTGCAAAACATTCTTGCGATTCAAGGGATGACAATTTCTTTTCTTTTACAACCTTGCCACCAGGAAGGTGGCCGGTCAAAAAAATATACTCGAAATTAAGAGAAAGAGAAAACATTGATAGGTACATACCTACGTTCATAGTGACGCGATGAATACTAAGATGAACCCTATCTCCAACAGTAATGCCACAACTACCAGCCTTGTTAAATAACTGGATATTCTTCTGATGCTATTTACTGAAGACGCCTTTTATTCGAAATCCTAGATATATCCGTCTAAATATTGAATTCACTTTATGAGAATTTGCTACAAATATCTCTTGTCACCAACACTCTTCATTGCATTCCTGGAACACCTAATGACCGTGGCCTTCGCAGGGCACATTGGAACTAGCTCTGTGAGTATTCAAGGATAGAACATCAGCAACCTGTTTTGCCGAAGACATCGATGGGCTAGCAAGTAACAAAAGATTAATAAACTGCCTAGAAGAAAGTGATGCCCATTACGGAATGGAAATCAGCACTGATAAAACAAAACCTATGACAAATAGCCGTGATAGGATCGACAACACAAGTTCTTCTAAGTTTGAGACAGTTGAACACTTTAAATACCTAGGTGCCATCATAACCGAAGCGGGAAATTCTCTCAAGAGCTGCTCAAGTATTACCAGCATTAGCAAGGTTAAGACCTGTATGGTGAATCATGAACATTAGTCTTGGAACTAAACGGAAACCTGTGCGTACGCCAGTATTATCCTTTTTTCTATATGCCTGTGAGACTTAGATGCTGGCAGCGGAATTTCTGACATTTGAAATGAAATTTTGTAGAAAAATCATATCCATTTCCTGTACGGAACGATTACTCAATGAAAGCGTTCACTCGACAATCAGGCAATATTTAGGCAACTACGAAGGCTTGTTAATAACTGTAAAGAAAAGAAAAATGCAATGATACTGTTGCCTGATAAAATGTGATGGATTGACGAAGACCAGCCTCCATATCCTAGAATAATACTCAAGGACGTTGAGTTGGCAGAATCGTTTAATAGCCAGACAAAATGCTTTGCGATATTTGTTCCAACTCTGAGTTCATATCTCTACTAACTTCTCCCCGAACAAATTTTTTTGGTCTTGTTCTATTGCTATAAAGAATATATCTATATATTTACATACCAAAATTGCTTTTTGTATTTCACTTCTTAAGATCTCGTACGCAGGAACTGACATCACATACAAACAGAGTTTTGCCTAGGAAAAGATAAATGTATTATTGAAATGAATAAGAAAGTATCTACTATAAAACACAATAAAGAATTATTGATATAATATATAAACGAAGCGTTTAAATGAACAGAAATGGTACAGTGTCAGACTAAATATATTGATTGTTCCTTACCCGTAATTAAACACACTTCTTACCCTATTACAAAGATCTCTTGCACTATATTTTGATCTATCAGGCCATATACAAATTACTCTCTATATATTTCTTCTTCACAATGTTGAACTTCAGAAATACCATTCATATAAATACTTTCCCACTTACCAGTAACCTGTGGATGCAGGCACGGTGGAATGGTTAAGAAGTTCGTTTCACAATCTTGAAATCCTGGACCTAGCCCTGAAACGCGATTCTTCGATAAGTGTTTTTTACCAGTCTCATGTCTACCCAACGTTAAAACGTCGGATAGACTGCTTTGCGACATTCGCTCTCTTAACTCTCAGTTCAAATCCCGCCGAGGTCAACTTTGCTTTTCACCCTTTCGAGGTTGATTAAAAAAAGTACCAGTCTAGTACTGAGGTCGATTCTTCCTTTATATCTTGTTCTCACTTTCTCTCTCTTACTTTCTATCTTTCTCTGGAAGAAAGCGGTTGTGTTCAGACATGGAGAGGAGATGGGGTCTGCTAAATTTTAAAATGCCCTGGAAATGCCGCAGGGCAATACATTCTTAACCTAATAATTGCTTTTTTAGTATATAATTACATAAATGCCTGGCGTGTATATACAAATGATATACATGATTAAATGTAAGAGTAACTTTGGAGAAATAACTTCTTCTTCGCTCACTTATTCCTGCGAGGTTCGTAGAGGCTGAATCCTCAAACACTCCTTTCAGAGGACCCTGTCACAAGCAACCGTATGTCACTAGAACAACGTATGTTATTACAGCGTCCCTATGACTCGATCGGGAGTTACGGGATTTTCTTTCTTTCTCATGTCGACCCCAGCTTTGTAAGTGAAATCAGGTAGACAGAAACTAGGTAGAAACCAATTAGATAGACTATACTTGTAATTTCACCTACTGCGCCATGTCTCCCCTACGGCTCCATGTTTCACTTACTGATCCATGTCTCACCTACTGCGCCATGCCTCACCTATTGCCTCATGTTTTACCTATTGTTTCATGTCTTACCTATTGTGCCATGTCTTACCTACTGCTACATGTCATGCCTCACCTACTACTCCATGCCTCACCTACTACTCCATGCCTCACCTACTACTCCATGCCTCACCTACTACTCCATGTCTCACCTACTGCTCCATGTCTCACCTACTGCTCCATGTCTCACCTACTACTCCATGCCTCACCTACTACTCCATGCCTCACCTACTACTCCATGCCTCACCTACTACTCCATGTCTCACCTACTGCTCCATGTCTCACCTACTGCTCCATGTCTCACCTACTGCTCCATGTCTCACCTACTACTCCATGCCTCACCTACTACTCCATGCCTCACCTACTACTCCATGCCTCACCTACTACTCCATGCCTCACCTACTACTCCATGCCTCACCTACTACTCCATGCCTCACCTACTACTCCATGCCTCACCTACTACTCCATGCCTCACCTACTACTCCATGCCTCACCTACTACTCCATGCCTCACCTACTACTCCATGTCTCACCTACTACTCCATGCCTCACCTACTACTCCATGCCTCACCTACTACTCCATGTCTCACCTACTACTCCATGCCTCACCTACTACTCCATGCCTCACCTACTACTCCATGCCTCACCTACTACTCCATGCCTCACCTACTACTCCATGCCTCACCTACTACTCCATGCCTCACCTACTACTCCATGTCTCACCTACTGCTCCATGTCTCACCTACTGCTCCATGCCTCACCTACTACTCTACGTCTCACCTACTGCTCCATGTCTCACCTACTGCTCCATGTCTCACCTACTACTCCATACCTCACCTACTGCTCCATGTCTCACCTACTACTCCATACCTCACCTACTACTCCATGTCTCACCTACTACTCCATACCTCACCTACTGCTCCATGTCTCACCTACTACTCCATACCTCACCTACTACTCCATGTCTCACCTACTACTCCATACCTCACCTACTACTCCATGTCTCACCTACTGCTCCATGTCTCACCTACTACTCCATGTCTCACCTACTACTCCATGCCTCACCTACTACTCCATACCTCACCTACTACTCCATGTCTCACCTACTACTCCATACCTCACCTACTACTCCATGTCTCACCTACTGCTCCATGTCTCACCTACTACTCCATGTCTCACCTACTACTCCATGTCTCACCTACTACTCCATACCTCACCTACTACTCCATGTCTCACCTACTACTCCATACCTCACCTACTACTCCATACCTCACCTACTGCTCCATGTCTCACCTACTGCTCCATGCCTCACCTACTGCTCCATGTCTCACCTACTGCTCCATGTCTCACCTACTGCTCCATGTCTCACCTACTGCTCCATGTCTCACCTACTACTCCATACCTCACCTACTACTCCATGTCTCACCTACTGCTCCATGTCTCACCTACTGCTCCATGTCTCACCTACTACTCCATACCTCACCTACTACTCCATACCTCACCTACTACTCCATACCTCACCTACTGCTCCATGTCTCACCTACTACTCCATGCCTCACCTACTTCTCTATGTCTCACCTACTGCTCCATGTCTCACCTACTACTCCATACCTCACCTACTACTCCATACCTCACCTACTACTCCATGCCTCACCTACTACTCCATGTCTCACCTACTGCTCCATGTCTCACCTACTGCTCCATGTCTCACCTACTGCTCCATGTCTCACCTACTGCTCCATGTCTCACCTACTGCTCCATACCTCACCTACTGCTCCATGTCTCACCTACTGCTCCATGTCTCACCTACTGCTCCATGTCTCACCTACTACTCCATACCTCACCTACTACTCCATGTCTCACCTACTGCTCCATGTCTCACCTACTGCTCCATGTCTCACCTACTGCTCCATGCCTCACCTACTACTCCATACCTCACCTACTACTCCATGTCTCACCTACTACTCCATACCTCACCTACTACTCCATGTCTCACCTACTGCTCCATGTCTCACCTACTGCTCCATGCCTCACCTACTACTCCATACCTCACCTACTACTCCATGTCTCACCTACTACTCCATACCTCACCTACTGCTCCATGTCTCACCTACTACTCCATGCCTCACCTACTACTCCATGTCTCACCTACTACTCCATACCTCACCTACTGCTCCATGCCTCACCTACTACTCCATGCCTCACCTACTACTCCATGCCTCACCTACTACTCCATACCTCACCTACTGCTCCATGTCTCACCTACTGCTCCATGTCTCACCTACTACTCCATGCCTCACCTACTGCTCCATGTCTCACCTACTGCTCCATGTCTCACCTACTGCTCCATGCCTCACCTACTACTCCATATCTCACCTACTACTCCATGTCTCACCTACTACTCCATACCTCACCTACTGCTCCATGTCTCACCTACTACTCCATGCCTCACCTACTACTCCATGTCTCACCTACTACTCCATGCCTCACCTACTACTCCATGTCTCACCTACTACTCCATACCTCACCTACTACTCCATGCCTCACCTACTACTCCATGCCTCACCTACTACTCCATGCCTCACCTACTACTCCATGTCTCACCTACTACTCCATACCTCACCTACTACTCCATGTCTCACCTACTACTCCATACCTCACCTACTACTCCATGTCTCACCTACTACTCCATACCTCACCTACTGCTCCATGTCTCACCTACTACTCCATGTCTCACCTACTACTCCATGTCTCACCTACTACTCCATGTCTCACCTACTACTCCATGTCTCACCTACTACTCCATGCCTCACCTACTACTCCATGCCTCACCTACTACTCCATACCTCACCTACTACTCCATGTCTCACCTACTACTCCATACCTCACCTACTACTCCATGCCTCACCTACTACTCCATACCTCACCTACTACTCCATGTCTCACCTACTACTCCATGCCTCACCTACTGCTCCATGTCTCACCTACTACTCCATACCTCACCTACTACTCCATGTCTCACCTACTACTGCATACCTCACCTACTACTCCATGTCTCACCTACTACTCCATACCTCACCTACTACTCCATGTCTCACCTACTACTCCATGTCTCACCTACTGCTCCATGTCTCACCTACTACTCCATGTCTCACCTACTACTCCATGCCTCACCTACTACTCCATACCTCACCTACTGCTCCATGTCTCACCTACTACTCCATACCTCACCTACTGCTCCATGTCTCACCTACTGCTCCATGTCTCACCTACTGCTCCATGTCTCACCTACTGCTCCATGTCTCACCTACTGCTCCATGTCTCACCTACTACTCCATGTCTCACCTACTACTCCATGTCTCACCTACTACTCCATGCCTCACCTACTACTCCATACCTCACCTACTGCTCCATGTCTCACCTACTACTCCATACCTCACCTACTGCTCCATGTCTCACCTACTGCTCCATGTCTCACCTACTGCTCCATGTCTCACCTACTGCTCCATGTCTCACCTACTGCTCCATGTCTCACCTACTGCTCCATGTCTCACCTACTACTCCATGTCTCACCTACTACTCCATGTCTCACCTACTACTCCATGTCTCACCTACTACTCCATGCCTCACCTACTACTCCATACCTCACCTACTGCTCCATGTCTCACCTACTACTCCATACCTCACCTACTGCTCCATGTCTCACCTACTGCTCCATGTCTCACCTACTGCTCCATGTCTCACCTACTGCTCCATGTCTCACCTACTGCTCCATGTCTCACCTACTGCTCCATGTCTCACCTACTACTCCATACCTCACCTACTACTCCATGCCTCACCTACTACTCCATGTCTCACCTACTGCTCCATGTCTCACCTACTGCTCCATGTCTCACCTACTGCTCCATGTCTCACCTACTGCTCCATGTCTCACCTACTACTCCATACCTCACCTACTGCTCCATGTCTCACCTACTGCTCCATGTCTCACCTACTGCTCCATGTCTCACCTACTGCTCCATGTCTCACCTACTACTCCATACCTCACCTACTACTCCATGCCTCACCTACTACTCCATGTCTCACCTACTGCTCCATGTCTCACCTACTGCTCCATGTCTCACCTACTGCTCCATGTCTCACCTACTGCTCCATGTCTCACCTACTGCTCCATGTCTCACCTACTGCTCCATGTCTCACCTACTTCTCTATGTCTCACCTACTGCTCCATGTCTCACCTACTGCTCCATGTCTCACCTACTGCTTCATGTCTCACCTACTTCTCTATGTCTCACCTACTGCTCCATGTCTCACCTACTGCTCCATGTCTCACCTACTGCTCCATGTCTCACCTACTTCTCTATGTCTCACCTACTGCTCCATGTCTCACCTACTACTCCATGTCTCACCTACTACTCCATGTCTCACCTACTGCTCCATGTCTCACCTACTGCTCCATGTCTCACCTACTACTCCATACCTCACC
>OZ024740.1:283751107-283753607 GCA_964016885.1 Eledone cirrhosa
CGTTGACGGTGGTGGTGGTGGTGGTAGCAGTTGAAGAAGAAGAAGAAGAAGAAGAAGAAGAAGAAGAAGAAGAAGAAGAAGAAGAAGGTAGTGGCGTTGTTTCTAGGGGAGGTTGGCTGTATTTTGAGGCTAGTACTAGTCGGGTTCTACTGACTAGTCTAGTTGAACTCAAATCTGGAAATCTAGCACACAAAATCTAGCACACAAAATCTAACACACAAAATCTAACACACAGCAACCAATGAACCGAATCTTTAAATCGTTGCTTGATCTGACAAAATAGCAGCCAAGTATCCTTCAATTCCCACCGTAGCCTCTCATTAAAATAAGGTCACATTGAGTAATGTAGTCAATTGGAAAGGTACGTGTTGCTTTGGTCAGAGTTGATATGAGACAAAATAGTGACAGCAATCAAATAATTGTTTCGATTTTTGGCACAAGGCCAGCAAATTACCCCAGTGTATTACTGGTACTTTATTTTATCGACACCCCCCCCCCCCCGTAAGGATCAAAGGCAAAGTTAACCTCGGCGGGATTTGAACTCAGAATGGAAAGGGCCGTAACTCTATACGTCAAAGCATGGCGTCCGACCCTCTACCGATTCTGCCAATCCACCGCCCTTGTTCATATAAATAATGAAGAGCAATCTAATAATAAACACCTTCATTGTTTGGTGCTTCTTCGGCTAAGATCGATATGGGATTGATATTGAATTATAGTTAGACTGAAATAGTGAGGAGAGTCTATGTGGACATAAGATTTTAAGATGGCCTACTAATTTCTAGTTCTACTATTATGTTATTATTAAGTATCGGTAGAGGGTCGAACGCCATACTTTGGCGCATTGAGTTACAGCCCTTGCCATTCTTCAAATCCCACCGAGGTTAACTTTGCCTTTCATCCTTACGGGGTCGATAAAATAAATACCAGTAATGCACTGGGATAATTGCTGGCCTTGTGCTAAACGTAGAAACAATTATTATGTTATGTTACGGTGGTTTGGCAGTATCGGTAGAGCGTCAGACCCATGTTCTTCAGCATAGAGTTATAGCCCTTTACATTCTTTTATCAAATCCCGCCGAGGTTAACTTTGCCTTTCATCCTTACGTGGTCGATGAAATAAAATAATGCGCTGGGTAATTGCTGGCCTTGTGCCTTGTTACTCGTAAGTACATCATATACTTTACATATACATGTACATACCTTTAACCTATACATTAATCATATGTATTTGGTACTGTATACCAAAATACTTAATAAACATTGGATCCTACATTTCACTTGTAGTTTGGGCCTATTACCTCCTTTGGTGGGGCATGGATTTTACATCTCAGTCCAACCTACTTAGAGTAATTTTATACAGTTTAGCACACTGGAGCACACTGCAAATAGTAATTTTACTATAAAATTCCACTTTCTACCACCCGAGTTGTTCATTTTAACCGTCTATACACTGCCAAATATGACATAGCGTTGCTTTCCGTTGGGAACCCCAAAAAATATATGGTAACTAATCGCTGTTGTTTTTTCAGGCATTTTAGACATGATCAAACTATTATCCCCCGGCCTTATTTTAAATATACAACATTTAGGATTACATTAACTATCGTTTTTCAAAGTGATAAGGTGTGATTTTAGAGCAACCTGCCTGCAATTTACTGAATTACTAACACGTTGAAAAGCTACGGGATAGATAATTTATCGGTTTTGGCAATGGTCATTCAGTTGTTCGAGCAATTGATCTATCTAATCGTAAAAATGATATACGAGGGTCGGCTGAAAAGTTCATAGGCTGAAACGTTTGTAACTAAGATACTCTCATGGAATGACCAAATGAGATTTATTTTTCAACATAGTTCCTGTCTTGGAAAGAAACAATGCAGTTATTCATAAGAAGCGTGGAAATTATTATATGCAATATATCATAGCTCTAGCATCAATGCTTCATAGTGAGCTTATGGCCTATTCAACCTACCCTCGTATATAAGTTGTTGAGTATTCCACCAACACGTGAACCCTTAACGCAGTTCGCAAATAAAATTGGCTTGAAGGCGAGATATTTGAATTACAAGTACAATCAATGCGATGGGTTTTCACACAGTTTATGTCTAACAAATTTCATTCATAAAGCTCAGGTCGACTCACGGCTTTGGTAAAATGTCACATGCGCAAGATGATAACCCGGAGGCTCTTGATTTGCGACTCGAATTTCTTAACTCAGACATTACTACGTCGAACAACCGTACGTTTACAAAAATGATTTTATGAAAACAATGTTGTCTCTGGTCGAGACGAAGCGAGAATGTATTTACTTGAATACATAAAAAAAAATGAAAAACCTCATCGCTCGAATAATTGTTGAAACAGCGATGGGCAAAGATACCTCAGAAGACAGAGACCAGCGGTCAGTGGTCATCAGAGAGACACTCAACAGGGTGGGTGACAGGCAGAAGGCTGAATTGTTAAGAAATTCGACTCGCAAATCAAGAGCTTCCGCGTT
>OZ024740.1:283758607-283778607 GCA_964016885.1 Eledone cirrhosa
TCTAAGTTGTCACCTCTTTAAAAACTGCACTGAATTAATATCCATTTTAATCGAATAATTCGAACTTACCAGCAAACTTTTTCGATATCTTTATCGTCTTGCATATGTACCTGTTTGTCGGGTAACGCCTGTTGAACTTGCTTGTGATAAGTGGCAAGCAATGTTGGAGGTTTATTCAGATAGAAGTTTTGTATTTTAAATCGTTCCTTATTTTTCCTATAAATTGAAAATAGATATATAGATTTCTTCTGAATAAGCACAAACTTCTTTTGTGGGTCCCAGTTATTACACTGGGCAACGCTGTTTTTGCTGACTTATATTTGAGACTTTTAACGGGAGGCGCTAAACCCCAAATTACATTAACTTTTTAACATCACATCAATCTTTGATTCCACGATATACCTCCATTTCTTAATAATCGCTGTGGAAACGTACTTGATTACTAAAACCCTGAGCAACACATGTTTCTGATGTCAAACACGTTAAACCTATTTCGGTTTATATTTTGGGCACTGATTCCAAATAGACCTTTAATTTTATCTTACCAAGATAATAGATATTCTTGGGAGGTGGGGGCGCAGAAATATTGATACAGTAGACATTTTATTGCGTTTGCCACTATTACCAACACTATTGTAGGGTGTGCGGCGAATTGGTAAAGTCGTTAGAACATCAGATAGAATGCTTTGCTGTATTCGTTCCTGCTCAACGCTCTCTGAGTTCAAATCCAGCCGAGATCAACTTTTCGAGATCGATAAGGAATAACTATTAGTCCAGTAATGAGGTTAATTCTTCCTCTATATCTCTTTCTCATTTCCAGACTCTCACTTTCTTTCCTTCTCTGAAAAAAATCGGCTGAACTTAGACCTGGAGAGGGAATAGGCTCCACCAGGTTTAAATTTTCCAAGGCATGTTTCGATGGCGCCTCTACGTCTCTATCAGAAGTTACGGATCCATATGTGCGTACATCACTTTAAAAATGTTTTTAAGTTAAGACTGCACAACATAATTTTATGTAACAATATTTTGTTAAACAGCAATTTCATAACGACAAATTTAGTTCTTTTCGGCATTCCTCGAAATTCTTTATTTATCTTAAAACAAAGACAGTATATTTCATCATAAATATGATAACAAAAGGAATGGCTGTGAAAGAAGTTGTCTCATAAGTGAAGCATAATCAACAGAGAGTGGAAACCACTGTATGGAAGATGAGTGTAAACCATGTATACTTAAAGATCTCTGCATGAAACTTCAAACTAGTTTATAAGACGTAACATTTCCTGAAAATTAAGCTACGCCTATAAAATGAGGACCAGATTGTTTTAAAATTAAAACTTCAGGGTAGCATGTTAAACAAGAATAATCAATTAAATTGGTTTTATCAAGGATGAAATGTAAAGAGGACAACAGAGGGATTAGGAATCTTACAATTAGTGGGCATAACGAAATACGGTAGACATTCTACTATGCATCACACTTGTTATTTTTGTTAACCTGAATACTTCTATCTGACCTGATAAACTCTAAAAACCTAAAGGGGAGTAACATGAAAAAAAACTGCCCCAAAACAGAGAGAAATTAGGCAAAATAGGGAGATCTTACATAATGAAAGCTATAACCATTTTCACAAGAGAAGACATCTCTCACCCACCCCAAAGTGGGTGGGAGATCTCCTCGTCGAACGTGGAGAGTTGACAGATCTGTTCTATGCACATTTTCTATTCAAGATTTTTGATAATCTGATCATGAAATTCTTAATGAAAACAGACATGAACATGATATAAGCAGTAATCACTGTAATGACAAAAAGTAGGCATCCTTAGATCTCCTAATACGGGAATATCAAAACCCAAGTAAACCACATTACAAACAGCACAAACATACTGAAAATATTTTGAGAATAAGACAAGATATTTCAATACAAATATTAAATATGTAACAAAAAAATATCCAAAATAAAGAAAAAACGAATAGGTGAGATACCAGACCTGCCAACCTCTAAAAACCCACACGTGGAATACCATGAAAAAAAGCGCCCCAAAACGGGGAGAAATGAGACAAAATGGGAAGATTTTACATAATGAAAGCTATACCCATTTTCACAAGAGAAGACATCTCTCACCCACCCTAAAAGCTATTGCAAACCTCTCTGTCGGATAGGAGAGTTGACAGGTCTGAGATACATCGCAAATAATTCATTAGTATGTAAAGCGACATTGATACTTTCGGAACGACCAAACAATTTGAATCCAGCCCTAAAGGATCTTACCAAGAACTAGACAAAAAATGTAATAAGGAAACAATGTTACTCCAACCGCTAAAAAGAACTTTAGATTATTTAGTACAGTGGAACCCCAGTTCACGAATACATCTCAACATGAACAATTCGGTTTACGAACAATTTGTCTTAATATAATACATCTCGGTTCACGAATGGTGTCTCGAGTAACGAACACGCAAGCCGGCAACAACGGTTTACAACAAAATTGGAGTATCGGCGGGAAAGCACCACTTGCTGTGTAGTTTGTTACTATGGTGATATCTATCTGTCTTTCACACACAGTCTCTCTTTCAATGTATTTCTCTCTCAATATTTCGTATGAGGAAAATAGTTTCGATTTACGAACATTACGAAAGTTCATGAACTGAGGTTCCACTGTATTTGCTCGTCGGTGGATTGGCAATATCGGTAGAGCGTCGGACATCATGCTTTGCAGCATAGAGTTACGCCCCTTTGTGATCTGAGTTTAAAATCCCGCCGAGGTTAACTTTGCCTTTCATCCTTACGGGGTCGATAAAATAAAGTACCAGTCACGTACTGGGGCCGATTTAATCGACTTTCCTCTCCACAAAAATTGCTGACCTTGTGCCTATATAAGAAACCATTATTTGGTATTTCAATGGGCGGTGGATTGGCAGTATCGGTAGAGGGTCGGACGCCATGCTTTCCAGCATAGTTACATCCCTTTACGATCTGAGTTCAAATCCCGCCGAGGTTGACTTTGCCTTTCATCCTTACGGGGTCGATAAAATAAAGTACCAGTAATGCACTGCGTAATTGCTGGCCTTGTGCCTAAAGTAGAAACAATTATTTGGTATTTCAATGTTTTGAAGGTGTACAGCCTCCTCCCTCTAGATTCGATAAAATAAAGTACCAGCTAAATATGTCGGTATAATTGACGTTCCCCTTTCTCTAAATTGCTGGCCTTGTGCCAATGTTAGGAACAATTATTTCGCAGTTTAGTATTTTGTGTTAATCATTGTAGTATGAAATGCTGAATAATTTAGTATTATAAAATGTTATATTTGGTATTGTAGCGGTTAATATTTATTATGTAATATTTTAATGTTTAGTATTGAAGTACTGCCAGTACATCAAGAGTAGTGTTGCTTTGGTTCCCACAGGAATAGATCACATCTAGAAAATAGCCACTTGGCAAATCGGTTTATAATGCCCCACTAACTCATTATGGGGGCGCGTAAACTAGTGGTAAGGGTGTTGGACTTATGATCATAATGTCGTGGGTTCGATTCCTTGACTGGGTTGTGTGTTGTGTTCTTGAGCAAAACACTTCATTTTATGTTGATCCAGTACACTTGACTAAAAATGAATACCAGCAATATAGCTGGGGTTTAACCCTGCGATGGACTGGCGTCCAGTCCAGGGGGGAGTCTTGTACTCTCGGTCACTTAACGCCACGAAAACCGGGATAAGCCCAGTCATGGGCAACCTGCGGCCCGCGAAGCTTTCTGAATGGCTCGCCTAAGTCACCTAAATGAAATCTTTCTGATCTTTTTACCCCAACTTTTCAGTCGTAATTTATCTTTCCATCATTTTTACGTTCGAGGAAAACAACGTGTACGAATTCTGAAGAAACAAATCAAAACAACCTGAGTTATCACCCTTTGTTTTAATGTGGGCACGAATGTAAATTAACGCTTGCGGCCCGCCTGACGATGAGCCATATCTCATGCCGCCCGCTTCTCGAAAAAGGTTGTCCATGCCTGCATTAGACTGTTGGAAAAGAAGCCCTAATTTCAACAGCAAGGGAAGTAATTTCATCTGTCTGTTTTTAAAAAGATAACTTATTTCCATATACTGTTGGTATTTGTGACAAAATTTCATTTATTTGATGATGAGCCATATCTCATGCGGCCCGCTTCTCGAAAAAGGTTGCCCATGCCTGCTTTAGATTAACACTACCCAGCCTCTGACTCACAAACGTGCTGTCGCTGCAACTTCTATCGCTACTACAATGGTCTCGGCTTTGTATATACTGTATATTTAACATTTAGTTTTTTAATATACAACATTAAATATAACGTGTATTATATTTTTAAGTATTTAACTTTTAGTATTTAATATATTTTATTAGTATTTTAGTTTTAGTATCATTTTCATCATCTTGTCATCATTATCATCACCACCACCACCGCCGCCGCTAATACCACCCCCCACCCCCCACCCCCACCACTACAATAATCACAATTCCCATTATCTTCAATACAAGTATTATTAGGGTGAATGACATTCATATTAATGTTATTTTAACACACACACACACACACACACACACGCACGCACGCACGCACACACACACACACACACACACGCACACACACACGCACACACACACACACACACACACACACACACACACGCGCGCACACACACACGCACGCACACACACACACACACACGCACACACACACACACGCACACACACACACACACACACACACAACCTAAAATATGTATATCGGGTCTTTGATACTGTCTAGTAAGTAATATAAAACTGATACTAGAAATATAAAATAGACGATAAATAATTAGAAATTTAGTCTAAGTTGTCAACGGAATGTGAAATGTTTATAGATTGTATTATGAATAGATTGAAAAAAATATATAAATCATTCTGATACAACGAAAACATTAAATGAACAGCTTTGTATAAATAACAAAACAGTTTGACAACTAATATAATATTTTTTATCGAAAAGCCTAGAGGTAAATTGATTTCAGTCAATTGATGATTGATCGGCTATTAATGAATAGCGTTGTGTTAAATGAATAAGATGTAAATTAATGAATTGAAAAAAAAAGAAGAAACATAAACATATTACAAAAATGGTAGACATGTAAAAAAAAAATCAATGAATGGAACCTCCGCCGGTTTCGACGATGAGTGCTCCAGTTGTTGCATCAACGGAACGATCTACTCGCTACAAAAATTATAGACATGTAAGAAAATTCAGTAAGTGGAATGGACCTCCGTCGGTTTCGACGATGAGTGCGCCAGTTGTTGCATCAACGGAACAATCTACTCGCGAAATTAATATACGAGTGACTGAGCATTCTACAAACACATTTACCCTTAACGTCATTCTCGTGACAAAGCTGACCTTTTGAATCAGATATACAGTCCATCTTGTATTATAGTGTAGAGCATTGGACAACATGCTTTGCAGCATAGAGTTACGGTCCTTTACCTTCTGAGTTCAAATCCCACCGAGGTTAACTTTGCCCTTCATTCTTACGGGGTCGATAAACTAAAGCACCAGTAACGTACTGGCGTCGATTTAATCGAATTTCCCCTCCTCCAAAATTACTGGCTTTGTGCCTATACGAGAAATCATTATTTATATGAACAGGTTTGACATACGCAGCCGGGTTGGAAGTGGTATCACGATTGGCGGGTGTAAAATCAGTCGGCTAGAATTTGCAGACAACATGGTGTTACTTAACTCGAGAGAAGGTGATCTCTGACTTGTACTTGATAGGTTTGATATCGAGTGCTGAATGAAAATAAGTGCTGCGAAAACTGAGACATTCTTCCTCTCAAGGAAGCCTGCGCAGTGTACGCTACATGTGAATGGAGATCCACTGAAGCAGGTGGGGAAGTTTAACTTTCTTGGGACAGTGTTCACGAAGTTGATGTGCAGTAATGCGCCAGCTTCAGCATTCGGTAGTCAGAAGGGGGAAGGTAGATGTAAAAGTCAAACTCGCTATCTTCAATTCAGTATTCATGCCAACTATTACCTGAGGTCATTCATGACCATAGGTAATGACCGAAACCGAAAGAATACGATCACGAATACAAGCGACCGAAACGGGGTTCCTCCGAAGGGTCTTTGGAGTAACGTTACTCGACAGAATGCGTAGCTCGGAGATCAGTCACTCCAGGTAGAGCCCGCTACTTCTCCGAATTGAGAGAGCACAGCTTCGTTACTATGGACATGTGATTGGAATGTCCCGGGAGAGAATAGCTGGACAGATTTGACGAGCAAAGCCAACCGGCAGGAGACCCAGGAGTAAACCCCGAGCAAGATGGTTGGATAACATCCATAAGTTTGGCTGGAATCGCTTGGGGATCCAACCGGATCAGTTGGAGACGGTTGCTTCTGACAGGACCTGCAGGAAAGAGTGTTTGAGGACTCTTCCCCCAAGACCCTCTCAGGAATAATAATGATAATAATAGTAATGATAATAATAATAATAATAAAAAGAGGGTATGCCTGCTAATTGATATGTCTGTTCCAATAGACAAGAATGTATCTATAAAAACATTTGAAAAATTGAGCAAGTATAAGGACCTGGAGATAGAAATTGGAAAAATGTGGAAATTGAGAACTAAAACAATACCAGTGGTTGTAGGCGCTCTGGGAATGATACCTAAGGGGTCTAATGATTACATATCGCAAATCCCAGGAAACCCGCGTATAGGAGAAATACAAAAGATAGTACTAATGGGAACTGCCCATATACTAAGGAAGATTCTGTCAATATAAGTACATCACAAGTCTAAACACCTAAAGATGCATGTGTGTGTATGTATGTTCTTTCTTGAACATGGCGGACCTTGTTGTCTCTTGAGGTCACTGGTTGTGACTTGGTGATAACTCGTATGAACATAAAGCAAGATAAATGCAACTGTAATAATAATAATAATAATAATAATAATAATAATAATAATAATAATAATAATAAGAAGAAGAAGAAGAAGAAGAAGAAGAAGAAGAAGAAGAAGAAGAAGAAGAAGAAGAAGAAGAAGAAGAAGAAGAAGAAGAAGAAGAAGAAGAAGAAGAAGAAGAAGAAGAAGAAGAAGAAGAAGTTCATAACATACATGCCCCATGGATAGACTGACAAATGAAAGATACAGCTCACCTTGAGGAACAAATATGGGAAAATATAACAGTTGAACAGTTGCGTTTGGCTCTAAGAAAAACCAGCAAATGGAAATCCCCAGGAAAAGACAAAATACAAAATTTTTGGATAAATGCCTTCACAGAGTCTCATGAGCTGTTAGCCCAACTTTACAATGAAATAGTTAAGGAGCCAGAAAAGATACCATCATGGCTAGTTAACGGCATTACATTCCTGCTTCCGAAGAATGATGAGACAAACAATACCAAAAATTACAGACCGATAACTTGCTTGACCACAATGTATAACATTTTAACATCAGTCCTAACTGAATATACATATGACCACCTGATAACAAATGACCTATTTCCCATTGAGCAGAAAGGGTGTAAACGAGGCTCATATGGCTGTAAGGATCAGCTTTTGGTTAACAAAATGATACTGGAAGATTGTCATAATAGACACAAAAATCTATCAATTGCTTGGATAGATTATAAAAAAGCATTCGATAGTTTGCAACACAGTTGGATTGAAAAATGTTTAGAGATTTTCAAAATATCTCCCGTTGTCAGGAGGTTTTTGTCATTCAGTATGAAGACATGGAAAACGACACTCCTTTTGAATAGTGAAACAAAATCACTGGAAGCTGGAGAAGTTAATATTAATAGTGGAATTTTTCAGGGTGACTCTTTATCGCCGCTTTTATTCTGCATCGCACTTATACCATTAAGTAAAATGCTCAATGAAACAAAACATGGATATAAAGTCTATGACAAAACCATTAATCACTTGTTCTACATGGATGACCTGAAACTATTTGCAAAAAAATGATGAACAATTGCAAGGGCTATTATCCACTGTGGAGCAGTTCAGTGATGACATTAAAATGGAGTTTGGACTAGATAAATGCGCCAAAACAACGTTCACCAGAGGAAAGCTGCTGAAAAGTTCAGACATTAATCTTGATCGGGGGAATGTGATAAGAGAACTTGATCAAGAGGAAACTTACAAATATCTAGGTGTTTGTGAAGGAGACGGAATCAAGCACTCGACAATGAGCGAAAGGATAAGGAAGGAATGTTACCGCAGAGTAAGAGCAATCTTAAGAACGGAATTGAATGCAAGGAATAGGATCGATGCCATAAACACGCTTGCCATACCAGTAGTAACCTACAGTTACAATGTCATCAACTGGTCAAGCACAGAGATCCGTAGGCTCGATACAAAAATTCGAAAATTTTTAACCATGCACAGAATGCATCACCCTAAGGCAGATACAGATAGAATATATCTCCCTAGGAAAGAAGGAGGACGTGGGTTAATCCAGTTAGATATTGCGTTGAAAACTGCAACAATTGGATTATCTACATATCTAAGGGAATCACATGATTGGATGATCAAACTCGTTTTGAAACACGAAAGCATCAAAAGATCATACTCCATTACAAAAGATGCACAAAGATACAGTAATGGACTACAAATTTCAGAAGTCCCATTTACTGCTGAAATGGAAAACACAGAAAAAGCAAAGCAGGTAAAAGTAACTGCAAAGAAAGAACTGCTACAGAAACTGGCTAAGAAATGGCAAGAAAAGCCTCTGTATGGAAAATACCCAGAACGAGCAAACAATCCTGATGTTGACAAAACTTTAACTCATCAGTGGTTGGCATCCTCTGGACTGAAATCGGAGACTGAAGGACTGATTATAGCAGCACAAGATCAGTGTCTGCCAACAAAAAATTACCAAGTCAACATAATAAAAAATGGATGCAGCCCATTATGCCGTGTATGTAAAAAACAATCAGAGACCATTGACCATATAATTTCAATGTGCAGTCCTATAGCTCCAACCGAATACCTAAACAGGCATGACAGAGCTGCACAATACATACATTGGATAATGTGTAAGCATTTTGACCTGCCCCATCAAAAGAATTGGTGGGAGCATCAACCACCTCCCATACTTGAAAAAAAGATCACATCTCAATCTTGTGGAACTTTAGCATCCAAACAGACCGAAAAATAGATGCAAATAGACCTGATATAATACTGAAGGACTTTAAAAAGAGGGTATGCCTGCTAATTGATATGTCCGTTCCAATAGACAAGAATGGATCTATAAAAACATTTGAAAAACTGAGCAAGTATAAGGACCTGGAGATAGAAATTGGAAAAATGTGGAAATTGAGAACTAAAACAATACCAGTGGTTGTAGGCGCTCTAGGAATGATACCTAAGGGGTCTAATGATTACTTATCGCAAATCCCAGGAAGCCCGCGTATAGGAGAAATACAAAAGATAGTACTAATGGGAACTGCCAATATACTAAGGAAGATTCTGTCAATATAAGTACATCACAAGTCTAAACACCTAAAGATGCATGTGTGAGTATGTATGTTCTTTCTTGAACATGGCGGACCTTGTTGTCTCTTGAGGTCACTGGTTGTGACTTGGTGATAACTCGTATGAACATGAAGAAAGAGAAATGCAGCTGTAATAATAATAATAATAATAATAATAATAATAATAATAATAATAATAATAATAATAATAATAATAATAATAATAATAATAATTGTTTCTACTTTAGGCACAAGGCCAGCAATTACCCAGTGCATTACTGGTATTTTATTTTATCGACCCCGTAAGGATGAAAGGCAAAGTCAACCTCGGCGGGATTTGAACTCAGATCGTAAAGGGACGTAACTATGTTGGAAAGCATGGCGTCCGACCCTCTACTGATACTGCCAATCCACTGGCCACAAGGGCCGACATGTAGGAGACAATACAAAGACACGGGCAGTGAGGGTTTACATTAAGCTCGAGTAATATACTATGTATAAACATAAAATAAATTGCCCAATAGGAAGGTGAACCACCTAGGGGCGATCCAGGTACCCCACCAATCCTGAACCACCCGAC
This sequence comes from Eledone cirrhosa, assembly GCA_964016885.1. Taxonomy (NCBI): domain Eukaryota; kingdom Metazoa; phylum Mollusca; class Cephalopoda; order Octopoda; family Eledonidae; genus Eledone; species Eledone cirrhosa. The sequence continues at coordinate 283,768,677 of OZ024740.1, forward strand.
GCTTCTAGGGTACCCGGGGAGGCACCCCTCTCCTCCTCAAATTAACCAGCCTATAGGTGCATGGTCAGAGTTGGCCTACTCCCACCGGCCATTCTCGCCACATTCATCTTTCTTTTAGCAAATATTCTAAGGGGTCAGCACTTCCCTCTCCACCATCACCTTGCTTTCCAAGTGAAACTTGAAAAAGCTGATGAGGGATTGACCGAAGAAAAAAATGTCTACCTTCAGTCCTTTCAGCCTGGTCTACCTTATAACCTCTTTTGCTACCACCACTAGACAGAGGAAAGCTGCCTACCCTTCCTGGCCAAAAGAAGGCGGCGGGTCGATCTTCACTATGGACTTGGCCGATAGCCGGATCCGTTCTACACGCGACAAGAGCTGTTCGACATAACTCTGCAAGTCAGTAATGCACGGACATTGGACGAGTGTGTGCAGACTCTATAATTCTCGGCAAAGGCAACTGAGTGTGTGGTCTTGATAAACGCTCACAAGAGAGAAACAGACTGTCTGTCAGCCGCTCTCTGTTGTTTTTGCCAAGAATAAGTAAGTGAGATAGTCACTACTTTAAAATTCATAGCGAATGGTCATCTAAATGTTTTTGATTAAACATACAGTATATTGCCAAATATACTATACATACATTTATATATATATATAATATAGAAATGGCTTCTACGGGACTAGAACTGTTTCATTCGGCAAAAATCATCAGGAATTCTATATTAAATATTTATACTCTGCTATGTATTGAGTACCTTACTTACTGTGGTTACCCCCTATTGAACCCAGTATAAATATATATATATATATATATATATAAAGAATTAGTATATCTACCAACATATATATACAGATGCATACCTATCCTACCAAATATATAGGTTTTGTCTTAGTAACTTTGTGGTTCATCCACTGAATTATTTTTGTATAAGTTCCCTGTGGCCACGCATTGCCTGGGAACTTAGCTGAGAATAGACTTCCCTGATGACGAAAGGCCTTCTCCATGTGTCCCATTCGGAAACCGTGTTTATTCCCTTTCAGAAACTAATTAGTTGGAGTGAAATTTTAGTAAGTAAGTTAATTTTTATAATTTTCTTATTTTACGTCTTTCAAATATATATATATATATATATATATATTAGCTATCTTCATTAACTTACTTTCCGATTTCCTTGTCATTGTACCTATATATATATATATTGAGTTAAAACTCACAATAGTCCCTTATAATCATCAAATTTTTCGAGCCTTATAATACAATAAAGAGAGACAAACACAGATATATACATATTGGCCTTCAAATCACAAGGGACGTAAACCGCCAGGGTGAAGAAAATACTGACTAAAGAAAATACGATTCACGATACCATGTGCGTTTTTTTCTGTCTGGATGTTGATAGCTATCATAATCTGTTTGTAAATCTTAATTTATCCTTTTGATTGGGTTTTGTGAACCGTATTATCTTTAGTCAGTATTTTCTTCACCCTGGAGGTTTACGTCCCTTGTGATTTGAACGCAAATATGTTTATATCTGTGTTTGTCTCTCTTTATCGTATATATATGTGTGTGTGTGTGTGTGTGTGTGTGTGTGTGTGTGTGTGTGTGTGTGTGTGTGTGTGTGTGCATAGTATTGGATACATTTGTCTAGGCAATATTTACTGTTGTATTATTGTGTATATATATATATATATATATATATAGAGAGAGAGAGAGAGAGAGAGAGAGAGAGAGAGAATGGGAACAGTTACGGAAGGAAACGAACAGAAATACAGAAATGGACGCATAAACGTAGCGAACTCGTTAACCACACAGTTACGTATGGCTGTACATATGTTTTATTGAAAAAACTAGAGGTGAATTGATTTCACTCAACTGGAGATGGACCAGCCAGTAATGGCTAGCGTTGTTATAAATACTAATAAATTTAATGGGACAGTAAAAAATGGCAGAGATTCTGAAATTCAATAAATATTTGCAAGGCAATATTGTAAGTTTTAAGCGGAATTGATATGAAAAATATCACTAGATACATAAATATCGTATATCAGTTCTGAGGCCATTAAACAGAAGAAGAAGAAGAAGAAGAAGAAACACTCAGTCTGGGTGAAATCAAAATATTTTGCCAACGTATCACATAATTGATATTTAAGAAATCTATGCACACATTTGTCTGCTTACTTTTCTATACTCTTTAAAAGCGTTTCAGTCTCTTTTGCTTGCTTTGCTCTCACTTGATTCCAGCCAAGAATCATCCGGTTAACTATGGATTCATTTGCTTTCACAGCAGAGTTTGGTCCGTATCTGGGTATCCACCTGTCAAAAGAAAAGAATAGATTTTTCCCTAAACATTTAGATTAATATCGTGGAATTAATTCTTAATTTCCTTGAAATTATTTCCCGTTTTCATTCAGAATCACAATAAATGCTGTTAGTTTTTTGTCTCCCTTCAACAAAAAGGGGAAATTTTAATTAAATTAGATGGTTTTCTGTATGTCTTTCAGCACATTACTTCTTAACTTATTTATTTAGATGTATGCCATTGGTTCCCTTAACAAATATTTTTAATTATTGTTTTTAATTATGCAAATTATTACAGGCCAAGTCCTTTCGTAACCACTTTTCTATTTCTAAAATACCTCTGTAAATCGATCAAAGTAGTCTTGAATAGATTATGGCATGCTGATAAGATTCAATAAGATCGAAACATCATAATATAATAAAGGGACTGTGTCCTAAATATATTTTTTTATCCCGTTAGTAAAATAAGTTGGATTACTTTGAATAAATAATTAATGGATATTACATAATTCATCTAGTAAATTTTGTAGTTGTTGATTAAATATAAATAATGTTATTGCTTATTTCAAGATTCACTTCTTTTAAAATTTTCAAATGTCAATACTTCCAGTTATGATATAACGGACGCTATATCACATCACTCATATATTTGCATCGTTATATCATAACGTTTATATTTCTGTCGCTAATTTTCTCTTTCTTCGTTTTCAGTACATTTCACCGTAATGCAGTTTATATATAATATCGTCTTTTTTAAATGTATCATGGATTACTTTACTGATTACAGAAGAGTGTAACACAGTCTCTCTTCAATTTCTGTGGATATTGTCAATTACGATTTTATTTGACGTATCATATCTACATGCATATATACTTGCGTATAATATCAATATGCACACTACACATGTTAGCAGAAAACCACCCGAAGGGTGGATTTTCTGCTAGTATACATAATTGTCTCATTATCTACTAACAAAGATCAGATTTTTCCTAAGCGAGTAAGTGAATTTTCAAAATTCTTAATTATCTTGATATTATCTTGATATTATCCTTATTTTGTTGAGTTACCAACAATGAAGCAGAGCTTGAGTTACTTAACGAATTTATCAGGGATTTTCTTGTAGGATATGCCAGACATGTGGTGAACGGGGAGAACAAACCACAGCTCATAGTCTACTATCAAGTCAGAAACCTTATCTAAATGTAAACTACATTGGAGTGGTCCCTGGTAAGATCACCCAAGCACCAGAGACTTGTGATAAATCAGTAGTTCTATTAAGTTTCCGTTTACTGAAATTCGCTAACAAGTGGGCTCTAATTAGAAAACATTTACTCGTGATAGCGCGCAGTGAAGTTGAACCTGGAACCACAGGATTGCCAAGCGAACTTCTTAATCAAACGGCCTGATCCGAAGGCACCATCATCTTCAAGAAGAAGAAGAAGAAGAAGAAGAAGAAGAAGGACTGTCCCGTATTTGATCCTACTGCGTGGTATCATAGGTTTATTTTTTTATCAAAGTTTATTTATTTATTCATCTATTTATTAATAAACTTATTTACCTGTGCTTCAGATTGACCCAAGCATTGTGAGTATAATTATTTAGTTAAACTGAAGCTGTTTGAAAGCCTGCCCCGTTGGCTGTACCCTTAATTCTGAAACTTAATCTGTTACGCCGATTCGACTTGGGAGTTAATGTAAGAGTTCACGTACTCTTGGGTCTCGAATAATCGTCCGTCCCGTCCCCCCCCCCCTTCCCTCCCTAGCCCTGCTCCTTAACTTTTCAGATTGTTTCCAATCCCCCACCACCACTTATTGAATTTTGCTCATCTATCTTCGGCAAAATTTTATTTCAAGTGGTAGCTTTAATTCGATTTACCACTCCTAGGACTAGAGGGTCGTCCTTCCCATGAGACACGGCTATTCTCCACCGGTTGCCAACCCGGTATTTCTTGGTCACGGTTTTTTTTTTGTTATTATTATAAATGTTTCATTAAAAAACATTATATATGAGAAAAAAAAAGTCCATTACTAGAAATCCCATACATTATAAAATAAATAGGATGGTTTGGAGTCTCAATATGTACACTAAACGACTAATTCTGGTTTTGAAAAAAACTCAACTGAGACAACCTAGAAAAATTACCGATTCCCCCCCCCCCCCCCCCCCCCCCCCACTTATTCCACATACACAGCTCCTTCTTATTCCAACTCCGCCGATTATCTCCCCCCCCCCCCACTCCTTATTCCAACCCATCCCCCGCTTATTCCACCGCAGCCCAGCCCGCTATTATTTGGGACCGGAGAGTATCTGGGAAATCCTCAACCACTCTCACGTGTTGGACATTAATTTGATTGAACGACCGAATGATCATCGTCGAAACCAACGAAGGATCTATCATGTTCATAGAACAGTGTAAATGATTGTAGTTTTATCAATTGTTAAGTGTTGAGGCAAAATAAAGTCATTCAATTTTCCTTCTCATCTATCTGTCTACAGGTGATAAATTACTATAAGTAACAAATTTGATAAATTACAACAGGTAACGAATTAACAGGTAACAAATGTGTATGTCAAAGTCCGGTCTGTTCGCTTTTTACGCGAACTTCAAGTACGCGAATTCGTTTTAACGCCTCTTGAATAAAATATTATTAAATATTCATTTTGCGCGAATAACGCGCAATCACTCGTGTGGTTTTTAATTTTTTTTTATTTTTCAGGAAATTTTAACTTGAATTACGCGAATTTGCTTTACGCACCGTGTTCACGATTGCATCTTCGCGTAAAAGGCGAACACACTGTAATTGTTTTCTCTTCGTTGTCAACAACCGTGAATTTTTCACGGATACCGCTAGTAAGTGTATAAAAGATTAAGTTACCCTTGATTATCAATATATTCTGTTGCAAGGTTCTGCCACAAAGGAAGAGTCGCGCCAAATCCATCTTTCCTGGAGAAACAGAAGGTAATAGTAGGCGAGTAAAAACTGTTTATAGTTTTTTGGCACAAGACCAGCAATTAGCCAGTACATTACTGATACTTTATTTTATCGACCCCAATAATAAACTAAAGATGGTTACTTTAGATCATCTCTATTTATTTTATTATATATATTCCGAAGATGCAAGGCTTATGTAAAACATAGTCCAAAAAATGTTCTCGTCAAATATATATATATATATATATATATATATATATATATATATATATATATATATATTCTAAAGAAACACTCGCAAGCGGTGGGAGGGACCGTCCTGAAGAAGGCGAGTCATGCCTGAAATACATAGACGGTTGTCCCCCTTGCTTCTGCTGGACACCACCAAAGGGCGTTAGCCCCGGTGTCCAACAGAAGCAAGGGGGACAACCGTCTATGTATTTCAGACTTGACTGGCCTTCTTCAGGACGGTCCCTCCCACCGCTTGCGACTGGTGGGAGGGACCGTCTAGACGGTTGTCCCCCTTGCTTCTGCTGGACACCACCAAAGGGCGTTAGCCCCGGTGTTTGCATAGCTACAGCTTCCTGAAACCGTGTTTCTTTAGAAATACAAAATGTCTATACATATTTGTAGAAAGCTATGCTTGAAGCGAAATCCTATTTCTTTTATATATATATATATATATATATATATATATATTATTATTATTATTATTATTATTATTATTATTGTTATTACTCTTTGAGTCTCAGTCACTGATGTTAGTTAAGTGGAAAGTTTGTTGAAATGAATATCAAGCCACTACCTGCAGCTTCAGATATTCAGGACGTATCGGAGGGTTCTTGCTGTTCCCAGCAAGCATGCCTTTTGAAGCGTTCCAAAAAGCGTGAAGGGGTCAATTTTCTTTAACCATCCCTGGAAACTTTTTGAGATAGTCCCTAGTGCGCCTATGACAATCGGGACCACTTTGACTTCATGGCAGTTCCAAATCCTTTTTACCTCCCACTTTAAGTCCTGGTATCAGTTAATTTTCTCCCTCTCCTTCTCTTGCACTCTCGTGTCGAATGGGCAGGCCACATCCACAATCAGGCACGATCTTTTTTCTTTGTCCACAACCACCATTATTATTATTATTATTGTTATTATTATTGTTATTATTATTATTATTATTATACTTGGGGAGGGTCATATTGTTATAATATTGCCAGAAATAATAACAGAACAGACTCACTGTTTGGTTTGGGTGGGTTTTCGCTTCTGTATCTTTTATATCTCCAAAGTTAATTTATTTGGCAATCAATGTTTATCATTGATTGACCAGCGGTTAAAAATATATATATATATATATATATATATACAAAATACGGAATACAAAATACAAAATATATTATATATATATGTGTGTGTGTAAGTGTAAGTGTGTGTGTGCATCTATGTATACAGATGTGTGTATGTATGTGTGTGTGTGTACATTTTCATTAATTGTAAAATACGTTTACATTATCATAATGATAAAATAAATAAAAGAAATTAAAAGAGAACAACTAGGGAATTCTATTTCATCAGCCATTCTTTGGTGTGGGCTTATATTTCACATCTGGCCTTAGTCTATTACCAACTTCGCTTAGATTTCACATGGTAAGCAATCTGTATTTTGTTTTAAATGTTTCTATATATATATATATACAAACTTTTCTAAATTAGCGTCAATCTTTTTTTATCGTATATTGCTGACAAATTTTACTTATATATAGTATTTGCTACTCCTTAAATGTTGAGTTGTTAGACAGCTTATGTTGGTTGCTATATCTAGTAGCAATTTTAGACTCGTCACTTTATCCGTTGGTCGGTCTACGCATGTGTGTATTGTACACCATTTTGGTTCAATGAGGACACATGCTGGTCAACAACTGGTTAATATATCCTTTTCTTATGATGATAATCAGAACCCTCTCTGATGATTGAGCCCTCTGGCAGAATGGACTGTCTTGATTTATTGAGATGGTCACTTCTGTTCTTTGCTCGAGAAACTGTTGTAAAGGGGATTTGGAGAACTTAAGCTTTAGGCTGCTTAACTAAGACTCTAACCCTACAGTAAGATGCTTGTGAGGTTTATCTTATTTTACATTAATTTACAGGGATCTACCAGTTGTTCATTCTGTATTTTTCTTTAAGATGTTTCTTTATATGTAAGATTCTCTAAATTAGGTTTTTTAGCAATCATTTTTATGGAGATGTTAAGTATATTACTGACAAATGTTACTTAGAAATGGGTGTGTGTGTGTGTGTGTGTGTGTGTGTGTGTGTGTGTGTGTGTGTGTGTGTGTGTGTGTACTTAATTTGGATGTTCAATTTATACTTACACTATATATATATGCATATATATATATGCATATATATATATATATATATATATATATATATATATATATATATATATATATATATATTTCTATACTTACTTCACTTGCATTGCATTGTTGTCACTACTTTTCATGGTAAACATTTCCTCCCAAGATTTCAACGAGCCATCTCCAGTAAGTGTCAAGTTCTGCAGACTTTTCCTGGTAAATGTATAATAAAATACATATTTTAGGGCAGTACCTTAGTGTGGTGGATTGGCAGTATCGGTAGATGATCCGACTAAATGCTTTGTCGCATATAGCTACGACCCTTTATGTTCTGAGTTAAAATCCCATCGATTTCATATTTGTCTTTCATCCTTCAGGGGTCGATAAAATAAGGTGCCAGTCAAGTACTGAAGTCGATTTAATCGACTTTTCTCTTGTGCCAGAATTAGAAAAAATTATTACCAGGTGGATTGGCAGTATTGGTAGAGGGTCGGATGCCATGCTTTAACGTATAGAGTTACGGCCCTTGTCTTTCTGAGTTCAAATCCCGCCAAGGTTAACTTTGCCTTTCATCCTTACGGGGTCGATAAAATAAAGTACCAGTAATGCACTGGGTAATTGCTGGCCTTGTGCCTAACGTAGAAACAATTATTACCAATACTTCCTTGCTGGAAGTTTTTCTTTTCTTTTTGAAAGTATTTGTTGCTTGAAAAGATGCGAACTCTACATAGGTAATAGTAGTCTGTCTTAAGCCATTTAAGGCTTTTTAGGCTGGTGCTTACCCAGGTTTCATGGCGTGAGGCGATTCAGAGTACAAGACTTCCCTCTGGACAGGGTTAAACCTCCAGCTATTGCTGATACTCATTTTCAGCTGAGTATACTGGAGCAAGGTGAAATGAAGTGTTTTGCTCAAGAACACAACACGCAATTAAGCCCAGATATCGAACCCACGATATCATGATCGTAAGTCCAACACCCTTACCACTAGACCACATTCCTCCAGATAACATAGCTCGTAACGAAGGTGAAATCTTTCGAAAGAACATTTCTTAAAACTTTATTCATTGTTATATACTTGTCCCCTCTTCTACTTTATTTTTATCTTTCCTCCGTTCAGTTGTGTTCCATAACTTATTAGAGACACTGATCTTAAGTTATTATTTTGTCATCCGTGTGGTGGATTGGCAGTATCGGTAGAGGGTCGGACGCCATGCTTTGTAGCATAGAGTTACGCCCCTGAGTTCAAATACTGCCGAGGTTAACTTTGCCTTTCATCCTTACGGGGACGATAAAATAAAATACCAGTAATACACTGGGATAATTTTTGGCCTTGTGCCAAAATAGAAACAATTATTTTGTCATCCATGTATTGTCCTTTGTGACCAATGAAATTATTATCATTATTATTATTGTTTTAAGGGTGGTGATTGGCAGAATCGTTAGCACGCAGAACAAAATGTTTAGTGCGTATTAGTTACTGCAATTTGTCTTTCAGTTTAAATTCCAACTTGTATCTTTCTAGGATCGATAAAATAAAGTACCAGTTAAGTGTTGAAATGTATTTATTCGATTGATCACAAGAGAACAGTTCTTTTTGAAACTGCTGTCCAATCTCTTACCCTAATTGGATTTATCTATGTCCAAAATATATTTATTGGAAGGGATATTTGCATAAATGTTGCTGTTGTTAAACGAGGGTATGAGTGTGAAAATATATTAATAAATAAAGAGGTGAAATAACTGTTTCTACTTTAGGCACAAGGCCAGCAATTACCCAGTGCATTACTGGTACTTTATTTTATCGACCCCGTAAGGATGAAAGGCAAAGTCAACCTCGGCGGGATTTGAACTCAGATCGTAAAGGGACGTAACTATGCTGGAAAGCATGGCGTCCGACCCTCTACCGATACTGCCAATCCACCGCCCTTTAAAGAGGTGAAATAACATTGTGAAAATACGTGACTATAACGGGGTGAATTACGTGGTGAAAGTATTTGACTACCATAACAAGATGGATAAACAAAACAATAGATTTCACCGTTGCTGAAGGATTACATCTTGATAAACTATTGTTTACTTCACTAGAAGTTCGGAAACAGAAATGTCAAACTATTTTCGAAAAGTTACCTTATTTAATCTCAGAATTTTTGTAGGATCAAGATTGGGTCAAATTGCATAGCCTACTAAAGCTACCTGCGAATTTCCTGTCTGCATTTAGCAAACACGTTAGAGAAAGGTGAGGTAAATATTTTATTTATACTAAAAAACACTAAAAGTTAATCATAGAGCTTTTCTTTGTGATTAGATTAAGTGAAATATTTTTACAGATTTAAAACTGTTTATCTTC
>OZ024740.1:283781107-283796107 GCA_964016885.1 Eledone cirrhosa
AGAGAAAAATAATAATAATAATATTAATAATAATAATTGTTTCTAGTTTAGGCACAAGGCCAGCAATTATCCAGTGCATTACTGGTACTTTATTTTATCGACCCCGTAAGGATGAAAAGCAAAGTCAACCTCGGCGGGATTTGAACTCAGATCGTAAAGGGACGTAACTATGCTGGAAAGCATGGCGTCCGACCCTCTACTGATTTGTTTCGCTACTCCATATAATATTTCTGGATCAGATGACTATATATCATAATTGATCTGGTTCAGTTGAAAATAGTTAACATATTTAAAAAACAGACCGGCTCATCGGAACTTCAAAGGAATATAAATTTAAAAAAGGAGAGAATGTTACATAATATAATGTTCCATAGCCGCTCTGTTTTTTAAATATGTTAATTATTTTCAACTGAACCAGATCAATTATGATATATAGTCATCTGATCCAGAAATATTATATGGAGTAGCGAAACAATTGTAAACGGACATTATTATTATTAATATTATTAATATTATTATTATTATTCTCTACATTCCTTACATCAAACTAAAATGTGTTGACAATCTTTTAATAATGTCTTCCTTGTGAAATTTGTGGTCTTGTTTTGCTTAACAAATGAATATTTCCAGCTCTGCGCACCTAACTTCTGCATGAACCCAGCCACCATATTTATATATATATATATATATATAATATATATATATATATATATAATATATATATATATATATATATATTATATATATATATATATATAATATATAATATAGTCTGCTGACTGACTGTCTCTTCACTCATCTTCCTGGGACACAACGCACGAACAGAAAAGGGGGTTCATGCCAACCCCGAACCACAATAAACCACCCCTGCTGCGGTAATGCTGCTCCAGTCTCCTCACAAAGACATGATTACAACAACAAAAACAACAAAAGTAATGCTGCTCCAGTCTTGTCACAAAGACACGATTACAACAACAACAACAAAAATAACGCTGCTCCAGTCTTGTCACAAAGACACGATCACAACAACAACAACAAAAATAAGGCTGCTCCAGTCTTTTCACAAAGACACAATTACAACAAATACAACAACAACAAAAGAGGGAACTGCAACCCTATCCAATGTTGTAACCACAAATCCAATCAAAAACTGCTCCCTGAACAAAACATGAACCTGGCAAAAGAGATAGAGAAAAACATTTTAGCCATCACCCAACACCATCCTTGCTCTCACTAACACACAATCACAAAATAAGCCCCCTGCAAGAGTCAAAACCAGCCACCACACTAGCCTCCACATTCTTACTCAATACACAAGGTATCAGCCCATCCATCAATGCACAGAAACGGAAGATCCAATTCATTGAGGATTGGATTGGTAACCATCCATTTCACATCCCCTTCTTCATTCTTACTGAGACCCACCTTGACAACTCCTACTTGGAGGCCGAAGTAAGAGTGAGAAATTTCACAACCATCCGTGCGGATCGATCGTCTTGGCAGAAGGAAGGGTGGAACTGCCATTTTCCTGCATGATTCCTTTACGGCAGATGGCAACACAACATTCTCTAATGGCTACTGTGAATCAGTCACTGTGCACAATAAAGCCAATGACCTGAGATTAGTTGAGCTCTATAAGCCTCTAAAAACACCCATAATCTGTTTCAAAGAATGCCTCAACAGTATTAAATGCTTTATTAAACAGTGCCATTCCAGCAACATACTTTTGATGGGAGACTTTAATCTACCCTGTGTCGATTGGTCTACATGTAGTTTGAAACCAGGCTCCACAGCCTCAACCACTGACAAAGAGGCTGTCGAGTCACTTCTTGACTTCATGAATGAGTTTTTCTTGTCCCAACTTGTCCTTGCACCAACGAGGCATCAGAAGAACATTCTGGATCTAGTGTTTAGTAACCACACTAACACTATACATAATATTATAGTGGAAAAAAACCCTTCTCTCAGACCATGACATGGTTCTTTGTAACCTGAGATTCCACCAGCCGAAAGCTAATCCCAGGGTCCTCTCTCCAGCCCACCCATTTGATAACATGGATCTCTACAATGCCAACTGTGATGCAATTATGAACGAACTATCACATGTCGACTGGTCTTTTACACACGCACACACTTGCACCAACATCAAAACATCTTGGCAGATCTTTGTAGACACTGTCACAAATATATGTACAAAACACACCCCACCAAAACCTGTGAACAAAACCAAGTGCAGTATCCCCCAAAACAGAAAAACAATTATCAGAAAAATAAAAAGAACAAACAAAAAAATTAACACACTAAAATACTGCCAACAGCAACACACACATTCGATGGCTATCACCCTGCTTGAGTCAAGAAAATATAACCTCCAGCAATGCATGATGACCATCATCAATAACCAGAGAATAGCTGAAGAGAGGTGGGCCATTGAGAAAATCAAACTCAACCCCAAAGTGTTCTTTTCATTTGCTAACAAACACAAGGTCACCGTCTCCACTGTTGGCCCTCTAGTTGATGAAAATGGCACACTCCAGGATAATGCCAAAACCATGGGCGAGATACTGCAGAAACAATACTGCTCTGTTTTCAGCAATCCTGATATGGCCGATCTGGGCCGTATCAGTGATGTTAACCCCCAACACACTACATAACGTTTGGTGCCCCTGATGTCTGAGCGGCAATAAACGAAATTAAACACAATTCAGCAGTAGGCCTCGACAGGTTCCCTGCTTGTGTCCTGAAGGTGTGTCGACACCAACTTGCAACTCCTCTTGCTAATCTGTGGACTAACTCACTGGACACTGGCTATATTCCTGAAAACTTTCTGTCCCAGTCCGTTGTCCCAGTCTTCAAAAAGGGAAATAAGTCTTTTGCAGTGAACTACCGTCCGATCTCACTCACCTCTCATATTATCAAGGTATTTGAGAGGGTGGTGAGATCACGAATAACCCACTTTCTTGAAAGCAACGGCCTGCTAAACTCCAACCAACATGGGTTCCGTAATGGAAGGAACTGCCTAACGCAGCTCCTGCATCACTTTGACGATGTTTTGAGAGCCTTGGGAGAGGGCTCCAACACTGATGTCATCTACCTTGATTTCAGAAAGGCCTTCGACAGGGTGATCATAACATTCTACTGAAAAAACTATCCGATGTTGGTGTCTCTGGAAGGTTACTACAGTGGATCAAATGTTTCCTGACAGGCAGAACCCAGCTTGTTGTAGTCGAAGGAGTAAAATCAAGCCTTGCCAAAGTCAGCAGTGGCGTCCCACAAGGTACTGTGTTGGGCTCACTTCTTTTCATCATCTACATTAATGACATTAATGACATTACTGACATCATCAAACACTGCAACATCAGAATCTTCGCAGATGATTCCAAGCTCCAAAGGGTCATCAATGAGGTGGGTGATTGGACTTGCCTTCAGTCAGACCTACTGGCTGTTATCCAATGGGCAGAAATGAATAATATGCTGTTGAATGAACTAATCCACTTTGGAAAAAAGGATGCCCTGAAACTACGATACTCTCTTCCTTCGGGTTAAACTCTAGTGGCTTCCAATAACATCAGAGACCTGGGAGTAATTGTGGATAACAATATAAGCTGGGCCACTCATATAAACAGCAAAGTTGATATGGCCCGCAGAATGTGTTCCTGGATTCTCAGAACTTTCCAGTCGAGAGATATCCACACTGTTATCCTTCTCTTCTCCACTTTTTCCCGACCCCACCTTGAATACTGTTGTTCACTGTGGTCACCCCACACGAAACAAAGTATCATGAAAGTTGAAGCACCCAAAGGTCGATTACAAAAACGATAGATGGCATGACAGGCCTTGACTATTGGAGTCGATTAGAAAAGCTCAAACATTATTCTCTTCAACGTCGCCGTGAGCACTACATTATCTGTATGATGTGGAAAATATTCCATCAGCTTAGCTGATGTTGGCATCACCTTTAGTGTACACCCTAGGCTTGGGCCCCGTGCTATCCGCCCACGACAAAAATCCCACTCGCATCACATAACAACAATTATTTCACCTCAATTGGCCCTGCACTCTTTAACTTTACACCAAAACACATCAAAGCGGAGACAGACCCCATCAGGTTCAAGAAGTCATTGGATAAATTCCTTCAAGAAATCCCGGATAAGCCTCCTACACCCGGATATGCCTCCGTAAACAATAACTCTCTGCTCGAGTGGGCCATGGTGCCCAAAGACTAATTTGTAAGACTTCGCCAGGTGGTGCTGACTTTTTAAAGTTTAATTATAAGGCCTGTTGATCCTTTAGGCATTCAAATTGTTAATCTTAAAATTCTTTAAAAATTATAACTAATTAGTTTCTAAATTATATAATATAAACTGTTTTCAATACATTATAAATAATTTAATATTATATAATAAACTTAGTAATGTTTACCTTCGTGAGGTTGTAAATCCTTTAAATGTGATTTTATAAAATTTGATTTTAGAAATTAAATATGATAGTATACTTTAATATTAATACAGATATTTATTAACTTTATTAACTTTTATAACCTAAAATATTATTCATTACTCTGAACTAACTTAAATTAAATGTTTTGAATGTTAACGGTCAACCAGATATGTTTAAATATATATTGTATATATGGATAATTGTCTAGAGACTTGATATTAACCTTCATATGTATAAACCCAATTATATTTAAAATTCCGATTGATGAATATTTTTAGATATTGCAATAATTCAATAAATTGAGTTTCTTCCTTTTTCCTTTTCCTTTTTCCTTTTTCCTAAAGCTAAGCCCAAATGTTGTCTTAATTTAGTATCTCCCTTTATTATTACACTACATAAGTTAGTCCTCTTTATCTCTCTCTCTGTAATCAACTCTCCTTTGTTTTCTAGGCTCCTACTAACTATATTATCCCCTCATCTGTTTTTTCCTCTATGCCTTTCTTTTCTTTCCTCTTTCTTCTGTAATTTAAATTATTTAACAGTTATATTGCTGTCAAGTATTTTCTAAGCTTTCTCACACGCACCCTCCCTATTGTATGTATTATATTTTTTTCTCATGTTTTCAATATTAAGGTATATAAATATTAAGTTTTGTCATATATTACTTACTACCTTGACTGAATCTTAACCATCTACTATGTCAGGGTATGTCATGCGTCATCTTATTTTATCTGATGAGGATGTACTGTTGAAGTTAACTCAGTACCTCTGAAATATGTATAATAAAATATACTTGATCACAAGAATACCTATTTTGTTAATATTTTGAATTAATATATATATATATATATATATATATATATATATATATATACTCACACCTTTTGTTACCTTTCATATAATGTTATCAACAAAAGTATCATTAGCGTTGCTTTCCTGTCGTTTCTTACTCAAAGAAGAATATTGTAACATTTAAAGGTCAAAATTCATTTAAAAGTTAAGTTCTCTTCACTAGATAATATACAGTACTAAAACAATGTTTTCCCAATTCCATTTATTCCAAATTAAAAATTAACCAGAAATGATTTAGACTCACATATTTACAGACCTGCCAAACTCTAATAACCCAAACGGGGTGTACCATGGAACAATGTTCCCCAAAACGAGGAGAAATGAGGCAAAATGGGGAGATTTTACATAATGAAAGCTATACCGATTTTCACAAGAGAAGACATCTTTCAGCCACCTCAGAGTGGTTCGGAGATCTCCCCGTTGGACGGGGAGAGTTGACAGGTCTGTATTTAGTAAATACTTGCCGTAATAACAACTGGCCAAATTGTAGAAGTTAACATATTGAATCCTTGAGGTAAATCTACTAAGAGCAATTTTATCTATGTCCATAAACTATCCATCAAGGACGACTAATGTTAAAGATATCGATATACGGAGAGGAGGTTCTCAGTCGGTCTTAACGATGAGCATGCATTACATTCACTTGTTCGAGTAACTAAATTCCTGCACATAAAATTAATATGTAAGTGGCTGAGTATTATATCCATGTAATAAGAATAAGCATGATTCAACGTGACAATGCTGAGCCTTTATATTACATGTACAATCCAGTGGGGAGGGGGTCTTTTTATCTCATAAATAATCATATTATGTGCGTATACTGTGGATTAGGCAGGAATAGTATCAATATTTGATTCCTCCAGAGCGGTGGATTGGCAGTATCAGTAGAGCATCAGGCACTATGCTTTGCAGCATAGAGTTGCGGCTCTTTGCAGTCTGAGTTCAAATCCTGTCGAAATTAACTTTGCCTTTCATCCTTACGGGGTCGATAAAATAAAGTACCAGTACTGAACTGGAGTCGATTTAATCGACTCCCCGCCCCCCCCAAAAAAAATTACTGGCCTTGTGCCTATACTAGAAATCAATATTTGATTCCTCCTCCTTCACCACCACCGCCACCACTACCACCGCCACCACCACCATACAACTGTCAGTTTGGTAAAAATGTTAAGCAAGTGGTAATGTTTTAATTATCTCAGGGTAAGAAATCAAATCATCTTTTAATGGAATTTGCAAAGATGTCCGGTGGTTGAGCTGGTAGAAAATTAGATTAATCTTTACTGTGTTTATGTATCCACCACATCTTCACGTACACACATACATGTGGATATAATCATACTTACATATAGCTGCAGACTTACACATACATACAGTCGTACACACAATTTCATACTTAGAAAATAAATATACTTTGACACACCCAAAATATATCAATGGTTTCTGTTTGTCTTCCCTCTTTGTCAAGAGTCTACGCACACACACACACACACACACACACACACACACACACACACACACACACACACACACACACACACACACACATGCATATATCTGCACACTTATAAATACTAATTCGAACATATACATACCTTGGGGTTCGTTCCACCTCCCTATAAATAAATGTTAAATAAAAAATATAAATATTGTAACAACACTGCACAAAATGATGTATGTAAGACCTATAAAAAGGATGTCCTGTAATACGTCTATGCATGGCTCGGAAAGCCAATGAAAGGTCCGTCAGTATCTCGTCATCGTACCATCATCACCACTACTTTAATTTTAAGAAAGGTTCCCCCAAAACCTTGCAAAATTCATCTCGAAGACCCTGGATGTGTGACCACAGAAATTCGAACCTAACATCTCACTAATCACTCTAGAATGCACCGCCGTCAACGAAAAGTGTTCCAGTCGTTCGATCAACGGAACAGTCTGTACGTAAAATTAATGTGCAATTGTCCAGGCATTTCGCAAACACATGTACTCTTTCAAGGAGATCCAGCGTGGTACAGTGCCTAACAAAGCTGGCCCTTTGAATTACAGGTACAGTCGATCCGTTCGTCTACCAAACAGTTTCTCTCAACCTAATTTCACTCCAAGTCTTTGGTCGGTCCGAGGCTACAGTAAATGATATTTGCCCAAAATGTCACGCAATTACATCAAACCTGGGACCTAATGATTGCAAATCAAACTTGTTAACCATTTGTCGTGATGTGTCCACTAATGATACTAATAGTACCTTCTAACTCGACGTCACTAATTATATATCCTATTAGATACGTTGTCATGGCACAGGCTTAATTATTAACAACTACCCCAGGAACCACAGAAAGAGACACTATGAGCTTCTGATCTCCTGAAACAACAGTGAATGCAGAGCTGCCTACCTCTAAAAACCCAAACGGGAAGTACCATGAAAACAGGGAGAAATGAGGCAAAATGGAGAGATTTTACATAATTGTTTCTACTTTGGGCACAAGGCCAGCAATTACCCAGTACATTACTGGTACTTTATTTTATCGACCCCGTAAGGATGAAAGGCAAAGTTGACCTCGGCGGGGTTTGAACTCAGAATGGAATGAAAGCTATACCTATTTTTACAAGATAAGACATCTTTCACCCACCCCAAAGGGGGTAGAAGATCTCCCCGTCGGACGGGGACAGTTGACAGATCTGCGACTATGTCTTCTAAATCAACAAAATATTGACACTAATACAACCAAATAACATTATGCTTTGAAGCATAGAGTTACGTCCCTTTATGATCTGAGTTCAAATCCCGCCGAGGTTAACTTTGCCTTTCATCCTTACAGGGTCGATAAAATAAAGTACCAGTAATGTACTGGGTAATTGCTGGCCTTGTGCCTAAAATAGAAACAATTATTTACAAATGAGTTACGGTCCTTTACAGTCTGAGTCCAAATCCCGCCAAGGTTAACTTTGCCTTTCATTCCTACGGGGTCGATAAAATAAAGCATCAGTAATACACTGGGATAATTGCTGGCCTTGTGCCAAAAGTAGACACACTTATTTACAAATGGTCAAAAAAAATACACGTATTTACAAGAAAAATAACAATGATAATGAGTGCAAACAAGAAGTATCGTTGTTCTTAAAGTCAGAATTCAAAATATTTAAAACTAAATGCGTCAAACTAAAAAAAAATAGACTTTGTAAACATTTAAAAATATCTATTAATTCTGCCAAACTACGTTACCAGCATTAAAAACGCTTTTATAGAACTAAACATTTTATCATCACTTAACTTTCATATACCAATACTTTCATGATAGTTAAGAAATTAATCTGTAATAGAATATAGCACGAATCTGTAGACGTAACTGGTATTAGTGTGTGGAAAATTGATACCAAGTACCACTATGCCACTACTGAAATCTAAACCTACAACTGTCATTATATATGTATATGTGTATATTTGTATATGTCTATATCTATATGAAGGCGCGTGGTTTTGTGTTGAGGGAATTCGGCTCACGATCCTAAGGTCATGAATTCGATCCCCGGCGGTGCGCTGTGTCCTTGAGCAAGACACTCGGCTAGTAAAAAATGAGTTGTATATGTAATTCGAAGGGCCAGCCATGTCAAATTCTGTGTCACGCCGTATCTCCCTGAGAACTACTTTAAGGGTACGCGCATTTGTGGAATGCTCAGCCACTTGTACGTTAATTTCACGAGCAGGCTGTTTAGTTGATCGGATCAACTGGAGCACTCGTCGTCGTAACCGATGAAGTACCTTCCATTCTATATATATATGTGTGTGTGTGTGTGTGTGTGTGTGTGTGTGTGTGTGTGTGTGTGTGTGTGTGTGTGTGTGTGTGTGTGTGTGTGTGTGTGTGTGTAAGTATGTATGAGCCTTACAGAGGAATATACATTGATGAGGGTTCTTGCTTAAGCATTCTTAGAGTTGACCAGGAAAGTGCAGTCTGTAATAGATAAGAAAAACATTTACGATATGTAAATATCGCATGATATATATATAAGCATGAAAGTTTGTCTGTCTTGAAACAACGTCACCAATTCTAAACAAATTTTCACACAATTTAGCAGAGATATATATACATCCCAGAAAAATCTAAGAACAAGAAAAGCCCGACCTTGAGCTCCTTCTAGGGTAAAGATAATAGCAATATATCTATAAATTGGTTAATTAAAGTTTAATAAAAGAAAATACATTTTGTAAATATTCGGCAGTCAGGTAACTCCGAGTACGAAATAATTGTCAATTGATAAGTTTAGCAGTGAACTAAGAATATGCGTTGCTGGTCATTTCAATTGAAAAGTCATCATCGATACATTTACAGTAGACTAGACTCGTAGCTGTAACTAATTTCTATAAGAACCAAAGAATGTTTCGGTAGTTTTACAATACTGTAATGTCATCTTTGGAAGGAGTCAGTGGATACTGTAGTAATGGGGTTGATAAACGTGTCCGAACACGGAAGAGCCCAACTCCCACTGTCATCGCCTCCATCTCTCTCGCCCTCCTCATTCCTCTGTATTATGAGCAAATGGGGTCTCACGTACTGGCCGCCGCACGGCCCCGGCGGACAGAATGGAGAAGGCGTTTCCCCGGAGGATGGTAAGGGAGATGCGCTGGAAGAGCCATTCCATCTCGCGAGGCTCATACCTGCGGCTAGACAGCTCAGCGCCTATGGTGGTATGTAGGCAGGTAGCCCTAGAGCCAAGAACACCTGAAGTCTCCACTGCTAGGGGAACGACTGCAATCCGCCATTAAATCAATGAAATGTGTGGTTGCTGATCTAGAGGCAGCTGATGTGTGTCTGTCGGTTTCGAGTTCGAAGGCTCGTATCGCACAATCTGCCGTGGTTTGTGTCTTGGGGAGAAACATTTTACTTTCAATTCTCTTTTCAGATTAACAAACATAGAAAAGACATACTTTTAGGGCTTCTTTTCTTGAAACTAAGTCGAGAAATAATGTTGAGCAATGGTTCCCAATCTAGGATCCGCAGAATGCTGGGGATCCGTGAGCTAAAATTGCTAGTACTTTGTTAAAATCATATGAACACGTTATTGGCGAAAGTCGAGAAGTGATAAAACCTTTACAGCGTCGGATAGAATATCTAGTATTTTTCCTACTCTCTGCGTTCAGAGTTCAAATCCCACCGAGTTTAATTTTGTCTTTCATTCATTTTTAACAGATAAAATAACAACACACTTCATTTTTAACAGATAAAATGAAGTGTCTTGCTACTACACATATATATACTCGCCCAGAGAAGTTCACCCGACTGTTTATTTTGAACTCCAACCTCTAACCCACACAGGTACTGTTTGTTTCCTCACTCTGTCTTTTCTTTGTTTTTTAGAATGTTCTAGAGTATTTCGCAGATTCCCTTAGATCAATGACATCGTCACAGTTAAAGTTCTTCTTTAACGTTTTGCAATTGACAGTTACAGGTAAAACATGTTCAGCGGGAGAATTCTAGATTCACGACGAACCAGCTCACCTATTCCTCCTGAACATAAATCCTCTGAATATTTCGCTCTGTTCACGTTTGTATCTGTAGTTATCAAAATGAATATCAATCATTTGATTTCATTGGTTCTGGGTAGCTTGCGAAGACCGTGACACAGCTAGTTACACCTGTTCGTCAGCATATTTCTAATTTAAAAAAAAAAAAACGCTATTATTTCTAAATTATTTTCAAGATAGTCACATATTTGGAGGGATTTTGTAATATAACTAACTTTCTCATCAATCTGCGTTTCGAGCATATTTTAACAAAGGTTCTTACGTGAAATTATAATAGAAGGTTTTTAGATTTATAGAAACACTTTGAAATTAAAGAAAGTTTTGTATCATAGAACTAGGAACGTTTTAAGGCACTTTGGTATTAAAACATTTAAACACGACGAACGTTGAGAGTTAATGCACAACAGTTGGAACCAAGACTAAGTTGCATAGAACATCTATCATCTAACATTTTTTTTTTTTTTTATCAGTAAAACGAGCTTAGATAAATGTATTGGTTATTTATCACGTTGTTTTCGTTAAAATTTAAAAATCTATTCATCTTTGGTAAAATTTTAGGAAGTAGTTTCAAGAAATATTTGCGTGTCAAGTAAAACTTTTGGGCGTTAATAGCTTACGAAAGTATTTTTTTAGCAAAACAAAATCAACCCTGTTTACTTTATCATAACGTGGATAGGGTTCCTGTACAAAAATACAGTTGTTGAACAGCTGAGATAGAATACGTTTCAGAAACTGAGACAGATATAAATTTAACGGTTTCTCTTGTCAAGATGTATATATATATATATATATATATATATATATATATATATATATATATATATACAGATATATACATATATATACATATATATACACATATATATATATATATACATATATATATATATATATATACATATATACATATATATATATATATACATATATATAAACATATATATATATATACATATATATAAACATATATATATATATATATACATATATACATGAAATTAATAAACATTCGTTGTACTGCCTCTCTGTTTTGTTCCTGTTCAAATGTATCCATTATATATACATATATATATATACATATATACATATATATATATATATATATATATATATACATATATATACATATATACATACATATATATATACATACATACATATATATATACATACATATATATATATATATATATATACATATATATATATATATACATATATATATATATACATATATATATATATTAATAAGAGGAATTCCAACTTTGTCTGATTTACTCGTTTTATTTACAATCCTTTAAAATTTATAATGGTATTATAATGAAATAGTATGGTAGAATATTAAATGTTAAGTGTTAATTGACTGTCACCACACATTATGAACCTGAAGATAGCGAAAGCATGAAAGTACTTGTTCAATTAACACTTAACATTTAATATTCTACCATACTATTTCATTATAATACCATTATAATTTTAAAGGATTGTAAATAAAACGAGTAAATCAGACAAAGTTGGAATTCCTCTTATTAATATAATCTTCTATACACAATCATACACACCCGTGTATATTTATCTATCTATCTATCTATATATATATATATATAATGAAAAATTGAACAGGGACAGAATAGAGAGGCAGTACAATAAATGTTTATTAAATTCACGCTCAGGAGAGTGGGGGGTAGGTGGGGGACGACGTTTCGGGCATATATATATATATACACACACACAAAAACACACACACATATATACACACACACACACATGTATATATATATATGTGCATGGGTGGGTGGGTGTATATATATATATATATATATATATACACACGTGTGTGCCCGCGCGTGTGTGTTTATATAAATATGTATATGCATATATAGAAAGATAGATATCGATATACATGCGGATTCAAGCAGCTTTCCCCCGTGTCCGTGAAATCGACCGCACATCAGCCCGCGACGCACACACTTCCCGCCGTCCGTTTCCCCTCACTTATCAACTTCTAGTTTACCCCTCCAACGCCGTATTCCCCAATTCTCCTGACTCCTCCTCTCTGAGGCAGGCGGATAAGGTTAAATATCTTTTCTGGGTTTTTCTGATTTAATCTGAAGTAAGACTTCTATAGTGATCTTAGACAAGTTCTTCCGCCGAATTCTTTCTACTTACAGGAAGGAGTCGCAGCCTCCAGGACAATGCAAGCCAGGATTCGCCAGATGTAAAATTCCGA
Source organism: Eledone cirrhosa (assembly GCA_964016885.1). Classification (NCBI taxonomy): domain Eukaryota; kingdom Metazoa; phylum Mollusca; class Cephalopoda; order Octopoda; family Eledonidae; genus Eledone; species Eledone cirrhosa. The sequence continues at coordinate 283,794,148 of OZ024740.1, forward strand.
TGAGACACCCAAAATCCTGACCCTAACTGTTCTTTCTATATATAATAACGAGAGAATAATGTAAACCTTTCTGCAACAGAAGACCATAGACTGTTTTAGGACGAGAGCCTTGTTTCTACGAATCACTTCCACGCCCTGTGGCGATGTTTCTGAGCGTTGGGCTTTTACCAACACAGTGATATAGCACCGTTTTTCTATTAGTTGTTGCCAACAGCTCTGATGGGATAACGAATTGGATCCTTCTCCATCCGATTGGACTGCTTGAGTTAGAAATGAGTCCTTGTTCAGCATGGAGGTTATAAAGAGTTCTACTGTTTTTGCTGCTGTAGATGCAAAAGTGTGGTTGTTTTTATTTCTTTTATTATTTTCGTGGTCTCTGTTGGTGGTGGTGTCAGTGTTTCCTGCCGTTTTAGTAGTGAAGGTTTTGTTCTTGTTGTTATTGTATTTTCTATATCTACTGGTGCTGTTGTCGTAGTTGTTCTTGTTGTGGCTATAGACTTTGTTCTTGTTCTCGTTGCTTCTGCCGTCGATGTTGCTGTTGTTGTTGTTCGTGCGGTTATTAATACATGTTACACTATATGTCGCACTGGACTAATAATATAAAAATGAGGATAGAAGCAACGACGTTATACAATAGACAGGTTGATTTGATAAAACATGAAAAAGTATAAACTGACTATAAAACACGCAATAATTAACACTAGATATTATATAAAACATAAAAACATTTAGCGATACCCATCCACATACATATGAGAAACCACTAGTTAAGTTGAGTCAGAACACCTCACATTTATGCTCACCCACTGTGTATTGTACAGGGTGGGCCAGAGTTCATGACTCACTTGATTATTTATAGATCTATTAATACAAAAAACCTGTGAGGCATATTAAAAAAATAAAACTATAAATTAAGGAACCTGTTAAGCATATTAAGAAATAAAATAATAAATTAAAACAATACAATAACAATAAAATAAGCATGTTAAGAAATATAACTAACAAGCGAGTCATGAATATATTTCCCAAAATCAGCGTAAAATTTTTATCGATGGCTTCAACAAAAGCGCCCATATCGTTTGGGCATAAATACTTTATCCCCTCGAATATTTCATTTGTCGTGAGAAGTGTCTATTTTCTGTCAGATCTCGGTAGTAATCCTTTATTTCCAGATCCATCCATATATTACGTGGATTTTTAAGGGCGGTGGATTGGCAGTATCGGTCGGTCGGATGCCATGCTTTACAGCATAGAGTTACTGCCCTTTAAAGTCTGAGTTCAAATCCCGCCGAGGTTAACTTTGCCTTTCATCATTACGGGGTCGATAAAATAAAGCACCAGTAACATACTGAGGTCGATTTAATCGACTTTCCCCTCTCCCCAAATTACTGGTGGATTGGCAGTATCGGTAGAGGGTCATACGCCATGCTTTGCAGCACAGTTACGTCCCTTTACGGACTGAGTTCAAATCCCGCCGAGGTTAACTTTGCCTTTCATCCTTACGGGGTCGATAAAATAAAGTACCAGTAATACACTGGGATAATTGCTGGCCTTGTGCCTAACGTAGAAACAATTATTATTTTTATTGTTTCTACTTTAAAATAGAGTTTCTACTTTTGGCACAGGGCCAGCGATTACCCCAGTGCACCACTGGTACTTTATTTTATCGACCTCGTAAGGATGAAAGGCAAAGTTAACCTCGGCGGATTTGAACCCAGAACGCAAAGGGCCATAACTATGCTGCAAAACATGGTGTCTGACACTCTACCGATACTGCCAAACCAAAATAATAATAATGGTTTCTTATATAGGCACAAGGCCAGCAATTTTGGGGGGGAGGGGAAAGTCGATTAAATCGACCCCAGTGCGTGACTGGTACTTTATTTTATCGACCCCATAAGGATGAAAGGCAAAGTTAACCTCGGCGGGATTTGAGCTCAGATCATAAAGGGCCGTAACT
>OZ024740.1:283808607-283813607 GCA_964016885.1 Eledone cirrhosa
CTGGAAATACTCTACGCCACAGACCACATCTTAAACAAAAAATCTGAGGCAATTTCGGTTTGTAAACATAAATTGCACAAAACTTTCCTGTATTACAGCCCCACGTTATACCCTAACGGATAGTACGATCTATACGTGGATATTTTACGTCTTGATGTGGTAGCTAAGTATATGTTTTGTTTATACCATTACTTATTTGCATAGGTAAGTATATATTACCTGTATCTTTTGTCAAGGTACGATTACCTTCTCGTACGTATATTTGATTGTATATGTTATGGCGTATAATTTTATATTTTCTGGTATATATGGTTTGGTTATGTGTATACGGGTGTTTTGCGTCTGTGTGAGTATGCAGCTTCGTACGTATGTAGGGTGTGTGTATATGTGTACTTCATGTTTTGGTTGCCTTACGTCTCCGAACATTTGTGTATTTACATGTAGGTATGTGTGTGCGTTTGTTATATACGTATTTATTTATTTATATACGTTTATTTAAATATTTATTTGTATACACGCATACACACACACACATATTTATATGTGCGTGGTTTTGTATACCTATGGTAAGTGGTTTCGCGTATGCATGTGTATGTACGTATTTGTATGCGTGTATGTATTTATTTAATTTCTATTACCTCTGTATTGTATTTATTTACTTTGTTCTTAACTCTGAAGCGGAGATTCATTCGGTCTCCTAGTTAGAATTTTAGTCTACGACTTCTGCTATACCATTTACGTGGTTTTGTCTTTGCGTGCAATTGTTCTCCACGCTCCACTTATGACGTATTATCTTCGTTTTTTTTCGTTCATTGCCAGAGAACGTCTCTATTAACCACCTAAGAGAACATTAGTCTACGACCTCTTTTATACCATAAACGTGGTTCTGTCTTTGCGCGTAATTGTTTTTCACCGCTCCTATTAATGGCGTATTATATTCGTTTTTTCCCGTTCTTTGCCAGGGAACGTTTCCACGAACCAAAGTATCGTCTTCCTGTCTTCCTCCGGTTGCAACGTTATTTGAAATATCCACTTCTGCGTTTACAGATTGACTTTGTTAGTTTCAGAAGATCCCGTTAAGGGTGAAAGCAGCGATTCTTTGCTTAAACTTTAATCTGTTATTTTAATAAATATTTGCTCTACGGTTTTTATATATTTGATATATATTTATCCTTATCGAGCCCTCTTTGGATTTTAGTCTTCAAATTTATTATTATTACTATATATATATAGTAATATATATATAGGAAATGTATCATATGTAAGGTGAACCCCGGATAAACTGAAAAACTAGAAACGTAGTCTATAGCATAAGATGTACAGAGGGTACTTGCAGAAACATGACAACAACATACATAGGTGAGACAGCTCGTAGCATAGGTGAAAGGATAGACCAACACTGGGGGGAACTAGAAGGACGAAAAAACGGGTCAGTACTATACGAACATGCTAGACAACAACATGACGGTAACATAGACAACATAGAAATTAGAATAATATCTAAACATAGAAATGACCCAGCAGATAGGCAAATCAGAGAGGCCAGTGAAATAGAAATTAGAAGACCAAAGCTAAACAGAAAGAATGAGTGGAATAACAACAACACCCAAACAAACAACACTGACCTAAGAGAAGTATAAATAAGTAAATAAAATAAGATAAATAAATACATACACAAGCACAATAACAACAAGCACATAAACACACACTAGTCACCCAGCAAACATAACACTATACACACTAGTCACACAGCAAACATAACACTATACACACACGCAAACGCATGCGCAAAGAAGACAAAATAAAATAAACAAACAAGCAAATAAATAAATAAATATATAGACAGACTGAATAAAAAATGGCGAAGACATACAACACAACAGGAGGAAAATATAACACCACTGACGATGTTGCAGATGTGCAACGAAAGATTTATGTAAATTATGTAAACTATATATATGTGTTTGTGTCTATATTGTATCTGTATTATTTTTGACCGTCGGTCAGTCAATGGCAACATTGAGGACCGAGTAAGTTAGATTACAGATATAAAAGACAGCGAGAAGCGAAAACCAACCAAACAGTGAGTGTGTTCTGTTATTAATTCTGGCAATATTACACAAATATGACCCTCCCCAAGTATAACAATATATATATATGTATTTATATATATATATTAATTATATATATATATATAATTGGATATATGAGGGAGGGATATAACTATACATGTGTTCCAATTGCAAATGACCAAGTTAGCTAGGTTGAAAAATACTAATTTAAAACAATATGGTTTTCCTGACTCGATTTAGCATAATAAATCAATAAAAATAACAAACCTATATCGGGCAAATAGCCTATGATACCCGGACAGACATGAAACTGTTCCGCAAGAATCCCCCTCATATATCCAATTATATTACACGGCTCGGAAAGATTCCCTTCTTTGAGCTATTTAATTGTAAAAGACTATTTTGAGTTTTTAACTCAATCTATGATATATATATATATATATATATATATATATATATTATATATATATATATATATATATATATATATATATATATAAACATCCCACCACCATATATATATATATATATATATATGGCGGTGGTATAGTGGTGTTTATCGTCGGATTCAATGGACGACCATTATCATGTATCATGCGAATTCAAATTTGTGATGTCCCTGCCTTGGACAAAATATCTTGTGATATTTGTTCCAACTCCCTATTATCTCAGTTTAAACTCTGGAAAAGTTGACTTCACTTTTCATCCTTTCAGAGTCGATAAAATAGAATACTAATTCAGGACGATAGATAGGCAGAATTGTTAGAGTGTTGGACGAGATAACTTGCGGTATTTGTTCTTTGTATTTTGAATTTAAATTCCGCTGTGGCCTAACTGTGTTGTAAGCTTAATAGGTATTCTGGTTTAACACTATCACTTGCCCTTTCGGTGCCTTTAGCGAAGTTCACTCTGTTAGAAGCTTTCGTTCCAAGTCTCTGGTTTGAGGATACCTTCCTCTCTCTATCCATCCTTCCCACCAGTCTTGGAGAGTCTAAAAAGTGTCATGGACACTGCCTTTCCAACCCTGATTAAACTGCATAATATTCCACATGTCACTGAATTATTAATTGTCAATAATAAGATAAATTGTTTAAGTTACTGACGCTGGTACAAGGGAAAATAAAGCAGCAGCTTTGGTTTTCATTGTTCGCCGCTGTGCTATAATATATTTGACCGCTTGAACAAATGACATCTTCTCTCTTTCTTCATAAACTGACATCTCAACCATATCACGTTTAGCTCCAATATTATCAAATATAGCTAATTGAAACTTTGTAACACTTCCCAAAACCTTGTTTAGGTGATACTCTGACACAATTTTCCAGTATTTCACACGATAAGCTTCTATTTCTCTTTCTTTTTCCCATTTCATTATCTGTGGAAGGAAGACATTTTACATTTTAACCATTCTGCTCTGAGGAAACAGTGGTAACAGCATTTGATAATTGAGTTTTGAAAATAGTTATAAATTTGCACATAGCATAACTAGGCTGTATAACCACCGTGGAAACATTTGTAAGCACACGGAATAAATTACCTTTTTATGATGTCTACCTGTTATTATTCATTCTTTATCTACACTCCGGAATACAGAAGGATCAGGAACTGAGTTTCTTCAACTATTCTTCCATAACTCGTTGAGTAACCCCTCACCGTACGTCAACCCTATCCAGTGTAGTAATTAACCATTACTGCATTCAGGATAATCCTAAACATTTCTTGCATAACCTAATATATATATATATATATATATATATATATATATATATATATATATATATATATATATATATATATATATATATATATATATATATATGAATGTATATATATAGTGTATTTTGCAATACACTGTATGCTTAATTAAAAGCATTTTGAAGACCTTACGCTATTGTTTTAAAGTAGTGAGTATGTCACTTACTTCTTTTTTCAGCAAACAAAGGGAGATAAGCTGACAGATCTCTGTTTCGTACTGTTGGTACTCCTCAGAGCTTACCACTCCCTTTGCCTGCTGAAAATTATGAATGTTGGATTCTTATAGAATTCCAGTAATAATCAGGAACTGATTATACAGAGTGGTTGCCGGTCCAGCAAAAATTGAAAATTACCTTTTAATTAAGCATACATGTATTGCAAAATACACTATATATACATCCATATATATATATATCGCTATTTCAGAGCACCACTTCTAATATATATATATATATATATATATATATATATATATATATATATATATATATATATATATATATATATATATATATATATATATATATATATATATATATATATATATATATATATATATAGATGAGATTCTACAGGACTAGAACTGTTTCATTCTTTAGAAATCATCAGGAATCTGGGTATCAAAAAATAAATATGGTATTTATAGGTGTCTTCAGGTGGTAGGAGAGGGTGGGAAGTAAGGTGGGTGTAGGTCATTGGTCTATCTCGGAGCCCCTCCTGAAGGACGCAATTAACTTTCCCAGGAACTTTACTACCATTACCGATGCTGAGCAAGTTGTTATCCTCCACGCCCGTAAGACCTTTTTATACTACGATGGATCTTACTGGATCAACAAGAAGTCTCAGACCCCATTTGACGTTAGCATGGGAGCGAGTGACTCGGCTGAAATTAGCGACCTTGTGGGATTGTACATCCTACATCACCTGAAGAACCTCTTTACCGGCCTAAAAGGAGGTTTATACCGAGACGACGGCCTCTTCGCCCTGCACAAGGTTAACCCCAGAACCTTAGATATATTAATGTTAATTCTAACGACCCCCAAAACATCACTGATAACTTAGTAAAAGGCGTCTCTATTAGAATCTCTGGCCTCTCTGCCAACAAAGATATTTTTAACGCCTCTGCCTCCTACTACAATGACGCCCTCGCCCGCAGCGGATTTAAAGAAAAGA
>OZ024740.1:283821107-283823607 GCA_964016885.1 Eledone cirrhosa
ATCACTACATTTAGAATATATCAACTACAATCAGATATAGAAATGTTATATACACAGCGAACACAGAGAGATGAGAGTGTTGCGCAACTAGAAAACTATTATAAAATAATCACTGAAACACTACAAAAATACCTAATGAAGAATAATTGTTTCTACTTTTGGCACAAGGCCAGAAATTATCCCAGTGTGTGACTGGTGCTTTATTCTATCGACCCCGTAAGGATGAAAGGCAAAGTTAACCTTGGCGGGATTTGAACTCAGATTGGAAAGGGGCATAAATCTATGCTGCAAAGCATGGTGTCCGACCCTCTACCGATACGGCCAAATGGATAGATAATAAAAATATCCTTGAAGCATGGACAAAACAAAAAATATTGTACTCTCTTTTCAAGAAAGCCAACAAGTTCAAAACAGAAGTTAAGTTGTGAGATAATTATGAAGAAAATGAAAACAAAAGAGAAGAAACCCCAGAAATAGTGAAAAAGATAAAATATAAATTGAAAATAAATTTCAAACATTCTGTGCTAAAACGATGGCAAGAAAATCCCAGCATGGCCAATACCCAAAAAGGCTGAATATGGAGGAAACAGACCAACAAAATTCACAAAACTGGCTAAGCATCTAATCTAATCTAATTTGGCCGAGTTTACACTCGCAAATAAGAAGAATCAGGGCCGCCCCTAGGAGCATTGGATTTGGTGTACTTCATATTTGTTTCGGTTGCTGAATACAATCAGGGGTCGCTTCTTCGCCTGAAGGTCAATAGTTCTCTTCTAACTCGAGCAGGAGCGCCTTTCCATTGTCAATTTGCATTGATCATCTGCAAAGCCGCATTGTTCTCAGAACCACTACACCAGACTTTCAGTGCGAGCAGCTCGAACTACTGCCGCCCATTGATTTGGCAGGATTTTTTTTTTCTTAGATGGCAGTTGACTCTTATGAGTTCTTCCACCCTTTGTCAGGTTTTGTTTTTTGTCCTGCGGGGTGTCCAAAATCACCCTCCTCACCAAGTAAACTTGGTGGGGTTGCCGGTTTAGTCGCCGATGACCCGACCATGCGACAGGTTATACTGGGTTACATGCTACCAGAAGCGCTAAATTAAAAGCTAAGACTGAAGGATTCCTAATTACAGCATAAAATCACCATATACACCAGAAAAGATGTCAGAGAATGACACGGCAAGCATACTTTGAGATATGCCTATACACAAAGAGGAACCAATGCCAACCGACCAGATAATGTGGTCACAAACCACAAAGAAAAGAAATGCCTTCTAATTGATGTATCTGTCCCAACTGAAGAAAATATAGTCAAGTAAATGGAGAAAGTATCCCAATATAATTGTTTCTATTTTAGGCACAAGGCCACAATTACTGGTACTTTATTTTATCGACAGCGTAAGGATGAAAGGCAAAGTTAACTTCGGCGAGATTTGAACTTAGATCATAAAGGGACGTAACTCTATGCTTCAAAGTATGGTGTCCGACTCTCTACCGATACTGCCAACCCACCCAATATAATGATCTAGAGATAGAAAAAACCCGAATGGAGACGGTGAAAACAGAAACAATCCTTATAATAATAGGTACTCTGGGAATGATAAAAAAAAAACACATTGACACATACACCACCAAAACCCCAGGACTTATAAATATGATAAGTATACAGAAAATAGCACTACTAGGCATTACACACATATTACGAAAAGTATTCTCGGTAGAATAGAAGCAACAACATCAAAACGAACGCTGCACATATCCAAGGTGCATAAAGCTGTGCTCGTTAATGCAATGATAGCGCGCAATAGTCATGCAAACATGCCAAATATGCGTATTCCCTTGTAAATTGAAAAAGTGATAAATATCTTTAATCGATTTTCGAACCTAGTTGGTTTCTCCTCAAAAGATATGTAAATTTAAATAACCACATGGAAATACCTGACTGGGGGGGGGGGGTTATGTTCCCTATCTCTTAGAATAGTATCTCAAAATGGATGTACTAATTTGCATATTATTAACGCTTGTGTTAATAGTTAATATATACATATATAAATCAAGTTATACGCTAAGCAGCTGAATATATGATAAATGTATATATGTATATGGGTATAAGTGAAGGCGCCGTCGCCATGAATTGGATTCGCAATCGTGAGGTTGTGAGTTCGATTCCTGGACTGGGCGATGCGTTATATCCTTGAACAAGACACTTTATTTCACGTTGTTCCTTCTACCTGGAGTTGCGACCGATAGATAGTATTAGCAATTGGAAAGACCAACGGAAACATTGTTTCCTCGATCCAATTTGACGAAAGTCGATCGACTGCTGATGGATATAAATTTATCGTATACTTCGGCTAATGGACGATATTGGAATATATATATTTTCGTTTCTCTTAGTTTATTATTGTTACGTCATGATCGTATTGAAGAGTGCCGAATTACATATTTGTTTCTACTTTTGGTACAAGGCCAGCAATTACCCAGTGCATTACTGGTACTCT
>OZ024740.1:283826107-283903607 GCA_964016885.1 Eledone cirrhosa
GCCGGAAAATTCGTTCATTGGGGGAATGCCGTTTGATAAAATTGATGACATCAAGGGCTACCTGCAAGGACTTGCTCAGTGGCTTGCTGAGTTTCTTCACAACCAAGTGTTGTTGATGAATGACACAATGAACAACAAATACAGATAGATTTTCTCTCTTCAGAAGAGTGACGAAACCCTTATGTTGGCTGACCATTGCTCTAGCGTCGTCCGTAGCACATGATACAATGTGTGTTGTATTTGGTCCTAGATGTATGTATTACCTGCCTGTGTGTTGTAGGTAGTCCTAGATGTATGTATTACCTGCTTATGTATTGCATGTGGTCCTAGATGTATGTATTACCTGATTATGTGTTGTATGTGGTCCTAGATGTTTGTATTACCTGATTATGTGTTGTATGTGGTCCTAGATGTTTGTATTACCTGCTTATGTGTTGTATGTGGTCCTAAATGTATGTATTACTTTCCTGTGTATTGTATGTGGTCCTAGATGTGTGTGCTACCTCCTTATGTGTTGCATGTAGTCCTAAATGTGTGTATTACCTGCTTATGTGTTGTATGTAGTCCTAGATGTGTGTATTACCTGCTTGTGTGTTGTATGTGGTCCTACATGTGTGTATTATATGATTATGTGTTGTATGTGGTCCTAGATGTGTGTGCTACTCGCTTCTGTGTTTTTTTTCTTTTTTTTATTTGTAATATTATTTATACAATAGGAAATAAAATAGATCTACATAGTGTTAACTCGTTACGGTTGAGTCAATAATTTCAGACATGAAATACATTGTTATCGGTGAAGGAAAGACAAGATTCTAACTGGCTGCGATTGAAGTGTCCTTGACCCAGTGACTGTGGGTTTTTCCATTGTTAGGATCTCAAATGCCTCCTTGCTCCCAAACGCCCCCCTGGATTTCCGAAACGACCCCTGGGGGTGCATATGCCCCCCGTTGAGAACCTTTGCCCTAAAGAATGGTCAGTCGCTATGAGCTGAAAGAACTATTCCACGTCATGGATTTCGTCATTTCTTGGAAAGAAGTCATTTTTCTTTCATTGTGAATGTCATTGAAATTGACAGAACATCACATATTCAAAATCTATCAATAATCTACCAATCATTTCTCAATGGAAAACATTTGAATTCTTCACATCTTCCTGGGAAGGAAGCTATTAATGCTGCAATTAAAATCTAGTGAGATTAGTAATCTGTTAAGGAAAATAACTTACGCCTGTCATCGCTTTCTTAACATCATTTCTAGACTTCTTCATTTTGGCCTTCGTATCTTACCTAGGGCGAGATGTAAAATAATAGAACTTTATATACACACACAAGAAGAAGAAGAAGAAGAAGAAGAAGAAGAAGAAGAAGAAGAAGAAGAAGAAGAAGAAGAAGAAGAAGAAGAAGAAGAAGAAGAAGAAGAAGAAGAAGAAGAAGAATTGTTCTTTCTCTTTTTAATCTTCTCCTTCGTAGTCCACTCCCCACCGCTGCTTTATAGTATTTTAGCTTCCCTACCCCAACGCCATTGCTGCCAGCCTAGCCAGAGTATCTGTACCAAACATAGAAAGGTGAAGTAACAGTTTAAGAAGCGTTTATTCTCACGCCACCTATTTCGTTTACTGCCTCTTCAAAACCATTGGTATTTACACAATTTATATAATTTATAATGTAATTATGTTGTTGGACTCCAATGAGCTCTCTAGATGTATACAAAGGAAGTGAACCAAGTCATTTTGCCCCTTAAAGAGAAGGTGGCGTTACGGTTCTTATATATTTGATATATATATTTATCCTTATCGAGCCCTCTTTGGATTTTAGTCTTCAAATTTATTATTATTACTAATATATATATATATATATATATATATATATATATATATATATATATATATATATATATATATATATATATATATGGAAAAGAATGAAACGAAATTTCATTTCTCACTCTTAGTACGGCTGATACTTAAATATAAGTATGTATACGTACATACGTATATGTGTACAGATGCACAGTAGCATGTATATATATATATATATATATATATATATATATATACATACATGCACACATATATATATGTACGCATGGATTCACCGAACATTTATTATAATGTTCTGTTTGTTTGTAAACAAACAGCCCGAATTACTCCGTACAGTGCTCGGCAACCATCATCGCCCTTTTGTTCAACACTGACACAGGAACGATGTACTAGTTTCAAGCGTATTAGCTATCGTCAGCATCGCATACCTTTCTGTCAGATGATTGAATGTCTGAAAGTATATACTTTCTTTATGCATATTAACGGCTGAGCAGCCTAATTTGCATATCGAGTGAGTTAGTCGGCCGGGCATACCGAAAACGATAAATGGAAAAGAATGAAACGAAATATATAGGGTATCTATGATACAGTGGTTGTTCTATGGTATTAATTTGACATACCAGAACTATAAAATTGAGATAAGCGAAGCAAGTTAAGGTGAAACCGTCGGTAAAAGCAAATGGAATAGGTGAATATTTAAATTATATTTTTTAATTTATTTTGAAAAATTGTTTGAATTTTACTTGCTCCGCTTATCTCAATTTTATAGTTCTGGTATGTCAAATGAATACCATAGAACAACCACTGTTTCAGAGACACCCTATATATTTCTAGAAGTACTTAGTACCTCTGGGGATATTGATCTCCTTTTATATATTCTCTGTTGCGTAGAGAAAAAAATCCGTCTTTTATTTAGGTGCTATTTTTAGTGGCGTGATAGACAACACGTCTATGTTTACTTCCGCTTCTACTAGGGGCTGGTTCATGCACAGGTCAAGTTTACGGCCTCATTCGATCTTGTGCTAGCTGGCAGGTGGCAATAGATTTTGCCGTTCCTGGGACTTTTGTCCTAGGTAGGGAAAATGCTCTCTGATGATCCGAACATTTCCATTGGAAGTCCATAGGATCTCCAATCTTTTGTAAAGTGAAACCGTCGGTAAAAGCAAATGGTATAGGTGAATATTTAAATTATATTTTTTTAATTTATTTTAAAAAATTATTTGAATCTTACTTGCTCCGCTTATCTCAATTTTATAGTTCTGGTATGTCAAATTAATACCATAGAACAACCACTGTATCATAGACACCCTATATATTTCTAGCCGTACTTAGTACCTCTGGGGATATTAATCTCCTTTTATATATATATATATATATATATATATATATATATATATATATATATATATATATATATATATATATATATATATATATGCAAGGTTAGGAGCCGTAGAGTAAGAAATTTTAATTGTATTTCTATTAAAAATGTTATTATATTTATGCTGGGGGGAAATGCTTCTTAATAAGGGAGAGAAAGATCTTAGCTAATGATGTGGCCACCTCCATATTATATGGTGGGTTATACCATATAATGCGTCGGGATCTATTTTTCCTAGGTCTATTCTCATACTCTGTATATGCTACCTTATCGACAAATCCACTCCGAGCAAGAGCTTCATTGTAATATGTGGAATGGTCGGTGAAAATATGCTCGTTTGTAGATAGACGGGAAAGCCTCAAATAAACGTTTCTTACCATGTGCTTGGTTATGCTGGCAAGGGTTCTTTTATATTTGATATATATTTATCCTTATCGAGCCCTCTTTGGATTTTAGTCTTCAAATTTATTATTATTATTATTACTATTTGGCTCCCTCGGTTGAGCACTCTATTGACTTATATTCATCATGCAGAAACAACATCTGAATATTTCTACAAAGAACATACCCGTACCCAGCAGGAAGACATACCTAAAACTCCTGATACAGAAAACAGACTCGTTCATTAAAAGGTTACGTTGGCGTGCCTTTTATTTCGATAATCAGGAAAAACGGACAATAAACAGGATAAATGTGGGTTTAAAACTTATAATAATCCTCCGAGTAACCCAGCATTGCTACCCTTCGAAAATTATGTCTTGGAACTCATACGGAGTATCAAATTTCGGAATAGGAGCAATTCCTTCCAGCAGGACCTGAAGAATAGAATTCCTTCTATTACTATTAAGGATTCTAATGCCGTGCACCTCCACTCCGACAAAACTGGCAATCTATATCAAGTGGAGCGCAGTACTTACCATCAACTGATATAATGCTGTAACTAAGGATTACCGTAAAACTAATCGGAGTGTCATTAATGACATCAACGATGCTGGGTTTAAAATCACCTCTGAACTCAACATCCAGGACCGGACTGAACCTCTGGACCCTATTTCTCCCCACTTTACCCTGAAGGATCACACAACCCAATTTTCCCAAAAAACCCTCTATTCGGCTTATTAACCCTACGAAGACCGATTTAGGTAGACTTAGTAAAAGGATTTTAGATAGAATTATACCTGAAATTAGAAGCTTGACTCCTCTTGTACTGTGGAACAATTGCTTCGCGGTGATTGATTGGTTCAACAGCATATGCAACAAGGAACATTGCCGTTTTATCCAATTCGACATCAATAATTACTACTACTCCATCACTTTACCACTTCTTCTTAGAGCTATCAATTTCGCTAAAACGCTCATGGTGGTTAAGGATTTCGAAGTTGATGTCATCCTCAATGCCCGTAAGTCAGTGGTTAATTTCGACTGCTCTATTTGGATTAAAAAATCTAATAGTACCCAATTCGACGTGAGTATGGGCGCCAGCGATTCCGCGAAGGTTACTGATCTTATCGGCCTTTTCCTCCTTTTCTCTATCAAGAAAGAATTCCCCAATGTGGGCGGTGGTTTGTACCGTGATGACGGTCTTTTTACCACGACAAAGTGCGGCAGGTTCAGAAAAGAACTCACAGCCTTCTTTAAAGTCTTCAACCTTTCCATAAAGGTTGAGGCCAACCTCTCGGTCGTTAATTACCTCGACGTTACCCTTAATTTGTCGAATGGCTTGCACTACCCGTATAGAAGGCCGAATGATACACTTAATTACATAAGTAAGCATTCTAACCATCCTGCCAGCATAACCAAGCACATGGTAAGAAATGTTTCTTTGAGGCTTTCCCGTCTATCTACAAACGAGCATATTTTCTCCGATCATTCCACATATTACAAATAAGCTCTTTCTCGGAGTGGATTTGTCGATAAGGTAGCATATACTGAGTATGAGCATAGACCTAGGAAAAATAGATCCCGACACATTATATGGTATAATCCACCATATAATATGGAGGTGGCCACACCATTATATAAGATCTTTCTCTCCCTTATTAAGAAGCATTTCCCCCCAGCGCATAAATATATATATATAATATATATATATGTATATATACTTTTTCCCCTTTTTAATGTCTTTCCACCACTCCCCCTCACACCCTCTCGGAACTCTTTTCCTTCCCACCTTTCTCCTGATGAAGGGCTTATGTCTGAAACGTCGTTCCCCACCCCCAGTCTCAAGCGGGAACCTAATACCAACACTGTTCGTACTGCACTCCTTGTTTTTGTATTTTGTATTTTACTTATATATATATATATATATATATATATATATATATATATATATATATATATATATATATATATATATATATATATATATATATAATATATATATATAGTGTGTGTGTGTGTGTGTGTGTGTGTGTGTGTGTGTGTGTGTGTGTGTGTGTGTGTGTGTGTGTGTGTGTGTGTAATATTAAATATTATCCAATTAAAAGTATGAGAATAGCTCAATGTAAAATAACAATTATATTACAGGGCCGAAATACATTATATATATATATTTAAGTCGCATCAGATGCGAGAAAAACCTCAAACCCTCCATCTCATTTACCGTTTGAAAAGCATAAGAACTGTGAAACCGGTAAAGGAAACAAATAAATATTCTTAAAAAGACTCCAGTTGCATTTTCGATTTCTTTTCCTTATATATATATATATATATATATATATATATATATATATATATATATATATATATTATACAGAAAAAAATTTATATGTTATAAGATTAGGTTTTGTTTATACAAATCGTGTTGTGTAGAAAATATGATAAATATTTGAAAAAAGCAGCTAATGTATTTTTATTTTATACATTTGTCACATGAATAGTTCACAACGAAAAAAACTTTTACATAAAAAAATATAGTTTTCTACTAAACTGGGTTCGCCTAAAACATCTTTTCAAAGGTTTCTTTTCATGCTTAATCTATTAGTTTTCCATTTGTAATGTTATTACATTCACACACACACACGCACACAACAACACACACACATACACACACACATATATATATATATATATATATATATATATATATATAAAAACATATATATATATATATATATATATATATATATATATATACAGACATATATATATACGAGGTACACTCAAGAAGTTTTGAGATTTTTTTTTTTTTTTTCAAGCATGTTAATTAATGTATGTAATTGTCACTCTAATACATTTTTGATATGGTTTTAATAAGCTAATATACCAAATCCTTTCTTTTTTTGGGGGGTTGAAGGTTCGGGCCGTTACAGCATTATAAATACTTCCTGTCATATATGTCTTGTCACAGCTGACTGGTTCCACAGTGCAGTCGGGACGTGAGGACAACTTGGAGGCTTGATATGAAATAACGTTTATTGTCAAGTTCGGCAAAAATGCTGCAGAAACCTATGAAATGGTCAAGACTGATTATGGACTTTCATGACCCGAGCGACTGTTTTCTGCTGGCACAAGAGGTTCTAGTAGGGCAAGAAGCAGGCGAGGCACGACGTGAGGTGTGGCAGGGAGAGGAACATCAGGATACCAAAGCTGGTCGACAAAATTCACAAATTTCTAGAGAGGACCATCGTGCATTTCTTCTGACGATTGCTAAACAATATACATATATATTATATATATACATATATATATATATATATACATATATATATATATATATATATATATATATATATATATATATATATATATATATATATATATATATATATATATATATATATATATATATATATATATATATATACAATATATTTAGAAACACACAGATACATGCGGACACACACATATACATGAATGCATCCACACCCAACCGTGAGTTAAGGGTGCCAACCTCACCGATGTTGCTCAATGAATGACTGGGACAGACCAATCCGGTTGAACAAGACTGAACCAGTATCAGAGTTAAAAATACATTATGAAGAGAGAAGAAACATTTAGATATAATTAGTAATAAAATGTATCATACCTAAACTGCTCCTAGATTCCTCGACTACGTAGTTTCGTGGCATAAACAAAAACAATACATCATAAAGATATAGAGTCCCTGCGAGGTCTGCCGACTTATCAAGAGGATACCTCATTTTACTAGTCTCAAGAACGCGTCTACACGACGTGAGAAAGAATCCCAAAAGGCGGAGGGGGAGATAGTCACGCGATATAACGGTCGAGAAACAGAGCTAAGCCTCTTATAACCCCGAATATATATATATATATATATATATATATATATATATATATATATATATATATATATATATATATATATATATATATATATATATATATATACAAAGAGATTGTGGTAAGATACTAGGTACTAGGTGGACCATAATCCACAAGAGAGTACTCAATACTTGGGGTGGTAGAGTGGGTAATATGAAAAGAGTCAGGACCCCCGACGGCTGAGCTCCGGCCGTTTCGACAGCTAGATCCGAACTAAGCCACCAGTATGCCAGAATACTGGTGGCTTAGTTCGGATCTAGCTGTCGAAACGGCCGGAGCTCAGCCGTCCGGGTCTTGATGCTTTTCATATATATATATATATATATATATATATATATATATTATATATATATAAGGCGGGTAAAATTCCCGAGATCCATGGACGAGTTCTCTCCAGCGGTCTCTGTCCTCATTATCGCTGCCATGTCCTGCAATCTCCAGCAGACCAGTGGTCTGTCCTTAGGGCATCAACATACGTTAACCTTGGTCTTCCTCTTCTAGTGTGTCCATGTAGGGGCTCCCACAGGAGCACTGAGTGCAATGTCAACTCTGGATGTCGGTGAGCATGTCCAGCTAACCTCAGTCTCCTCTGTGTCACTTTTGAGCTGACTTTTGGAATGCTCCCATACAGCTCTGAGTTTTTCATCCTCAGTGTATACTGAATAATGTTCAGAGCCATCCTCAGCATTCTCGTGTAGCACCCATCCACCATCTGAGTGAGTTTCTTGGTCAGTGTCCAAGTCTCAGACCCATACAGCAGCACAGACTCCACTACAGCAATGAAGAGGCGGATTTTCAGGTCTTTATATATATGCGTGGTGACAAAGAAATACTTTTATGGTATCCTAGCGTGCGGTTAGCCCACCTGGTGTGAGAGAACTCTGATCATTGTTAGGGCATCATCTAGGAGAAAACTTTGATGTAAAACCTGCGACTCGACGGCCGACAATGTTATTGACTTGTTCTTCTTAAAAAAGCTTCATCTTTCACATGTGCTGCATGGTCATGACTGGCCGTAACCGTAAATAATGTTCGTAATACTGAAATGTGGAAGAAATATGGAAAGCAATGTAGGTTCTCAGCAGGGCTAAAAGGTCATGTTCGTGCCAACCATGTATGAGAAAATGAGGGATGCAACCATTATATATAAATGTGTGTGTGTGTGGTGTGTGTGTGGAGCCGAATGCTACCATTCTATTGTACAACGATTGGAGACTGAATTCCTTTCATAACCGATTTTTTCACTCACTTGTTAATTTGTGTTTGAGATACGTTGGCTGAGTGTTTATGGCGTAGCAGAGCTATTTAAATTTCGTTTTCTACCGTCACGTAGATCTCTGAATCCGTAGCCAATCGGTTGACGGCATTGTGGTAGCGCGTAGAGATTTCAGTTGCTAATGTACTAGTGTGTTGACCGTCACATTCAGTGTCATAGCCGACATGGATTGGAATCGAATTCTGTCGATCGATTGGTTATTGATTAGGCCAAACCCACTGATGAAGCAACATGCGCTGATTGTGCATTGTTGGCGTAATAAATGCAGACAGTGGATGCTGTGCGCTCTATTGCTGCATTAAGTGTAGCCGAAACTCGAGTACGAGTATAGATTGAAGGTACCCATTTACGTGTGTTGTATTGAAGCAAATAACTATGTGTCTACTCTGGGATTTTTATATAACATTACCTATTGAGTACGCTGGGATGCAACCGGTACTAGCAGTGAAACTCATGTTAGTCCCCGTCAACTTATATAGATAGATAGATAGATAGATAGATAGATAGATAGATAGATAGATAGATAGATAGATAGATAGATAGATAGATAGATAGATAGAGAGGGGGGGATAGAGAGAGGGGGGGAGAGGGGAGAGAGAGAGAGAGAGAGAGAGAGAGAGAGAGAGAGAGAGAGAGAGTGAGAGAGAGAGAGAGAGATGGCAACATGAACGGACCTGTAATTTTTATCTAAAGACATTTTTTTCCAATTCTGCCCGACCCGTCCCCTCAATCTTTCTAATTTCTCATTCTTTCTTCTGATGAAATACTAGTGTCCGAAACGATAAGACCCTCTTCCTGCTATTTCAAGCGTTAACCTAATATATTCCTTCCATATACTGTACCGATTGTGTTGTTATTTCTGTTTACCTTTTACATATATATATATATATATATATATATATATATATATTATAAAAGGAATTCCAACTTTGTCTGATTTACTCGTTTTATTTACAATCCTTTAAAATTTATAATGGTATTATAATGAAATAGTATGGTAGAATATTAAATGTTAAGTGTTAATTTAACAAGTACTTTCATGCTTTCGCAATCTTCAGGTTCATAATGTGTGGTGACAGTCAAGTTTGCAATTTTCAACTGTGAAAATTCTATACACAATCATACACACCCGTGTATATTTATCTATCTATATATATATAGAGAGAGAGAGAGATAAATATATATAATATATATATATATATATATAGAGAGAGAGAGAGAGAGAGAGAGAGAGAGAGAGAGAGAGAGAGAGAGAGAGAGAGAGAATGTAGAAAGGTAACACACGAGTTGATATATATAAAAAAACATAGTAGAAAGAAAACGTTTTTTTCTGTAGAAAATGGTGAAATTTCAAAACATTAATTTATTTATGATACCGGTTTCAGCATTAAATGCATTTTCAATTGCGGATATGCAGAATAATGTTAAGTTGCATATTTGTACAAATAGTGGAAAATAATGATAATAACAAAGAAAAAGAGAAAAATATATATAGAGAGGGGAAGAAAAGTTAATTTTCACATACGTAGTCCTTCAGAGAAGAAAGTCATTTTGTTAGTCCATCCATCTGGAAGAAGCAGGAGGGAAGAGAAGAAGAGAAGAAAAGAAGAAGAAGGGGGAGGAGGTAGGGGATGTTTTTGTGGATGCAGACTGCTATGTGGGACCCTTTAATTAGTGGATACAAGGTTTAGCTGGGATTGGTTTGAAAGGCTGGGTGACCTTAGTGTTGACTGGGGGTGCTTCTAAAAATATCTATCTTGGTATTTTTTTCTTAGAAGAAATCAACATTGACCTTGTTGTTTTTTTTGCCAGAAAGAAGATTTAGAGTTATTGAAATATTAATTCCATCCCTAGCAGGAATTTTCGATTTAGCGGGATGGAGAAAATGTTGCTACAAAGAGGGGTTCAGAGCCACTGGAATACCCATTCTATCTTCAGCAGAAGCTTCCAGATTCAGGGGAATGTAAAGCATTTAGTTTAGCACCTGAATGTTTCCATTTATCTGATTATCTTCATGGAGGTCCTCCAGGACTTGCTGATGTGTGTGTTACTATGTGGTTGCTTGGTCTGTATTATATAGTTGTCAGAGGTTGCTGGAATCTTGGTGAAGGATACATTGCTAAAGGGTTAATATGTCTAGGGTGTTGATTTTAAAGTGTGCCAGCTTTGGTCTGGTCCGAAGTGGAAGCATTTAGAAGGGGTTCGTATTTGGCGATAAATTGTGATTCCTTGCTAATGCGTTGGATGTAGGAAGCGTTTTCTTTGAATTTGTAGATGGGAAAAATTATAAAATTGGGTTGTTCATTGGATGTGGAGGTCGCGATGTGTTCACTTAGTGCTATCTTTCTGTATTCCCGTATTTTGATTTGGGATCTATGGACGGTCATACTTTGTCAGAGGCTGTGTGGGATCTGTTCTATGTAGTGCTACCGACAACCTGAGCAGGTCAACACATAGATCAGGTTTTCTGATGCGCATGTGAAATTGTATTTAACTGTAAAGTGTTGTCCTTGTTTGAAGTGGAATTCCGATCCCTCTATTAGATTGATACATATACCACAGTTGGGTCTTCCGCATTTTTTTATTGTAGGGTTCATTGTGGGGGTCGGCTGGACTTTGGCCTGTGTAAGGATGTTTTTTATTGATTTCGGCTGTCTTTTGCTCTTTATGATAGTGTGTGTTTGGAGGATTAGGTTCATTCTTAGGTCTCTTTTTAGTAAAGGTATGTTCTGGAGGATGGTGTCGAATGTCTCATTGCTAAGGGGGTTGTGTGTGGAGATGTATGGTAGAGTTTTCAGTTTTTATTCATTCCTTGGTTTGGGGTGTCTAAGTTCCTGGATGTTGAGTTTTAGGGCACGTTGGAATCCATTGTTGATTAGGGATGGTGGCTAATTCCTGCTAATAATTCTTTAATTCTTCTAGTCGTATGTAGCATGTGTATTTATCAGATACTATTGTGCAGATCCTTTTGGCTAGGTTATAGGGAATTCTCATTATGGTGTGTCTAGAATGGCATGAGTTGAATGGAAGATAATGTTTGGAGTTTGTGGGTTTATAGTATATGTCTGTTTCTATTTTGTTGTTGATTTTCTTAATGAGGATGTCGAGGAAAGGAAGTTGTTCGTGGCTGTATTCCATTGTAAATTGAATGTTTGTGTTGAGTCCATTTAGAAGTGTTTTAAATTCAAAAAGTCTTTATATGCTTTCATGCCAGAGGATGAAGCAATCATCCAAGTATCTCTTCCAGTTTTTTTCTATGTGGAGGTAATTTAGTACTTTTCGGTAGAGAGTGATTTCCAAGTATCCCATAACGAGGTTGGCGTAAGAGGGGGCCGTTTTCGTGCCCATGGCAGTCCCGGATTTCTGTCAGTAGAATTTGGCATCGAATTCGAAGTAGTTATTCTCAAAGATAAATTTGAGCCCTTCTATTACGAATTTTTTTATGATGCGGTGTGGTAGTTCATTGGGGTAATTATCTAACCAGAATTGGATTGCCTCTATTCCTAGGTTGTATGGGATATTGGAATAAAGGTTGAATACATCAAAAAACATTAGTAGGGTATGTTCATTATTAAGTGCTTTAGGGAGGTGGTTGATCATATCGAGGTCGTCAGTTATGTAACTTTTAATGTGTTTTAGGAATGGTTTTAACAAGATATCTAGGAAGTTGCTGAGGCAGTGGGTTTCACAAGCGGGACCTGCTATTATAGGTCTTAATTTGAGGTCGTTGAGTGAGGGGACATTGATAAATATGTCTGTAGCTTCCTTGCATGCCTTACTTATTATTTCGCTTTTGTGTATCTTAGGGATACCGTAGAAAAGGCTGGGTTTGCTTTTGAAGTCAGTGATATAATTGTATTCCTTGTCGGTAATTCCTTCTCTGTAAAGGGTTGTTAGAGTTTTTAGGTTTCTCATTATTTTCTGTTGGCTATAGTGTTGAGCCTTTTCATAGTATGTTTCGTCTTCTAAAGATGAGAGTAGTAGGGTTATATAATATTTTGTCTCTGTAAGGACTCACTTTATCCGCCTCTTTGATTGTTATAGTTTTATCTTTCTTTAATCTGTGCAGTTAATCCCATTCTATCTTGTTGAGGTTTGGCTTGTGTTTATGTCTGTGTAGGTGTTAATATGGGTCTGCATCCACAAAACCATCCCCTCCCTGCTAAGGATGGAATTAATATTTGAATAACTCTAAATCTTCTTTGTGGTAAAAAAAACAAGGTCAATGTTGATTTCTTCTAAGAAAGAAATACCAAGATAGATATTTTTAGAAGCACCCCCGGTCAACTCTAAGGTCACCCAGCCTTTCAAACCAATCCCAGCTAAACCTTGTATCCACTATTCAAAGGATCCCACATAGCAGTCTGCATCCACAAAAACATCCCCTACCTCCTCCCCCTTCTTCTTCTTTTCTTCTCTTCTTCTCTCCCCTCCTGCTTCTTCCCTCTCCAGTCACAACAAAGCCATTAGCAGAGATGGATGTACTAACAAAATGACTTTCTTCTCTGAAGGACTACGTATGTGAAAATTAACTTTTCTTCCCCTCTCTATATATTTGTTTCTCTTTTTCTTTGTTATTATCATTATTTTCCTCTATTTATACAAATATCATCCCCGTAAGGATGAAAGGCAAGGTTAACTTTGCCTTTCATCCTTACGGGGTCGATAAAATAAAGTACCAGTAATACACTGGGTAATTGCTGGCCGTGTGCCAAAAGTAGAAACAATTATCATTATTTTCCATTATTTGCACAAATATGCAGCTTAACAATATTCTGCATATCCGCAATTGAAAATGTATTTGATGCTGAAACCGGTATTGTAAATAAATTAATGTTTTGAAATTTCCCAAAAAATATCTCAATATTTTCTACAGAAAAACTCTTTTTTTCTTTCTACTATATATCAATGGAAGGCCGCAAGGACTGTCCATTTATTGTTGAGACTCGAAAAGGTAACCATAGTGAGTACAGTGAATTTTTTAAAATTTATTTTGAAACTTTTTCTTATTTGCTAAACTTTGATTATATATATATATATATATATATATATATATATATATATATATAGTAATAATAATAAATTTGAAGACTAAAATCCAAAGAGGGCTCGATAAGGATAAATATATATCAAATATATAAGAACTTTAATCTGTTATTTTAATAAATATATATATATATATATATATATATATATATATATATATATAACAAAACAAACGGCAAAAATATATGGAAGGGATATATTAGTTTAACGCTTGAAATAGCAGGAAGAGTGTCTTAAGCTTTCGGACACTAGTATTTCTTCAGAAGAAAGAATGAGAAATTTGAAAGGGGACCGGCAGGGCGGAATCAGGAACATTTTTTTTAGAGAAATAACCGGTCCATTTATGTTGCCATCATATATATATATATATATATATATATATATATATATATATATATATATATATATATATATATATATATATATATATATATATTTAAGTCGTTTGGAAGCCTCGACAATGCAAATGGTGTACGTTGAGATGCGTGGTGTGTATAAGATGTTGTTACCCGGAGATTTACCCATTTGCATTGTCGAGGCTTCCAAACGACTTAAAGATATTTACTTATTGTTCCACAATGCTTCAAGCAAACTTCAATACTCTCATATATATATATATATATATATATATATATTGGACGAGTAGCAAAGATGAAAAAGTTAATGCATTTTATTCTTATGTTATTCTTCTCACACACGTTTCTACACGGATGAGCGGAAAGGGGGAGAAATATAAATGGTAAAAAACCTTGCTCACACTCAATTTTTAAAATATAATATATATCTATATATTATAAACTGAGCATTGGTTCGAGAAATTTAGTATTAAACATTAATCCATTTATTCTTGTTTCATCAGAGAGTTTATAAAAAATATGCAAATAAACAATGTCATTTAAAACACATTGCTAATCACAACAATTACATGATATCTAAAAAATAACTGTTTCTACTTTAGGCACAAGGCCAGCAATTACCCAGTGCATTACTGGTACTTTATTTTATCGACCCCGTAAGGATGAAAGGCAAAGTCAACCTCGGCGGGATTTGAACTCAGATCGTAAAGGGACGTAACTATGCTGCAAAGCATGGCGTCCGACCCTCTACCGATACTGCCAATCCACCGCCCAATGATATCTAAAAAATAACTGTTTCTACTTTAGGCACAAGGCCAGCAATTACCCAGTGCATTACTGGTACTTTATTTTATCGACCCCGTAAGGATGAAAGGCAAAGTCAACCTCGGCGGGATTTGAACTCAGATTGTAAAGGGACGTAACTATGCTGCAAAGCATGGCGTCCGACCCTCTACCGATACTGCCAATCCACCGCCCAATGATATCTAAAAAATAACTGTTTCTACTTTAGGCACAAGGCCAGCAATTACCCAGTGCATTACTGGTACTTTATTTTATCGACCCCGTAAGGATGAAAGGCAAAGTCAACCTCGGCGGGATTTGAACTCAGATCGTAAAGGGACGTAACTATGCTGCAAAGCATGGCGTCCGACTCTCTACCTATACTGCCAATCCACCGCCCAATGATATCTAAAAAATAACGTACGTTAGTAATAGCCGTTTAAACATTTCTAAGAATTAAACGACAACGTCATTATATTTTCCGTGATAGGGAAAGATTGAGAAAGTGTGGTGTAACGTAGTTGATATCATATTAGAGTGGATTGGCAGTATCGGTAGAGCGTCGAACAATATTATTTGCGGCATATAGTTACGATTCTTTAAGTTCTGGATTCAAAATCCCACAAAGGTTAGCGTTGCTTTTCATCCTTTCGTGGTCGATAAAATAAAGCACCAGTAATGAACTGGGGTTGATTTAATCCACTTTTCCCTTCCCCCTTCAAATTGCTGGCCTTGTGCCAAATGTAGAAATAATTATATTAGAGTAAAAACGTTTATAATATGAACGGGTTTAAATATTTGCTTTAAATATTTTCCTACTGACTTGTTCCAAAGAACTATTTAAAACCGTGGAAGATGTGGGTCCACTGTACTAGTATATATTAAGAATATATTGCCATATATAAGATAGAAAATAAAAACTTCTCTGTAGGAGAAAGAGCAAGCAAATGATATTAAAGAGAGAAGGACAGACAGAAGGAATGCAAAAGAGAGGAGGAGAGAGATGGGTATAGAAAGAGAGAGAAATAGAAAAAAAAGGAGGCATATATATAAAAAATAAAAGCTTTTGAATGTGGATTCGTTTTAAATAGCTTCGATTTCTCTGCATGATTTTAAAACTTAGTTTGATAGCCTGAGAACTTACAAGTTACATTTTGAAACCCAGTCATGCTTGAAATAGTGTATATAATGTAATATAAATTTAATTGCTAAAGTCTTAACACTTCACCGACTTAGATAAATATAATAATTTTATGTTGGAAATTGCTTCTTTCAAATTTGAAATGACACCGCCTAGGACGAATTGGAGCTTTATATCTTCTCACAAATAAACACGAAAAGACATACATTCAAATACACACCTACACACATGTACACATATACGTGTCTCCCCCTCTCACTCTCTCACGCTTTCTCTCTCTCTCTCTCTCTCTCTCTCTCTCTCTCTCTCTCTCTCTCTCTCTCTCTCTCTCCCTCTATATATAGAGATAGATAGATAGCTAGCTAGTTAGATAGATAGATAGATAGATAGATAGATAGATAGATAACTTTCTATTTATTTGCCACCAGGGCATCAAAGATTGGGACAAATACAAGAGGGGGAGTTTACATACAATAAAAAGGGACGTGTAAAAATATATAACAAAGCAAATTCAACAATCGAAGTCCTCAATAGGGAGGCGGCGTTGACATGGGTCTCACACACCCCCGAAAAAAATGTGCAACCCTCCTCCTCGGGAGCACAAAGAGCGGGTGCTCCCTTCCTCTCCTCTTTCACCTACAGGCTGATATAGAGAGAAGGCCCATTCACTCGGGCCATTCTCGCCACTTTCACCCACCTTTCATAAAACTTGCTGGAGTAGAGCACCTCTCTCTCCATTCTGATCCTTCTTCTAAAATGGTACTTGAATAAAAGGACCAGTAGTTGGCCGGAGAGAAAAGTGTCTGACCTCAGCCCTTTCAACCTCGTCCACCATACAATCTCTTTCGCCATAGCTATCACACAAAGGAAAACCGCCTCTCCTTCGTTTTTGAAGGGGGGAGGCGGTTTGATCGTGACAATGTACTCGGTGGTCAACCGGATTGGTCCCACCCGCGACAGTAGTCGTTCCACATAGCCCCACAGGTCATCAACGCCCGGGCAGTGTACGAATGCGTGCGCGACGGTTTCCTCGTCACGCACGCATCTCGGACAGATCTTCTTCGAGGGGTCCCTACCCGGGCGCCCGTGTCTGTAGAGCTTGTCCCGAACAGGTAGAGCTCCTCGGTAGCACTGCCAAGCCAGGGACTTTTGGAAGTTGTCCATTGGTCCCGGGCCAAACGTCCTTCCGAACAGACTGGCTAGTTCGTCTTCCTCCATGCCCAGAGCCTCTCCGAGAGCGTCGTCGCACTTGCTGCGCACCAACCCTCTATAGAATGTTGAGGTTGAGTCTCCACTGATTGCCGGATCCGCTTGACAGAGGGCCGTCAGCGCCTGGGCACATTCAATATGCCAGCCGCCGACTTTTCTCGGTCTTTGCTTGACCCAGGATTGCAGCTCGGTGAGTGAGACGAGTCTCAGAAAGGCTCGCCTCACAAAAGGGGCCCACACTGGCTGACCGGTGAGGAATACCTGGAGGTGCTGTAGCCTTAATGCGTGTCTACGCATCGTCAGCCCCGGCATCCCCAGCACTCCGTTCGAAGGCTGTTGACAGCAGATGGTACTTCTCACGAAAGGAGCCAACTTCTTCCAAAGGAATAGGAAGAGTGCGCGCTCCATTTTAGCGAGCGTTTTCGCTGGGCAAGGCACGGCGGTCAAGCGGTAGTAGATGACGGACGCTATATAAGTGTTCGCCACCTCCACTCGACCTTTCAGGAATAGTTTGCACTCGGCCCACTTCTAGGCGAGTGCAAACACCCTGCCCGTTACCTCATCCCAGTTTTTCTCCACCTGGAGGTCCGGTCCGAACCAGACCCCAAGCAGCTTCACCGGTCCCTCCGTCCAGCGTCCGACGACGCCGTCGGAGGGCATCGATTTGCCTCTCCACGTTCCGAGTTGCAAACCGACGGACTTGTCCCGGTTCAGCTTGGTTCCTGTAAACCTTTCGTATTCCTCCAGTAAGGTGCTGATCAGCCCGATTTCCGAGGCGCACGACACCATTACTGTCACGTCATCGGCGAAGGCCGACACCGCTTTCCGCAATCCCGGTTCCAATGGGATTCCCTGCAACAGCTCCAACTTCCGCAGTAGTGGCTCAAGAGCCAGCACAGACAGAAGGGAGGAGAGAGGGCATCCCTGTCGGATGGGTCGCGCGATTTGGAACGACTCCGAGAGGTAGCCGTTCACCTTGACCCTCGAGCATGTGTTGCTGCTGTGCATTGCAGCAATCCAGCCCCTGAAAACGGGCCCGAAGCCTGCCGCCGCGAGCACCACATCCAGGTACCGATGGTCGACCCTATCGAACGCCTTAGATTGATCCAAGTTGATCAGGGCCCCACCAAAGCCAGGTTCGTTGCCTACCCTCTCTACGATGTATCGCATGAGGTGGAGGTTGTCGTGTATGGACTTGGACGGGATTGCGCATGTCTGCGCTTCTCCCACCAGGTTCCCGACGATAAGCGCCAACCTCTTCGCTAACACCTTGGCCAAAATCTTTAACTCTGTGTTTAGCAGAGTTATGGGCCTGAAGTTATCTATGTCATCCCCCTTGTTCTCGTCCTTCCTCACCAGCGTGACTACGCCTTTGGTCACAGAACTGGGAATTCTCCCGTTAGAGGAGATCGGAGAACAAGTCCGGCATCGCTACATAAAGTTCGTATGGTAGACCATCGAGACCAGGAGATTTGCGTTTGCCGCATTGGCTCAGCACTTCCCCTATTTCAGCGGCTGAAATCGGCCTTTCACAGGACTTCGCCTCTCCGTCCGAGAGTCGCGGCAGACCGTCGAGGTATGGACCGAAATCCATGGCCTCACCCGGCCCGCCGCCCCTCCCGAACAGTCGTGCAAAGCGCCGTTGAAAGGCCGCGCACATCCGCTCAGGTTCAAGGATCACGCGTCCATCCTGGTCCTTCAAAGACCGAATCGTGGACTTGTTTTCACTTTTTGCCTCTGTCACTCGGGCCCAGCTAACAGCTTTGGCTCCCTCGTTACCCAGAGCACGTATTTTACACCTGACAATGCAGCCCTCGTGCTTCGCGTCAAAGAACTGATCTAGGGCCGTTCTTGACGCCAGCACGCCGGCCACGTTGCCACTCCTAATCGACTCTTCTACTCTATCTATCAATTCCCTTTCATTTCTATTCCTATCTGATGCTAATTCCTGACTAAAACCTATCGATTCTATTCTAATTTCTCTCTTGAGAGAGCCCCACCACCTGCTGTTGACAATTGCCCCCGTCAACCGCTGCTTAACTAGAGGGCTAATCCGCTTACTGTAAGCTTTTTTTGTCGGTAAGGACAAGTTTAGCTTCCAGTAACCGGGTCCTTGTCTATGGGTTCTATCAAGGTTGACCAGTCCGGTCACCAACTTGTGATCCGAATAGTCAACCATGAACATTCGTGGACAGCTTAATATGTCCCTATCCTTATTTCTAACTAGGAACTTATCTAGGTACGACATAGATGTTCCGCTGATATTAGTCCACATCCACAGTGGCACAGTCGGAAAATCTAGTCGATATATATCGGCCAGATCAAATCGGCCGATTAACCGTTTGAGGCTGTTACAACCCCCTCTATCGGGACATGCCCTACATAGTCCCAACGTGCTTCCAGGATACCATTTCAGTCCTCCACTAAAAGCAAGGAGCGAGACGTTCCCAGAAAAGTCTCTAGGCGCTGGAAGAAGTCCGGTCGCGGTGTCCCAGATGGGGCATACGCTGCCACCAGCCTGAAGGCTCCACTTTCATTACTGCCGACGTCTAGAACCACCAGTCGACCTTCCGGGTCCAGGTGTACCTTCCGTGTTGCGAGGCCCAGGTGTTTCCGCAGCAGAACGACCCCCCATTCTGTTTGAGCATTGCGTAGGTGTCCCTTGGGACCCTAATCATTTTTAAATGCCGTTTAGTCGCCGCGTTGGTGAACATTTTCCCTTCCGTTTCCACCGAAGGGTCTTTGTCTATTGTTTGCACAAGTGTTTTGTTGTTTGTGTTGATGTATCTATATTGTTTTTGTTGTGTTGTGTTTGTTTTTGTTTGTTGTTATGGTGTGTGTTTGCGTTTTGTAGTATGTGTTATGTTTTCGGGAGGGGTGGGGTTTTTTTGTTTGTGATGTTTGTTCTGTTTGTGCTGGTGGTTGTGTGTTTGTTGCATTTTTGTTGTGGTGCCTTCTTTTCTTTCTTTTTACCGGTTGAAAGGGTTCTCCCTCTCGTCACTGGGTGACGTTGATAAGGGGTCCTCGTCCGTGTTGTTGGGGAGGGGTATAAATTGGGGTTTTGTTGTGGTTGCTTTTGTATTTGTTTTAGGTGGGGAGGGGTTGGGTGGAACAGTGTCTTGTGTTGTTATTTGTTCGTGTTGTGGTGGTGGTGGTGGTGGTGGTGGTGGTGGTGGTGGTGGTGGTGGTGGTGGTTGTGTTGTTGTGTGTGGGGTGGGCAGAAGCGTCTTGGGGGGGCTTTGAAAAGGAGACAGGAAGCCTTCAGGTGACCACTTCTTGAACAGTGGTAGCATGAAGGCCGCCTGCCCTCAACAGAAATGTTTATGAAGGCGACTCCATCCAGGAACACACGCTGCGGCATTCTTGCTATCCGTTCTGGTCTCATTTGGACCAGAACTTCAAGGCTATTGCCGCCGAATACGCCCCCGGTGGATTCCCCTATCGAAAGGATTGTGTCCTCATCTTCTAAGAATCCCGTTAGCACCCACCAAATGCTCGCATTTGGCCTGATGCCCGAGATTCTTATCTTTTGAGTTCTTTTCCCCAAATATGTGGGGGAAAAGGTGTATGCTTTGGATACAATTGGCGACACAGAATATTTCCGTGCCGCCAATTCATCTTGCATTAAAACAGATATGCTTCCATACAGTTTCCCTTTCTGTATGAAAGCGATATCCTTCCAGGCACTACTTAGGACCAACTCAATTTCGCTTTGGGACAATTGAGCCGGTTTCCTAGTCGTGTTCGAAACTGTCCTAAATATTACAGTCCTGAGGACTGGGTCCCTTCTAATTTCTTCGGGGGAGGTAATTGTGAATTCCCCACCTTCCCCGAAACTTACACAATTCCTTGCTTCTGTCAGCAATTTCTTGGCATTCGAGATGTCCAGTGCCTTGTATGTCTGCGTTTCTCGAACCGCCTGTGCGAAGGAGACTGCAGCTGTGGGTCCGTTTTCTTTCGTGTTGTTATCATTGTTGTTTTTGTTATTCGTGTTGGCTTGCTTTTTTCCTTTCTTGGTGTTGTCATTATTGCTGTTGTTGGTTGTGTTGTTATTGTCATTGTTGCTGTTGTTGGTTGTGTTCTTATTGTCATTGTTGTTCTTGTTTGTGTAATTGTTACTTTTGGGGTTTTCACCCATTTCTACAAGTTTTTCTTTTGATTCCGTGGTGCTTTTGCGGGAGTGAGGAGGGCAGGCTTACAGCGTTGTGCTTCTACCTTCTCTCTATCACTTTCCTTGGGGGGGATGGGCATGCGTCGTGTTAATGGCGTCCATTGTCACTAAACGACTTTTTATCGATAACTTATAACTATCAAATTTCGCCCAAAAAGGGGCGAAATTTATTTTACCCAACGTTTGCAGGCCCAGGCGAGGGGTTAAACGCAACAAATAACAAATAGCTTAAACAAACCTACCGCTTCTTGTAATAAATTCCGACAAAATGCAGGAGCGAAACAAAAATACGTCTATCTTCTCCGAGATAGATAGATAGATAGATAGATAGATAGATAGATAGATAGATAGATAGATAGATAGATAGATAGATAGATAAATTTCTATTTATTTGCCACGAGGGCACAAAAGAAGGGGACATTTACACAGTGGGGGAGTTTACATAAATCGAGTAAAGAAAAAAGGAATAACAATAATAATATAACAATAAAAAGTCCTCAAAAGGGAGGGGGCGTGTTGGGGATTGCACATACCCCCGAAAAGTGTGCAACTCTTTTCGCGGGGGAAGCCCAGAGAGGAGGCGCTCCCCCTTTCCTCTTCACTTCTTCACCTACAGAACAATGTTCTTTATTAGCCACAGGGGCACAAAAGAAGGGGACAAATACAAAGGGGGAAGTTTACATACAATAAAAACGTGTAAAATGTTATCACAGATGGAATTTAAAAGTTAGTCGATTTTCCCCAATAGAGGGAGACAGTTTATATGGGTAACACAGACCCCCGAAAAAAATGTGCAACCCTCATCTCCAGGAGTACGAAGAGCTTGTACTCCTTTCCTCCTCCTTTTCCTCAACCTACAGGCTGATATAGAGAGAAGGCCCATTCACTCGGGCCATTCTCGCCACTTTCACCCACCTTTCATAAAACTTGCTGGGGTACAGCACCTCTCTCTCCATCCTGATTCTTCTTCCAAAGTGGTATTTGAAAAAAAGAATCAGTTGTTGGCCGGAGAGAAAGGTGTCTGACCTCAGCCCTTTCAACCTTGTCCACCATACAACCTCTTTCGCCATAGCTATCACACAAAGGAAAACCGCCTCTCCTTCGTTTTTGAAGGAGGGTGGCGGTTTGATCATGACAATGGACTCGGTGGTCAACTGGATTGGTCCCACCCGCGCTTCTCCCACCAGGTTCTCGACGACAAGCGCCAGAATCTTTGATAGATAGATAGATAGATAGATAGATAGATAGATATATTTCTTTATTAGCCACAGGGGCACAAAAGAAGGGGACAAATACAAAGGGGGAAGTTTACATACAATAAAAACGTGTAAAATGTTATCACAGATGGAATTTAAAAGTTAGTCGATTTTCCCCAATAGAGGGAGACAGTTTATATGGGTAACACAGACCCCCGAAAAAAATGTGCAACCCTCATCTCCAGGAGTACGAAGAGCTTGTACTCCTTTCCTCTCCTCCTCCTTTTCCTCAACCTACAGGCTGATATAGAGAGAAGGCCCATTCACTCGGGCCATTCTCGCCACTTTCACCCACCTTTCATAAAACTTGCTGGGGTACAGCACCTCTCTCTCCATCCTGATTCTTCTTCCAAAGTGGTATTTGAAAAAAAGAATCAGTTGTTGGCCGGAGAGAAAGGTGTCTGACCTCAGCCCTTTCAACCTTGTCCACCATACAACCTCTTTCGCCATAGCTATCACACAAAGGAAAACCGCCTCTCCTTCGTTTTTGAAGGAGGGTGGCGGTTTGATCATGACAATGGACTCGGTGGTCAACTGGATTGGTCCCACCCGCGCTTCTCCCACCAGGTTCTCGACGACAAGCGCCAGAATCTTTGATAGATAGATAGATAGATAGATAGATAGATAGATAGATAGATAGATAGATAGATAGATAGATAGATATATTTCTTTATTAGCCACAGGGGCACAAAAGAAGGGGACAAATACAAAGGGGGAAGTTTACATACAATAAAAACGTGTAAAATGTTATCACAGATGGAATTTAAAAGTTAGTCGATTTTCCCCAATAGAGGGAGACAGTTTATATGGGTAACACAGACCCCCGAAAAAAATGTGCAACCCTCATCTCCAGGAGTACGAAGAGCTTGTACTCCTTTCCTCTCCTCCTCCTTTTCCTCAACCTACAGGCTGATATAGAGAGAAGGCCCATTCACTCGGGCCATTCTCGCCACTTTCACCCACCTTTCATAAAACTTGCTGGGGTACAGCACCTCTCTCTCCATCCTGATTCTTCTTCCAAAGTGGTATTTGAAAAAAAGAATCAGTTGTTGGCCGGAGAGAAAGGTGTCTGACCTCAGCCCTTTCAACCTTGTCCACCATACAACCTCTTTCGCCATAGCTATCACACAAAGGAAAACCGCCTCTCCTTCGTTTTTGAAGGAGGGTGGCGGTTTGATCATGACAATGGACTCGGTGGTCAACTGGATTGGTCCCACCCGCGCTTCTCCCACCAGGTTCTCGACGACAAGCGCCAGAATCTTTGATAGATAGATAGATAGATAGATAGATAGATAGATAGATAGATAGATAGATAGATAGATAGATAGATAGATAGATAGATAGATTACATTATGTTGTTTACCAACATAATGTAATATGAACCAAATTTCGAATGAGCATTACAGGGGTACCAACTTTAAGTTTCAAAATGTACCTCTATTGGATAGTTGATGACGTCCTCGGGGTCAGGAGTTCTATCGATAGACTTATATACGTAGCCATCCCCAGGAATGAGTTTTAGCATTTGATCATTAATATGGTTAACAGTTTTATTCCTCGGGGCCAGAATAGCCCTTTGGGCAAGCCAATCCATATTCTGATAATTTGCTTGGAGATCTGGGAATACTGCATCCCTGAGATCAGAAGGCGTAATAACAACGGTACAAAGTGAGTCGATGGCAATATTACCCTTTTCATCCCCGGGCGTTTTGCCATCGCCAAGTGCAAGGAGGGTGTGAGAAAATGCTGCTGATGCGATATCACCTCGCATATGAGAACGCATGTTAGTGTGAAGTTTCAGAGTCTTCACCAGAGGCCACAATGCGGATGACTTAAGACACGCACGTACTGCATCAGCTCTAGTCCCCTTGGGAATAACGGGCAGCGTTTGCCTGAAGTCCCCTGAAAGAAGAAGTGTTATGCCTCCCATTGGAGCCGTAGAGTCTTTGATGTCTCTCAGAGTTCTATCGAGCGCCTCAAGAGCACCTCTGTGGGCCATCGTGCATTAGTCCCAAACGATAAGCTTGCATCGTCTGAACACTTCTGCCTGATCGTAGCTCTTACTGATGTTGCAAGTGGGTGTCTCAGTCTTCGCTAAGTCAAGCGGGAGCTTGAAATAGGAGTGAGCTGTCCTGCCGCCCGGCAACAAAGTAGCCGCAATTCCAGATGATGCCACAGCTAAGGCAATGCCTTCTGTTCGCCTAATCTCAGCTAATATTAATTTGGTGACAAAAGTTTTCCCAGTCCCCCCAGGAGCGTCCAGGAAAAAAATCCCCCCAGCTTTGCCCCAGACAGAATTAACAACGGAGTTGTAAGCGAATTTCTGTTCTGGAAGGAGCTTTGGCTCATTCTCCGCTATGTACTGGGAAAGCTCGTCAACATTATAAGATGTCTCACGCAGAAATCCGAAGACAGAGTGTTTGCTCCTTCCCGTTTTGTTGAAGGTAGGCCATACACAGCCAACGCACTACCGCCTATATCGAGAACAGTATCTTCGATTTCAAGCAGCGCCCTGTTGTAAATGAGGTCACTGTACCCGACCTCCATCGATGGGTTTAGCAACTGAGCGTGACGCAGGAAATCTTCAGACATGTAATCTTTGTAGCTAAGCCATAAAGAGGACGGATCACCCAAGTCGCACCATAGAAGTAGAATAGCGAAAAGCGATCTTAGTCGTTTAGGAGATTTCAACAAAACGCCCTCTGCCATAGTGGCGCCCCATTGTGAATCATCCTCCAAAAAGCCACGCCTAAAGCAGGCTTCCCGGAAAATATCACATAATTCACCGTAAACACTTCTTATTTCTCGGAAGCTTTGTGGGCCAAAAACCTCATGGAGGAGAAGGCGCAGGTGAAAACACTCATGCTGGTTGGGAGGTACAGTGTACACTCTTCCTAGACAACTGTCAAACTTGACACCAGGATGTCCTTCAACATCCTGACCTGACTTCCTACGCACCCAAGTGTTGTTTGACTACACGTAGTAGGACGGGACCTGAGGATATGAAAGTGTTTTTTGAAAATGTGTCAAGTTGGCAAAGCGTAAAAAAAAACAGTCAAAGTTGTTTCTTTTGGATTGGCCGCCAAATGAGCAGCAGTCTGTTCGGTAAAGTAAGCCCACTGGCCGTTTTCCAAATGAACCGCTAGTTGTATGATGGCGGGGTGCCTTTGGTGAAGTGGAAACTCGAATATCCGCCAAAAAGCTTCACCACTGCTGATATATCGACCTGCCAAGTACTCCGAGACCTCGTCCCTGCTATTGTTGTTTTGAAGGCCGAACATGGCAGCGTCGGAACCCTTGTTAACATATTTACATATGTACTTTATCGACTTCACTGAATGACAGAACTTTTATATGAGCGTTGAAAGTTTTCATCAGAAATGGACAGTACGGGACCACCCACCTATTATCAACTTGATGACCCCGTAACGTCATAGTGAATCCACCGTTCTCAGGCCGCCTTCGTCTGTACAGTGGGTATCCGTCGCCGCCGGTCTGGGTCTCCTCAACAAACCTCTTTGGGTATCGTTTAGTGCACACATGGTCCTTGTGGCATGAAGAGAACTCTTGAAAACCGGGACCGCACGGACCGTGCACCATGTGTGCCTTCACAATGTCGTACAGCTGCCGGTCAACAACGAGGTCCGGTATTTCTGCTGCGATGACGTCATCTATAACTGTAGAGTCTATTTTGGTGACCAACCAAACCAAAATGTGCGCGTGTGGCAACCCTCTCTTCTGCCACTCAACATTATACATGTGGCACCTAACAGGCCCGAAAACCTTCCCTTTTTTTATTAGATCAATTAGCTTAGCCAGCTTCTGCCTGAAAACGCTGGCAATAATATCATGCCGATGGCAGTACTGCTGCCCTGGGATAAGTTCCCGCGTAACCTCAACCCATTTGGGGTTACACGTAAACGTGATGAATAAATCGGAGCACCCATAATGCCGAACGAACGTCATAGCGTCCTGTGTTCGCTCGTGCATGTACTGCGCCGCCCCCACCCCCCGTATAGGTTGAGGGGAGAATGCACATTTTGCCGATGTTCCGGGGATCAGTGTCATTCCTGATGCCGTCACGCAAATGGATGTAGGAGTCTGAGCGCAGCTGCTTCTGATTCAATTTTATGAAGCACAGTCTCTCCGACTCCATCTTTGCAGCCATGTCAACTGCAAACTGGTGAAACAGTTCCCGTGACCTGTGCAGGGTGCTGAAATCGTTAGGCCTCGTCATGAAGCGGTATGAGTATAAAG
Source organism: Eledone cirrhosa (assembly GCA_964016885.1). Taxonomy (NCBI): domain Eukaryota; kingdom Metazoa; phylum Mollusca; class Cephalopoda; order Octopoda; family Eledonidae; genus Eledone; species Eledone cirrhosa. The sequence continues at coordinate 283,853,086 of OZ024740.1, forward strand.
CCATGCATGAAACAGTTTTAGATGTCGCAGCAGTGGGCTCGTTTGGTTTGCGCTGAGGAATGCCGAAATGGTACCCGTCTTCTCCGTATCCAAAAGAAGGGGATACTGCAGGGCGTCGTATGAACGATGCGTCTCATTAATACGTCGAAGACCACTGTCACGACTTTGAAGAACTATGTCTCGCTTATTGTGCTGTTCACCATGGATAACTACGGCCACTTCATTGCACGAAGGAGCGTTATAACGGCGTGCGTGCTCCCCAGAAGGTCTTTTGTCAGCATCGATGACAATGGTGAAGTTTGGTGAAGGATTTGTTTCCAATGCGTATTTGAAACTGCGAATATAACTGTTGCGGGCATGAAGCATGTTTTGAAGACCGAGCAGCACGTCCCTTTCCAGAGTGTCAGCGTCAGTGTTTGCAGGTGTTGGAATAACGCCGAACCGCGCATCAACTTGCCGACTGTAGTTAGAAATGAAGTAAATTTGAAGGAACGAAGGCTTGCAATTTTGTAGTGGCTGGAGCGACCCAATAAGATGGTACACCTTCCCCTGGACCTTGAAAGTAGGCATCCAACCACTTTCTCTGACAACGTTAGCCCCGAAAGAAGTCATTTGAAACGCACAATTGTACTTCCTGATGAGTTGAAGGAATTTGGATGACCTTGAGGTAGAACCAGTAAGTAGTTCCTTCAAAGGCTCTGATGGTTCCCCAAGTGGGGGCAAGCTGACCTTACCGTTTAAGCAGCACATTGCAGGTGGCTCCCCAGCCCACTTTTTAGCATTGCAGAATTTCCAATTAAAGCGCATTTCCCCTATATTTATGTCGGCACGCATCGAGTAGTTAACGTTGGGCTCATACTTGAAAGCCCGTAGGTGCCAGTATGGGCTGTCGGGGCTCGTCACACCGCGGGCAATTTCTTGTCGTCGACTGTTCCGCTCCAACGTAGAATGTTGCTCCTGTGGGTCGTGGGAAGCTCTCGCAGCAGTAGCAGAAGTCACCCTTGCAATCCTAATGGAGCGCCCGTCTGCATCTTCAGAAGCCATGGAAGCAGTCATAGCCGCAGCGTTCCTAGCATGGCGATTCGTCCGCCGTTCCACACCTTCCAAAGCCCTGGAAGCAGCAGTAGCCGCAGCGTTTCTATTCAGTCGAGCCGCCCTTTGTTCCCGGCCCTCTGAAGCCCTAGAAGCAGCAGTAGCCGCAACGTTCCTATTCAGTCGAGCCGCCCTTTGTTCCGGGCCCTCTGAAACCCTGGAAGTAGCAGTAGCAGCGTTTTGGAGGGAATGACGTATCGCCCGCTCCGAATCGTACATCGCAGCACGTCTCAAGGCGTCGTATGAGGCCATCTAGGCTAGGCGTGCGGTGCGTTGTTGAAAACTTTCAGCAGCTCTGCATTCCGCTGAACGTAAGGCGCTCTGTGAAAGTCTTAAAGCAGTTTCCTCGGGGAGCTCGTTTGCTGTAATCGCCCTCTGCGCCGCCGCTGACGCGGTATGGCGACCGAGGCGTCTTTTCTTTTTAGGTGGCAATTTATGTGAAAAGGAAAGGGTGAAAGTTACTTCTACAGCAAAATTGCCTTTGAAAGTATAAGGCTGAAAACTGTTTGCGTTCCGCAGGGGAAAAAATGGGAGAACGAACGGCAAATAAATAACTCACAGTTTGTTGAAAGCGCGCTTCTGTCAGCAATTTGAAGTTGTTTGGCCAAAAATCCCTATTTGTTGTTTTTTTTCACTCAATATGCGTGTAAATATGTTATACACAAAATGTAATTGTGTGTGAGTATGTATTTTTTTTTTTTTGATTTTTATGTTGAGTAGAGAGAGGAAATTATTTCCGTAATTGTGGGTGATTTTGAAATAAATAAATAGTCGTTGACCTAAGTTAGACCATTTACAACATTCTTACAGAGGCAAATAAATAACTCACAGTTTGTTTAAAGCGCGCTTCTGTCAGCAATGTGAAGTTGTTTGGCCAAAAATCCCTATGTGTTTTTTTTTCACTCAATAAACGTGTAAATATGCAGCAATGTGAAGTTGTTTGGCCAAAAATCCCTATGTGGTTTTTTTTTTCACTCAATAAACGTGTAAATATGCAACAATGTGAAGTTGTTTGGCCAAAAATCCCTATGTGGTTTTTTTTTCACTCAATAAACGTGTAAATATGTTATACACAAAATGTAATTGTGTGAAATTATTGAGTGGGTTAGTGGGTTTATAAACGTATATAAGAGATGTAAGCGTCATGTATTTAACGTTTGTCTCTGTCTCTCTGGTTACCTCCTTTATTTTTTTCTCTCTCTCTAAAGGAAATTATTAAGGAGTGGGTTTATAAGCGTATATAAGAGAAGGTTGCAGTATGTATGGGAGTTAGGTAGAGTTACTCAGATTGCATTAGGGGGGTAAAGCGTCATGTATTTTGTTTTATCGATTATTTCCGTAATTGTGGGTGAGGTTGAAAGAAATAAATAGTCGTTGACCTAAGTTAGACCATTTACAACATTCTTACAGACTTTGAGTCGAATTGGTTTGAAATTGTGCAAATGTATAAACATGGAACATGTGCACACACAACAACAACAACAACAACAATCTGCTTTTTATAGATAATTGTTTCCACTTTTGGCACAAGGCCAGCAATCACCAGTACATTACTGGTACTTTATTTTATCGACCCCGTAGATGATATATATACCTATCTTTTTATATTTTGTTATTGCCTCCTCCTTATTGAGGACGCCTTTTTGTGTAAACTCCCCCCTTTGTACTTGTCCCACTTTTGATGCCCTAGTGGCAAATAAAAGAAATATATCTATTTATCTATTTATCTCTGGGATGGACACATGTGTTAAACTTGCTCGGTAAGTCTTGTTTAAATTTCTTTAGAAATTCGTCATTGTGAACGTTTATTTTTATACCAATTTGTAGAAGGACCGACAGGTCAAATTTTGATCTGGTCAGTCTCCCAAAATATCGTGCCCCTCAGGGCAAAATCATCCAACATATTTTCGAAAATATTTTTGTAATTTTAAAAAAATGGCCGAAGCAAAGGCACCTACTTCTTTGTCAATACAAGAAGATGGGAAGGGAAAGCCATGCCTACTTGACCAGCAGATAGTAGCAGACATGGACAAAGGAATGCCAACATTATCGCCTCAACATTTCGAAGAGGAACAAGCTTCAGTTGCTTGTAAGCAACTGAACACGCCTAACGTCACAAACGTCACATATATCCACACACAGAAGGAAGAATGTGTAGCAAATACTAACACAACCACAAACAACAAAAACAACAACAACAAAATAAATGAGAACAACAACAATACAACAAAAGGAATCAGTGGCAACACAACGAATGAGACCATCATCACCACCAACAACAACAATAACAAAATTTCATTTGCAGCAACCGTTGCTAACCAACAGGATTTTAAATACTACTCCATGGACATTTCCCAAAAGTCCCAATATTTGGAAGGAGCTTCCAACTATGTGACGTTTGAGGGAGACACCCCACACATACACATACCCCCACAAATAAGAGAGATGACACAGAAAAGAAACTGATCTATAGAACTGTTGACATCATTACCAAAAAACCCATAACGCTCCTCCCAACAAGCACTATGGAAGCTGCACTAAAATATATCAAGCCAGACGTGGCATACCTCCAAATCGCTAAACAGTATGGAAGTGTGTCAGTGCTCTTTAAGAGTGAAACTCTGGCTCAAAAACACTCGGTTCACCCAATAAAAACGGATCAACACATCATTTTCTTCCCCACATACATGGGAAGAAGATCCTACAAAATAAAAATAACCAGGATCCCAGCAGAGGTCAACATATGGTGGATCCTACGCTGCATCCTGAAGAAGGATGAGGACACCCTCCTATCTGTAGACAGGACAGACCGGAATAATTGGTTTGGAACCTGCATCGAGGTTCTGGTACAAATGAAGCCATAGAGAGTTGAGAAAATTCCGGACAGGATCGTCCTTGAGGAAGATGTCATCTCCATTTTAGTGGAGGGGAAAAGACCTCGGTGCCATAATTGTGGGAAAACCACACACTTAAAGGCCTTTTGCTCTCTCTTAAACAAACCGAGGACAAACATTATTACCAACACCAAAATCCCAACATCAACACCCCAAATCAAACACAACACAAAAACTTACAATATCCACTCCCACACCACCTCAGACCAGAGACAACCACACACACAAAATCCCACTGAAAAACCCTCCATTGCCTCCTCCCTCCCTGTCAAATACTTCCACAAACACCTGCACAAACACTCTACCACACAACACACCCCTCCCATCTACCCCTGATTCAGAAGTCTCAGACACGGGAACCTCTACATCTCCAAGTGAGAATGAAGAGGAACCCCAAAAATCCAAAAAAAAAAAACGATACAAAAAAAATACAAAAACAAAAACATCTACAGAAAACATGCACACACCCAACCCCACCATAAACACACCACCACAAACGACAAACACACCAACAACACAATCACCACCAACTCAACCAAACACTTCACCAACAAAACAAACACCCACACCACCACAATCACAAACCCCAACCTCAAAAAGAAAACTACAAACAGAAACAGTACACATAAAAAACAAAACACATTACACATACATAAAAACAATAAACAAAGAACTAATAGAAACTGTCCGAAAGGACCCTACTATCCAAACGGAAGGGAAAACCTTCCCCACCAACGACCCACCCCCAAACCTCAAACTGATCAGGGTAACAACCCTACAACATGAAACATTGAAAGGGACCTTCCCACATGATGTGAGCCCCCCTTGCCAAAAACCCCTTAACCGTGTTCTGCTGAAAGGATTCCCTCCCTCCACAAACACCCCAATCTGGACATGGAGATCGAACAACCCGACCTCCAGGAAACGAAAAGGTAAGTGTACCTGCCTTTTCTCTCCCTAACTCTTCTTCACCAACATAGCGACTATACAAGTTGGATGTTTGAATGTACGTGGCCTGGGCATGCCCTGGAAACAGGGCCAGCTTTTAAATGATCTCAGGTCACATTGTATAGATGTGATAGCCATCACTGAGTCCAGGATTCACGACAAGCAGCAGCTAACCCCCATGTTCGATGACTTTGAGATATACGCATCTCTCTGTCAGCCAGGAGGTGGAGGGGGAGTTGCTGTTCTGTTTCGAAAAAACTTGGACTCAAAGCACAGACCATTCACTTGGACCCGGAGGGCAGCTTGGTGGTCCTGGACGTGAATGGTAGTGAAGGTGGAGCTTTCAGACTGATGGCCGTATATGCCCCGACTGGGACATCGCGACCAGAGTTCTTCAAGCGTCTGGAGCCATTCCTGGGAACGTCTTGCTCCTTAGTGTTAGTGGGGGGGGGGCTGGAATAGCATATTAGATGCACGTTGGGACTATGTAGGAGCTTGTCATAATAGAAGGGGTGTAATAACCTCAAACATCTCATCAGCCAATTCCAACTCGCTGATAGATATCGATTAGACTTCCCAAGCGTACCACTGTGGACGTGGAGTAACCGCACAGGGTCTTCTAGATCATATTTAGATAGATTTTAATTAGACAGAATGATAAGGAAACATTAAGCTGTCCACAAATGCACATGGTTGCCTATTCAGACCACAAATTAGTCACCTGCGTTGTCAACCTTGATAGAACACATAGACAGGGACCCGGATACTGGAAGCTAAACATGTCGCTTCCGGCGCGTAAGGCCTACAGTAAGCGGATTAGCACCAGGTGGTGGAGCTCTCTCAAGAGAGCAATTAGAATAAAATCGATAGCATTTAGCAAGGAAGTAGCTTTAGAAAAAACCAAAACCGAAAAGGAACTGGTAGCTAAAGTAGAAAAGGCACTTAGGAATGGCAGTACAGCTGACGTGCTAGCGGCGAGAACAGCACTAGACCAATTCTTCAACGTGAAACACGAAGGTTGTATTGTCAAAAGTAGAATACGTGCTCTAAGAAACGAGGGAGCCAAAGCTGTTAGCTGTGCCCGAGTGGCTGAGGCGAAAAGTGGCAACAAATCCATAATTCGGATTTTGCAAGACAAAGATGGACCCATTCTACTTGAATCCAAGCAAATGTTCACGGCCTTCCAGCAACATTTTGCACAACCATTCGGGCAAAGCGGTACGTCAAGGGAGGTGATGGACTTCAGCTCCTACCTCGACGGTGTACCACGACTCTCGAGCACGGATGCAGAGAGCTGCGAAAGGCCGATCACAGCGGGCGAAATAGATGATGCCCTAGATCGCTGCGGGAAATGCAAATCACCCGGTTTAGATGGTATACCCTATGAGTTTTACATAGGCATGCCAGACTTGTTCTCTGGTGTCCTCGAAGCGGTCTACTGCAACTGGCAGCAGAACGGGAGGATTTCCAGTTCTGTAGACAGAGGCGTAGTAACGCTGATCAGGAAAGATGAGAACAAGGGGGATGAGATAAGCAATTTCAGGCCCATAACTCTGCTCAACACAGAGTTAAAGATTTTGGCCAAGGTGTTAGCAACGAGGCTGGCGCTTGTCGTCGAGAACCTGATAGGGGAAGCGCAAACGTGTGCAATCCCACCAGGTCCATACACGACAACCTCCATCTCATGCGATATATCATAGAGAGAGTAGGGTGTAAACCTGGCTTCGGTGGGGCTCTGATCAATGTAGATCAGTCTACGGCATTTCATAGGGTCGATAAACAGAGGGAAGACGGGAACACCTACAAAACGTGTTCCTGGTGTTGAGGGTTGTTCTATCGACGGGGTGTAAAACAACCCCGCAGTAGCGTTACCCCCCCCCCCCCCGTAATGGGGATTTCAATTGTTTTATTTGTATATAGTTTATTGATATTTATCATTGTTAAAGATTTTATGTAAAACCCCCGCCGTCACGTCTTGTAATGTCCCATTTGTGTACACCCCTGTGGCAAATAAAGAAATATATCTATCTATCTATCTCTCACTCACCCACTCAATCATACACACAGACAACTTTTCCCACGAACATACGACTGGAAAAACCAGTAAGCGACTTATCTATTTGGTGGATCTGCTATACCTCAATTCAAAATCAATGAAACGTGGTATATATACGACATATGTTAACATTACTAAATTACTGTAATATACATCCAAACCTAATCTTATTCAAATGAAAGTTATTTAAGTTAGTCAATTTTCTAAAGATTAGAGAATTTTTTCAAGGGAAATAACTCCTATAGTAAATATAATTTTTTCAAGTTATTTACCTTGATAATCATATTTTATTTGTTATTCTTATGCCGTATATATATATGATATAGATATAAGTTTATCCCGGGTTCAATCGGGGGTAACCACAGTAAGTAAGGTACTCAATACAAAGCAGATTACAAATACTTAATATAGAAATGGCTTCTACAGGACTAGAACTGTTTCATTCGGGAGAAATCATCGATGATTTTTCCTGAATGAAACAGTTCTAGTCCTGTAGAAGCCTATTTATATATATATATATATAAATGAAAAAATAGAGAAATTAATGTGAGCAAGAAGCCAACAGTAATTCATAATATATAAGTGACTATTACGTCAAGATGGAAAATATTTAACGTAAGATATGGGAAAATAATTCAATCTCAATTAAAAAAAAAGTCAAGACAGAAATTTTATCCACAGATTTTGTATAATCCAGGGGAAAAAACCAATAGAGTCTTAACTCAGAATAAAATTAAGGGTAAATACTTATCCTTGAATTTTGAAAAATTTACAAATGCTCTATATAGTCTTAAAAAGACTATTTCACGAAACCTTTCAGTGGGGTTAGTCACGGTTGGAGTCGTTCATCAGTAGAGCTCAACACGATAACTAAGGACCACAGCTAAAATATGCCAAAAGAGAATTTAAAAGCAGGCTAGTTACACCTCGTGTGGAATTAAGATAATAAACACACATGAAGAACAGGGCTTAGTGACGTCAGAATGAGACGAATGACTGTTTACAAGAAACAGCACTCAAAATATTCCAAAAAAAACTCAACAAAAGGTATGAAGTTCAGCATAAAGCAATATTATCGCGGTTTTAAAAAAAAACCGGGATTAGTCACAAATAATTTTAAGCACCCTAGGAAAAATTCCGAGTATATATAGTTAAATAAATGAACAGAAAACAAAAAACAGAGAGGCAGTACAAATGATATGGTTTTTAGTTTCATGCTTGAGAGTGGGGTGTGGGGGACGTTCGGGCATAAGCCCTTCATCAGGAGAACAGTGGGTAGGAAGATAGTTCCGAGGGTGTGTGGGGAAGTGGTGGAAAGACATTTTCAAAAAAAATGGGGGGGGGTTAGAGAGTAAAGGAAATTTTTTTAAAAGTACAAATAAAAATAACAATAAAAACAAAAATAAACAAGGGGTGAAAGGGTGTGAGACATGTAGGGGTGGAGGGGGCTGGAGATGGGAGAGGGAGGCAGGGGGTCCGAGCAGGGAGGGCTGAAGGTGGTGTTTGTGTGTGTGTGTGTGTGTGAATGTGAGATTTGGGGGAAGAACGAGGTTCCATATTCAGGAAAAGGTGTGTGCGTGGGTGGGGTGTAAGTCGGTGTGTGCGTGCGTGTGTAAGGAGAGGGGTCATCAGGGGTGGGGGAGGGGGCGTGTGGAATCCGGAGGCTGAGTGTGTATATGTGGGGGTACGCACGTGTGTGATTGTGTGTTTATACGTGGTGTGGATGTAGGTGGCATATATATATACACATATCACATATATATATATATATATTTATGTGTGTGTGTGTGTTTATATATATATATATATATATATATATATATATATATATATATATATATATATATATATATATATATTTATGTGTGTGTGGGTGTTTATATATATATATATATATATATATATATTTATTTATGTGTGTGTGTGTGTTTATATATATATATATATATATATATAAAATAAACATATGAAACAATCACAGGGAATAATTTTTTACAGATTATTCCCTGTGATTGTTTCATATGTTTAATTTATATATATATATATGTCAATCTATTTCTAGTTTATATATATATATATATATATATATATATATATATATCAGAGAAAACGGTCGTTAAATGATTATGATGATGGTGGGGAGGTATATATAGGTACGTGCGTGTATGAGTTTGAGTGTGCGGGCGGGATGAGATCCCAAAACAATGTTTATTGCCAGTGTCCGAACCAATAAACATTGTTTATTGGCGCCTAAAATAGTCCTACGTTGTGCACCACCACCTCCCAGTTATGCCCCCTACTCTCCCAAATAAAATAATTTTAGCTTCTGTTTGGCTGGAAAACTTCTAAACGTAGTTTTTTGTATATCTTTCTCTGAAAAGTAAAATTGACCTGGGCAGTGTTTAACGAACAACTACTCTCTAACGATTGCAAGGTAAAATAAATGTAAACCAAACACATGAAAATATTGACCGATAACAGCGCCGAGTGCTACATGGTTGGAATGAAAATCGGTGCTGCGAAAACCAAGACACTTGTCCATCCAAGGAAGCCTGCGCGGTGTCTTCTACATGTGAATAGAGTTCCACTGAAGTAGGTGGGTAAGTTCAAGTATATCGCGGTCGTGTTTCCGAGTTATGGGAAACAGGAGACTGAATAAGTGCAAGAATTTCATGAGTTGGTGCAGTAATGCGGTAATCAGAAAAATGAAGGTAGGTGTAAAAGTCAAACTCGTTATCTTCAAATCGGTATTCGTGGCAACCATTACCTTTGATCATGAATCTTGGGTAACCGAAATAATGCAATCGTGAATACCTAGCGGCTGAAATGGGGTTCGTCCGAGGAGTCTTTGGAGTAACGTTAGTTGATAGGGTGCGTAGAGAATCGTTCCAGTTAGAGCCGCTACTTCTTCGAATTGAGAGATCACAGCTCTGATACTATGGGCATGTGATTAGAATGTCTCAGGAACGAATCGCTGGATAGATTTTACAGGCAAAACCAGCCAACAGGAGAGATCAGGGGTAGACCCCAAGCAAGATGGTTCCATAATATCTATGAGCTCGACTAGTCACGTTTTGGGGATCCAGCCGGATCTGTTGGAAACGGTTACTTCTGACAGGACCCGCTGAAAGGAGTGTTTGAGGACTCTACCCCACGACTCTCTGGAGAAGAAGAAGAAGAAGAAGAAGAAGAAGAAGAAGAAGAAGAAGAAGAAGAAGAAGAAGAAGAAGAAGAAGAAGAAGAAGAAGAAGAAGAAGAAGAAGAAGAAGAAGAAGAAGAAAAATATTGAGACATCATACCTGAATGTCACAAATTTAGTTTCCCCCATTCTCCCTTTCTATCTCCCCTTTTCTCTCTCCCCCTTCTCTCTCTCTCTCTCTCTCTCTCTCTCTCTCACACACACACACTCACTCTATCTCTCTCCAGTTGTGTATATTTATATATGAAATAAGTGCTGGACGCCATTTTATATGATCAACTCATCCTAGCCACGGCTATATTCATCGAAAGTGAATGAATATAAAACACTTTATTTAAGGTGTAATTATTTTTTTATGAATAAATATACTGAATTAAATTTCTGCTGTAGCATACTTGGGTGAAAAATTAATTTGTTGCCCAGTTTAACACCACTACCAACCCTTTTGGCTGCTTTAACGGAGTCTACTCTGCTGTAAGCATTAAAACCAGGTCTCTGGTTTGAAGACAACTTTCTTCCCCTTTCCCGCCAATGTCGGAAAGGGCCATATGCATTGTCCTTCCCTCCCTGAATAAACAGTAAAAAATAAAATTACTAGAACGAGTTCTAGAACAAACAGGTCTATGGTAATTTCGAATCCATTTCGAAGCTTTTGAACTATACTGGAGTTACCTGCAAACGGAAGTGGAGGACTGAGCATGCGCCCAATTAGGCAAAGTCCAATGTATGTTAGACAGGGTGAAAAACTAAAGTTATAGACGCTGCACAAAGGTTGAAATGAAAATGGAACGTGCATTAGCTGAGCAGTGAAAACACTCATCTAGCCCTCTCTAGTCTGTTAGCCCTCTCTAGTCATTGTTGCCTTATAATTGTTTCTATTTTTGGCACAAGGCCAGCAATTATCCCTGATGTCTTGTAATAAAGAGGATAAACATCCCACAACTCTTCTTGGAGTTGTAGAGGCACCGTCATACGGCGTGTCTAGGGCACTTTTAGACCTGGCGGAGCCCAACCTTCCCCAGCTGATTTTTTCTATAGATGAACAATCGACCGAGAGGATGAAAGGCTAAGTTGACCCCGGCAGGATTTGAACTCAGAACGCGCATTGAGGCGGGAGGAAAACCGTAAAGCATTCTATCCGACGTCTTAACGACTCTGCCAAATCGCCGCGTATACACTAGTATATAAGTTGCACCTTATCCCACGAGAATATGATTTGAAAATCCAGCAAGTGATTTATCTAAACTATAATAAAGTAAGGAGTGCGGGTCTGCCTCCAGAATATATTTTTTTTATCTCATTTGTAAAATAAGTTGGATTACTTTGAATAAATAATAAATGAATATTACATAATTTATCTACTAAATTTCGTTATTCTTGATTAAATATAAATAATTTTGTTGCTTATTTTAAGATTCACTTCTTTAAAATTTTCAAATGTCAGCACTTCCGGTTAGCGATCGCTTAAATAAGCATTCATATATTTCCGTCACTAATTTTCTCCTAATGCAGTTTAAATATAATATCGTGTTTCTTTAATGTACCATGGATTACCTTACTGATTACATAAGACGGTGTAACGCAGTCTTCGTTCAATTTCTGTGTATATTGTCAATTACGATTTTATTTGATGTATCATATATACATGCATATATACTTGCGTATAATTGTTTCTACTTTAGGCACAAGGCCAGCAAATACCCAGTGCATTACTGGTACTTTATTTTATCGACCCCGTAAGGATGAAAGGCAAAGTCAACCTCGGCGGGATTTGAACTCAGATCGTAAAGGGACGTAATTATGCTGGAAAGCATTTCCGACCCTCTACAGATACTGCCAATCCATCAATATGCACACTACACATGCTAGCAGAAAACCACCCAAGGATGGTTTTTCTGCTAGCCTACGTAATGGAACTGCTATGCCACAATTCAAAAATAAGTGGAACATACTAACGTGTTTAAGTGATTATAATAAATATTCTCGACATCCAAATCTAATTTTATTCAAAGGAAAATAGATATTAATTATATTTACAAAGTCAATCAAGAAAATCGGACAATTTTTTGCAAGGGAAATAAGTCTAATATTTAAAATATTATAAAATGTTATTCCCCTTGAATTTTGTAAGGGACATAACTCTACCAATAAAGATGTTTTAAAAAGTTACTTATCTTAATTATCGCGTTCGTTTTTTTTTTACTTTGTAATATTAATCTAATATGGTTTTCCCTCCTCCCACGTTGATAAAATAAATCTCAATGAATCTGTTAAATGTAGAACGCCATGGTCCATCACGTTTTGAATCTTATCATTAGTTTGTTGATCCCTCACGCATACTTTGTCCTATTACTTTCGGTTTTAGACTTCATATTACATGAAAGAGTTAAAACCTTGTTTAGAAACATTATTTGTAACTTTGCCTTTCATCCTTACGGGGTCGATAAAATAAAGTACCAGTAATGCACTGGTTAATTGCTGGCCTTATGCCAAAAGTAGAAACAATTATTTGTAAGTGAATTGGCAGTATCGGTAGAGGATCGGACGCCATGCTTTGCAGCACAGTTACGTCCCTTTATGGACTGAGTTCAAATCCCGCCGCGGTTAACTTTGCCTTTCATCCTTACGGGGTCGATAAAATAAACTACCAGTAATGCACTGGGTATTTGCTGGCCTTGTGCCATAAGTAGAAACATATATTTGTAAGTGGATCGGCAGTATTGGTAGAGTGTCGAACGCTATGCTTTCCAGCATAGTTACGTCCCTTTACGGTCTGAGTTCAAATCCCGCCGAGGTTAACTTCGCTTTTCATCTTTTTGGCGTCGATAAAATAAAGTACCAGTAATGCACTGGTACTTTATTGTATAATATCTGGCCTTGTGACAAAAGTAGAAACAATTATTTGTAAAACTTCATGTTTTAAACTTTGTTCTAGCTTTAATATGTCATCAATATATATAAACTTTGGGAGGGTCATGTTGCCAATAAGAAACACACGCACCAGTTGCTTTCACTTCAATTTATTATAATCAATTTATAAATTTAGCAATTTATATATTTCCGGTTGGTTGGTTGGTTCCACAACCAGATGGTTGTTTATATATTGTCAAAGTTCTTTCGTCACACATTCTGTGACCTCTTCAGTGACTGGGTATTCTTTTTTTTGTTTTTTCTGCCTCTCCTTTGTCCTGTCCTATGCCAGTCACTGAAGAGGTCACAGAATGTGTGACGAAAGAACTTTGACAATATATAAACAACCATCTGGTTGTGGAACCAACCAACCAACCGGAAATTCATAAATTGCTAAATTTATAAATTTATTATAATAAATTGAAGTGAAACAACTGGTGCGTGTGTTACTTATTGGCAACATGACGACCCCAAAGTATAACAATATCGGTTTCAACACACGTTTTCAGATAAAGAATCTTGCTAAACAAATTCAGAAACGAAATATATAAACTCTTTTCCTATTATATCAAGCGTAAATCTAATAATATATTTCTTCTTTGCACTGTGTCGTTTGCTTTGTTATATATGTTTGCCTTTTGCATATATATATATATCATATCAAATATATGTGTGTGTGTGTGTGTGTGTGTGTGTGTGTGTGTGTGTGTGTGTGTGTGTGTGTGTGTGTGTGTGTGTGTGTGTGTGTGTGTGTGTGTGTGTGTGTGTGTGTGTGTGTGTGTGTGTGTGTGTGTGTGTGTGTGTGCGCGCGTGCGTGCGTGTGTGTATGTGTGTGTGTCTGTCAAATATTGACTTATAAACTCGAAATAGTCTTTTACAATTAAATAGCTCAAAGAAGGGAATATTTCCGAGCCGTGTAATACAAATGAATATATGAGGGATGAACACCTATACAATTATACATGTGTTTGAATTGTAAATGACCAAGTTAGCTAGGTTGAAAAATACTTTTTCAACCTAGCTAACCTGGTCATTTACAATTTACTTTTCAACCTAGCTAACTTGGTCATTTACAATTTACTTTTCAACCTAGCTAACTTGGTCATTTACAATTTACTTTTCAACCTAGCTAACTTGGCCATTTACAATTTACTTTTCAACCTAGCTAACTTGGCCATTTGCAATTAACTTTTCAACCTAGCTAACTTGGTCATTTACAATTTACTTTTCAACCTAGCTAACTTGGCCATTTGCAATTCGAACACATGTATAATTGTATAGGTGTTCATCCCTCATATATTCGTTTGTATATATGTATATATATATATATATACAAAATATGAGGAAATAATAGACAAAAATATACCTATTTTTTCTTCAAAGTCCCGACTGCTGTTTCGCCGATCCATATATATATATATATATATATATATATATATATATATATATATATATATATATATATATAAAGTCTAAAGCCCGTCTTAAGCCAGAAGGCTCATTTGGCCGGTGCTTATTTCAATTTCATGGCGTGAAGCGACTGTGAGTACAGGACACCAGTCCATTGCAGGGTTAAACCTCCAGCAATTGCTGGTACTCATTTTCAGTTGAGTATACCGGAGCAATGTGAAATGAAGTGTTTTGCTCAAGAACACAAGATGCAACCCAGAAATCGAACCCACGACGTTAAGGTATTAAGTTCAACACCCTTATCACTAGGCCACATGCCTCCACACACACGTGTGTGTGTGTGTGTGTGTGTGTGTGTGTGTGTGTGTGTGTGTGTGTGTGTGTGTGTGTGTGTGTGTGTGTGTGTGTGTGTGTGCGTGCGTTCGTGCATGCGTGCGTGTGTGTGTGTGTAAGATCCCATGAAAATATTTATTGCCAGTGTCTGCGCATGTGTATTTAACGGCTTAAACTAGCCCTACAGTGTGCACCTCCTACTCTTAGTTATGCGCCTCAATGTCCCAAATAATATAATTTCAGCTTGCAGTATGGCAAGCTGACAAGCCTAGTTTTTTACGCTTCTACGCTTCTTGCTTTAGCCACACTAAAACTGCATGTTTTACTACATAGTCCACAAAAGGGAGAATGTCAGAATCGCTAGCGTTTTGAATAGAATGGGTTCTAGTATTCATTCCAGTTCTCTTTGAATTCTGAATTCAATTCCAGTCGAGATCAATTTTACTTTTCATCCTCTTGGGGTTAATAAATAAAATATGATTCCCTGACTGAGGCCGGTTCTCTCTCTTTCACTCTCTTTCTCCTTCATTCTCTTTCTCTCCCCCCTCTCTCTCGATATATATATATATAAATTTCTCTCTCTTTCTCTCTCACTCACTCACACACAGACACACACACACTTTCTCTCTCTCTTTTCATTCTTTCTCTGTTAAAAACGTTCAGTCCGTCATCTAGCTTAGATTATCAAAAAATATTATACATCAGTAGATGACCAAGGAAAGACGAAAGAGAGATAGAGAGGGGGAAGGAAGGAAGGAAGGAAGGAAGGAAGGAAGGAAGGAAGGAAGGGGTAATAATTACATATTATGCTAAATATGTATATATATACAAGGTGTCCCCAAAGAATGTATACATACTTCAACAGCATTCTAATAAATATTGCCTGCACAGGTAATCATAGTTTGTATACATTTGGGACACCCTGTATATATATATATATGTATGTATGTATGTATGTATGTATGTATGTATGTATATAAGTATGTATATAGAAATGGATAACATATTTTACCTTGGAAGTGATCGTGTCAGTGGAATATTAATAAACTTAAATATTAATAAACGGATGAAAGAGAACAGACAATTTTCAGTTATACGGAATGACTTTGCTAATAGAAATGACGTCACAAATATTATTGTGACGTCACAAAACAGCTTGCAGACTTTTCTAAAAAAAAAATAGGAGAGAAAAGCGTATAACATTTAAATAATTGTTTCTACTTTTGGCACAAGGCCAGCAATTACCCCAGTGTATTACTGGTGCTTTATTTTATCGACCCCGTAAGGATGAAAGGCAAAGTTAACCTCGGCGGGATTTGAAAGGATTTATTACTTAAACGACTTTTTATTAAGAACCTGGATACATTAAATATCAAAACAAATATTACTTCAAGAATTATAGCCTGATTGTACTGGGGGGGGGGGGGAAGAAGAAAAAGAAAGAAGGATCAAGCAAAGAAACAAAGGGAAAGGGGGATGGACAGTCACTACACCCCAGTCTGAACGGTGATACAGCCGTGCCCTGGGGAGAAAACAGCAAAAGCGTTACCGCGGTTAATAGCCAGGGACACCCGCCGGTTTAACTGGTAGTTAGGCTGTAGGAGTTTATTTGTTTCTTTCTTTATCTTGTCCATTAGCTAACCCCTCCTGTTTTTCATGCAATCTATCACATTCACCTATTCTCTTTCATAGGCTACCTTGTTCAAATGTCAAGCGAGGGTGCATGAAGACACACATGCATATGGAAATACGCTTGTATGAATGACTTGATAATTTTGTCTACTTTAGACACAAGGCCAGCAATTTGAAGGGGAAGGGAAAGTCGATTAAATCGATCCCAGTACATTGCAACTGCTTTATTTTATTGACCCCGTTAGGGTGAAAGGCAAAATTAACCTCGGCGGCATTTGAACTCAGAACGTAAAGGGCCGTATATATGGTCATTACGTTTCAGAAGACGGCGGATTGGCAAATTAAAAATGCCTAGATATTTGTTCCAACGTACTGCACCCCGAGTTCGATTCTCGTCGGGGTCAACGAGATGTTGTAAATAAGCTACCATTCTAATACTGGGGTCTATTTTTTCTCTTTATTTCTTTGAAAGAAATTGACTATATTCAGACCTGGATAAGGATAGGCTCCACCATGTTTTAAATGCCCGAGAAACGCTATGAGTCAAGACAGTGCCCCAACGATTCTGCCTTTCCATTACGATTGCGTTTCAGTGTTGTGACATGATTTGAGAAATAATCTGGAACATATGATATCTTTAGATATCAATGCCTAGATGAAAAGAAAATAAGAGGTTGGAGTTTGTGACTCCAGCACCCAAGTACTTGTTTTCAATGGCTGCTGTGCATGACTGTATCTTTGAACTGGTTCATCATCATCCTTATTCTCTTGATTTGGCCTCATCTGACTATCATCTGTTCGCCAACATGAAAAAACACTTGCTTTAGAACCTGTATCGCAGTAACAAATACTGGATTAAGCTAAACAATTGTTTCCTCGCCGAAATTGTGTGGTTTTGTCCCATGATAGGGTAATCTTTCTAAATGATACATTTTATCTTTCTGGCAACAAATATATCTTTATACTAAAGAGAGCACCTCAAATTTCCTGAGGTGTCATAGTAGAGAATGAAACGAGAGTTTATGTTCCACTGATCGAGTTTGTTAAATAAACGTATCTGAAAGAATTATCTCCCTTAGACACTAGGCTACGGAACTTTAAAAATGTTTAGCCTGTTGGCAGTATATCTGCCCAAATTCCATGCTACATCTGTCGTAAAATTCTGAGGTCAGTCATCTTCTAAGGGCCCACAGCAAAAAAAAAGAAACAAAAGAAAATTTGTGACAAGTTGATAGGTTGATAACTGCAACAAGGAAGTAGTTTTGCTCCAATTCAAGTCCAAGGCCAAATTATACACACACACACACACATACATATATATATATATATATATAAATACACACACACACACACATATATATATACATTATATATACACATTATATATATATATATATATATATATATATATATATACATTGTATATATATTTATATATATATATATACATAAATATATATATATATATATATATATATATATATATATATATATATATATATTTATTAAAATAACAGATTTTAGTCTTGAAATTTATTATTATTACTATATATATATATATATATATATATATATTGTATATATATTTATATATATATAAGGTATATATATATATATATATATATATATATATTGTATATATATTTATATATATATAAGGTATATATATATATATATATATATATATATATATATATATATATATATATATATATATTGTATATATATTTATATATATATATACATATATATATATATATATATATATATATATATATATATATATATGTTGGTTAAATTCCTGAAAACTGTAGAGTGCTCAACTAATCGGGCTGGAAAGTGCCAATCGTATATGTAATATCGAATATGCTGCGATCAATCCCGGTTGGAGCTGTATAAATGGAATTACTTCATTTATATATTTATATATATATATATATATATTGTATATATATTTATATATATATATATATATATATATATATATATATATATATATTGTATATATATTTATATATATATATATAAGGTGTATATATATATATATATATATATATATATATATATATATATACATTATATATATATATATGTATATATACATACATATATATATATATATATATAAAGATGAAATGCAGTTCGGGTTTGTGTCAGGCAAAAGTACCACAGACGCTCTTTTCATAGTACGACAACTACAGGAGAAGTACCTAGCTAAAGGTAAACCCCTCTACTTAGCTTTTGTCGACTTGGAGAAAGCCTTCGACAGAGTCCCCCGCTCCATTATCTGGTGGGCTCTTAGAAAACTAGGCGTTGACGAATGGCTTGTGAGGGCTATACAAGCCATGTATAAAGAAACAGTCAGCAAGGTTAGAATTAACAACGAATATAGTGAAGAGTTTAGCGTAAAAGTTGGCGTCCATCAGGGCTCTGTTCTCAGCCCCCTACTATTTATTATTGCCCTTCAGGCTATAACAGAGGAGTTCAAGACAGGCTGCCCATGGGAACTCCTATACGCAGACGACCTGACACTCATAGCGGAATCAATGGCCGAGCTAGAGAAGAAATTCCAAACATGGAAGCACGGCCTAGAGTCAAAAGGACTTAAAATTAACCTGGCTAAGACCAAAGTTCTAGTTTGTAGGAAAGAAAACAAGGCGGCGGTCCCTTCTGGGAAATGGTCGTGCTCGGTGTGTAGGAAAGGCGTAGGTAGAAACTCCATTTTGTGTCCTAAATGCAAAGTATGGGTGCATAAAAGATGTAGTGGGATCACAGGTAAGCTAACTAAGAACATAGATTTTACATGTGGCCGGTGTTCTGGTGCAATAAGTAGCAGCAAGTGCCCACACAATACTAGCTCTTTCAATTGCGCAGAGGGTTCTATAGAAATAGTGGACAGCTTCCGTTACCTGGGCGATAAAATCAGCAGTGGGGGAGGGTGCTCTGAAAGTACTGTAGCTAGAGTCAGAACTGGTTGGAAAAAGTTCAGAGAGCTTATACCACTATTAGCTGCTAAAGGGTTCTCCCTAAAAATGAAAGGCAGGTTGTACGATGCCTGCATACGAACAGCAATGTTGCATGGCAGTGAGACCTGGGCATTGTGTGCAGAGGATATACGCAGACTAGAGAGGAACGAAGCTTGCATGCTCCGCTGGATGTGTAACAGTAATATACGTGAACGGCAAAGCATAAACGAACTAAGGAAAAAATTAGAGATAAGAGGGATCAGATGTTGTTTACTCGAGAGAAGGCTACGTTGGTATGGACACGTGATGCGCATGAAAGTCGATAGCTGTATAACAAAGTGCAAGGCAATAAAGATAGACGGTAGCCACGGAATAGGCAGACCTAGAAAAACCTGGGACGAGCTGATAAACTCCGACCTCACACACTTACACCTCTCCAAGACAATGTCACTGGACCGAGACCTTTGGCGGTACTCAGTAACAGAGAAGACCCGCCTTGCCAGTAGGCATCTCTAACAAAATACACCCCGTCCCACCACCCCCACCCCATCCACACCACCCCGTCCTATGTAAAGTTATGTTGGTGCCGCGCCATCCGGGCCGAAACAAATGAGATCGTGTAGGTGTCACGACAAAAAACACACAGTCCACGCTGTAATGTGGCCGTGTAGGCAACACGGTAAAAACCTCCCAGACCCACACTGTAAATGTGGTTGGTGTTAGGAAGGGCATCCAACTGTAGAAAACCTGCCAGACAGTCCTATGCGAGCAAGACAATCACTCTTGCCTCAAGTGGGACTACCCCCGTCCAAACCCATGCAAGCGTGGAACACGGACGTTAAACGTTGATGATGATGATGATGATGAAAGAAAAAGAGATGAAATCGAAAATGCAACTGGAGTCTTATTTTTTTTTTAAATATATATATTTATTTGGTTCCTTTACCGGTTTCGCAGTTCTTCTGCTTTTCAAAAGGTGAGTTGAGATGGAGGGTCTGTGGTTTTTCTCACATCTGTAAGAAAAACCACAGACCCTCCATCTCAACTCACCTTTTGAAAAACAGAAGAACTGCGAAACCGGTAAAGGAACCAAATAAATATATATATTTTTTTTTTAAATAAGACTCCAGTTGCATTTTCGATTTCATCTCTTTTTCTTTATACTTTCACTCGTGTAGGACACCTCGGTTATTTTTCATTTTGTAAAAGAAACCTTACTTTCTAATATATATATATATATATATATATATATATATATATATATATATGAAAGGTATAGAAAACATTGTAGCAAAAAGCCAACAGTATTCCATAGTATATACGTAATAAACGAAGCCAAATTTTAAACGTTTGATTTATTTATTTTATTTTATTATATATATATATATATATATATATATATATATATATATATATATATATATATATAGGAACAAGTAAGACCCCAACGGCTGAGCTCAAGCCGTTTCGACGGCTAATTCTGGACCAGAATTATTGTCCAGAATTAGCCGTCGAAACGGCTTGAGCTCAGCCGTCGGGGGGTCTTACTTGTTCCTATTACCCACTCTACTACCCTAAGTATTGAGTACTTTGGTGCGTTATGGTCCACCTGGTTCCTTACCACATTTCCTTCGTTATATATATATATATATATATATATAAAATAAAATAAAATAAATCAAACGTTTAAAATTTGGCTTCGTTTATTACTGCTATATATATTTCGGTGACAGCCATCTTTGGCTGTGACCTCTTCAGGCAGTCCGAATTAGTGTGGTAGAGACGAGTACACAAGTTGTTGAGGTGTTTAACTTTGTCAATACTCTGATATACCCAGTTCCTGGTTGAGTTGTTATTTCACTGAGGAACTGGAATCATATGAATTTAAACAAACGAATTTCAGCGTCAAAGGACTTCTTCTCCTCTCATTGGTCAGTTGTGAGAACATTCCTCAGTCAAAAGTCTATAGAAATTCGTTCTGAGGCAAGGCAATCTGTAGTGGTTGTTCTTGTTATTGTTAAGTACATCTGACCTCTACTCTTATGTTGGTAGTGGTGTTGGTGTTAGAGTCAGCTCAAAAAAATGATAAAGTGGTAGAAGGAATAAGGTGGTAAAGGAACAAAATAAAATAATCAAATAAAATGTGTGTGTGTTATACCCAATCTCAATGTTATAAAAATTTGTAAGGTCACTCCTCCCATTGGTCAGTTTTGAGAGCATTCCTCAGTTAAAAGTCTATAGAAATTTTTTCTGGGGTGAGGTTCCCTGTAGTGTTTGTTTTTGCTATTGTTAAGTACATCTGACCTCTACCCTTATTTTGGTAGTGTTGTTGTGGTCAGCCTATGTCTTGCTGCTGCTGACATTTAGAAGTATCTGTGTGTGTGTCTTCATCCATCCTGCCACCATCTCTCATGGTGGAGGTGGGGGGGGGGGGGGGTCTGCCATGTATATGAAGAAATAGAAGGCAATAAAATGAAGAAAACAGAAAATAAATAATAAATAGAAAATAAATAAATGAAAAATTAATAAAAAATTAAAAATTAAAAATTAAAAATGGAAATTGAAAAATGAAAAATGAAAAATGAAAAATGAAAAATAAAAAATGAAAAATGAAAATGAAAAGTGGAAAATAGAAGTGAAGATTCAAATAAAATAAAATGTGTGTGTGCTATAACCAATCTCAAGGTCAGAAAGATGTTGGATAAAGTGGTAGGAGGAACAAGATGGTAAAAGAATAAAACGAAATAAGATAATCAAATAAAATGTGTGTGTGTTATAACCATTCTCAACTTAAATAGAAGGCAATAAAGTGAAGAAAACAAAATATATATATATATATAAGCTGTAGTAGTTTGCTTAAAGCATTGTAGAATATGAAAATGAAAAGTGAGTATGTTTAGGAAGTCGTACACTGCAAGTGGGTTAGAATTACCAAGGCAACAATTCAGAAGGGAATTGAGAGAGGTGAGGTAGAAGGCAAAAAGTGGGAGAAAGAGGAAAATAAAAGGAAAAGAATGATATAATGTTACCTTCTGAACATATTTTTCCCCAATGACATCCTGATTTATATTGGCGCATTGCTTTGCAATGCACAATACCTCATGCCACAGATCCATGGCTTGATGGAATGTCATTTATTAGACAAAATTTGGGGGATTTACCATCAATTATCAAGGGGGAAATCCATAAGGAGAGGGATCCTTTGGCGAAATCAGAAATTTTCTGCCTGGTCACAAGGAAGGCAATCTCTGATTTCTCTAAATACCCTATGCTCCTCCATCCTTGATAATGGATGTAAATCCAAAAATTTGGGGGACTGATAAATTACTAAGGTAACATTCAGTCATTGTTTTCCTTTTATTTTCCTTCTCCCACATTTTGCCTTCTTCTGCACTTTTCTCAATTCCTTTCCTACTTGTTGCTTTGGTAATTCTAAGTCTTTGCATTGTACAACTTCCTAAACATATCTTCATATACTTAATTGCTTTATCTATCACACTGCTGCCAATTTTTATGGCTAGTCCCTCAGTTGGGTTCACATGGGGTAGGCCTTCACTGTCCTACTTATTCTCTTCATTCAGCAGCCTCTCATAGTAAGTCTTCCATGTCTCTTTCTTTTCAGCATCAGAGAGGGAAAGTGCTCCACTGTAATTTTGGACACACTTTTCCCCAACCACATCATGCTTTTTTCTCACATACTGTCTCACAATCCAGAACACTTAATGCCTCTGATCTTTATGATGCAGAACACGCAAAATATTTTTCTGCCCTTTTTCTTGCTAGATATACTTAGTGCCTGGCCTCACTTCTAGAAATCTTCAATGGAACTCTACAGTTAGAGGGTAAAAAAAAAACAGTCGGAGGGAGGAAAAATGGAAAAGCTGCTGAACTGTTAGAGATAGTTTCTGAAATGAGCTGGGTAAGTGGGAGTCAAGCTACTCATCCTCATAGTTAATCAGGTAGTATATGAAAGTGTCATACTTAATGACTGCTGTAGTAGTATAATCATTAACTGAGAAAAGGTGATGTTCTATAAAGACATAACTATAGGGACATAAAACTGATGGATCTAGTTATGAAAGTCACAAAAAGAGTATTAGTACAACTAATTAGGGAAAGAATCAAATTAGATGAGACGTAGTTTGGCTTTGTGCCAAGAAGGAGTACCACAGTTCCTAGCTAAGTGTAAGCTGCTACATATATCTTTCATTGACCTGGTGTTCCTTAACCAAACTGGATGTAGTTGAGTGCCTTGTGAAAGCAGTGCAAACCAAATACAGAAGTGCTGTCAGGAAAGTGTGAGTAGCTGATGAGTTTAATTAGGAAATCAATGTGTAGGTAGGTGTTCATTAGGATCCAGTCATCAGGCCACTTCTGTTTATTATTGTCCTCCATGACATAACAGAGCAATTTAAGACTGGGTGTCTACGAGAACTTCTGTATGCTGATGACCTGGTTTTTATAGCTGAATCTATGGAAGAACTGAATAAATTTCTACTGTGGAAACAAAACTTAGAATCAACAACTCTGGGAAACTAAACCAGAACAACTTACCATCCTCTACACACCATCATAAACTGCAAGCAGGGTACAAATTGTTGTCCTTAAATGCTCGCAGTTTATGCAACAAGATACATCTGTTTAACTCCTATGTCAGAAGCATCGACCCTGACTTCATCACAGTCATGGAAACCTGGGCACATTCCTTACTCTGTGATGGGGTTTTCAGCATTACTGGGTACAACCTTTTCCGCAAGGACCGCATTAATCACAAGAAGTTTTTTTCTGTGACATATGTATGACCATGTCAACACTTCTGCTTGGTGTTGTTTATCGCCCCCCAAACTACCATCAGGACACACAGCTTTGCGATATCCTCAGAGTTGCTGCCAGGAAAACAGCCACTTATGTGTTTATTGCAGGTGACTTCAATCATCCTGAGATCGATTGGGAAACCTTTCGTTGGCCACAAAGTGCAAACGATTTCCTTGAGCTAGTGCTGGACTCAAACTGGTCACAAGTAGTCACCTCTCCAACAAGAGGTGACAACACTTTGGACCTGATCTTCACCACTACTCCTGAAGTGGTTATCAGTTGTACTACTGAGGAACCTCTAGGCGACTCTGATCATTGCCAATCTGGCTCTTGCGGGCAGCAACAAAAACCAGAACCATCTCTAATCTGCTTGCTTTGATTGGAAGAAAGCAGATTGGAACTTGTACTGCACTGAGCTACAGCGCCCAAACTGGCATGAGTTCTATAACTCTGGAGATGTGAATACTATACTCCAGAGCATCCTGGACTCAATATGGATAGTGTGTGCAGCATTGGTGCCACGTAAGCAAAAAAAAACCCACCCCAAAAGTGCAATTTGGGAAACTTCAGCGGTCCAACTTGCCAGGAAAGAACGTTGGAATGCTGACCGGGAATATAAACTGCATAAATCAGATGCCCACAGAAAAAAGCGGAATAAATCTTCCAACCATCTCAAGCAAGTGACAAAAAAAGCAGTGCTTGAATTTGAACAGTGCATAGCAACCAATCCTGACAGTAAGGTGTTCTGGAAATATGTACATTCAAAGCAGAGACCTCACTCTCCAGTGGTCCTCTTCGCAATCCCCACACAAGCCAGATCACTGACGATCCCAAATAATGCACAGAACTTATTGCTGAGTGCTATGCAAGCATTTTTACTGTTGAAAACCAGAATGTACCATCTCCACCATCTCTAACATCAAATTCCATAAGAACTATGGAATTTACACCTGCAATGTTGCGACGTCACCTTAAGAATAAGCACAACTATGCCTCCCCTGGTCTTGATGGTGTTACATACCTGCTTCTCAAACTTACTTTTGTACCAGCTTTCTTTCTTCTTTCAATACTGTCTCAACAATGGTGCTACTCCGGAGCAGTGGAAAACTGCCAGTGTCATTCCTCTGTTCAAAAAGGGTGACCGCACGTCACCTGTCAACTATCGTCCAGTCAGTCTTACTAGCTGTATTGCCAAACTGATGGAATCCTGTGTCAGAGAAACACTTTGGAACTTCTGGAGCTCTCACAGCCTCATCCGGCCCTCGCAGTTTGGATTTATCCCTAACTCCAGCTGCTGTGATCAGCTTATCGAGTTCCTTGAAGACATTACCCGGATCACTGACAGCGGCTCATGGGTGGATGTTGTTTACCTTGACTTTGCTAAGGCTTTTAATTCTGTGCCACACAAAAGACTTATGGCAAAACTCTCTGCAATGGGTGTGAGGGATGATCTTTTTAACTGGTTGAAATCCTTCATTCTCAGCTGAAAAGAGGTAGTCACGATTCTAGGACAGCATTCTTCACCATATGAGATGTCATCTGGTGTACCACAGGGATCTGTTCTAGGTCCCCTTTTGTTTGTGACATATATTAATGACATAGATGCCAACTTAAAGAATGCCACGGTACTGAAATATGCAGATGACATCAAGCTGTACCTTGAAATCAAAAGAACTGATCCTGAAATCTACAATTCTTTCCTACAATCAGACCTGGACACAATGCAGCAATGGATCACAGACTGGCAACTGAAGCTGGCTGTGGACAAGTGTACCACCATGCATTTTGGGAGGAAAAATCCAGCATCCACATACTCCCTCCACAACACTGATATCAAGAAGCCCTCTTGTGAACGTGACCAGGGCATTAGTGTCAGCAGCGATTTGCGTTGGACAAAGCATGTCTCTAAGATTGTCAAGAAGGCCGAGGGTATCTTGGCATCACTCAGCAAAACCTTTGTTAGCCACTCTCCAGCCATCTATTTAAAGCTGTATACAGCTATGGTACGATCACACTTGGAATTCGCATCATCAGTCTGGAACCCCTATCTTGCTCAGAACATTGACCTCCTGGAAACTGTTCAGAGACGTGCAACCAAGCGCATACCCTCCATCAGACACCTACCATACTCTGAACGCCTTGCTTCCCTGGGCATGGATTCATTGAAGCTCCAACGTCTGGCAATGGACTTGGTAAACACCCACAAAGTTATTAACCATCTCGCCAACAACAACCCGGAGCACCTTTTTGATCTCCATGTGTCTAACACACGTGGACATGCCTACAAAGTCAGAAAACAGCACAGCTCCCATGACTTTCGGAAACATTTTTTCACGCTCAGAGTTGCTGAAGCATAGAACAAACTGCCTGTGTCAGTTGTTAGCTGCCGAGACACTGCATCCTTTAAAACCCTCATGCTTCCCGAAATTCGCCAAAACTACACCTGATGTACCCCTTCCATACACATGCACACATGTGTATATCATAACTCATGCACTGTTCATTTTCCTGACGTTTGTACATTACCCTATGTACTATACATACACTTTTTGATGAGTTGTAGTGCACCTGAGCACTGTACACAATATTTCATTATTATAATCAACAGGGCGCAGAAAAAATTAGCAAAGACCAATGTTTTGATAAGAAAGAAGACAGAACACTGATCCCATCAGGGAAGTGGCCGGGCTTGATGTGTAGAAAAGGAGAAGGTAGGAACTCTATACAATGTATACAATGTACACAACAAGCAGTGTGGTGGGATTATAAATAGAGTAACTACAAAAGTAGACTTTATTTGTGGGAGATGCTCAAGGGTTAGTAGTAAGAGCTCCAGTGAAATAAACCTTTTTCAAACTCTAAAGAGGTAGTTAATAGCTTCTATTACCTAGGTGACCTAATTAGCAATGAAGGAAGTTGCTCTGAAAGCATTTTAGCTAAAATAAGAACAGGATGAAAAAGGTTCAGAGAGATACTACCTCTGTAGACAACAAAAGGATTCTCCCTGTGAATGAAAAGCCTGTTGTAAGACAACCAAAACATTCCAAAAAAATATTTGCAAATGCAAAAATTCACAAATCTACACGCAACAAAATATGAAAGACCTATTTGCAAAATGTTTGAATATATGCGGGAAGCTGTCAAAATTTAAATATGAAGATGGAAAACCTTTTAAAGTTAAAAACAGTTTCACATACTCATCTGGTAATCTAGTCTATATTTTAACATGTGGAGCGAATTCTATCAGAATAACTAGCATTAGTTTACAAAAATAGGTGATCACCTACCGACAACAACTTTGAGATATAAATACAGGAAACATTCCATTGGACATATAGAGAAATGTGCCAGAAGAGATCTTCCCAACTCCGGATTTTTTCCTATTTATCAATTTGCCAACTACATTACAGAACAATAAAGAATAAACAAGGAGAAATCAATAATTATTAAATATAAACTGCACTTAACTACTTAGGAAAAATATCCTGCCAAAATCTCACGTACCAAGTCACATGGCTACAGCTAGTATTCTTACATTTTAAAATTTAATACTCAAATTCTAACATTCTTTCATAGCATCCTGCAATAAAGTTAAAGATTAAATTACATTTAATGAGTAGATACATGCAGAAAGCCAGTTGAGATTATTACTGTTGATCATAACTAGTGATTAACTGTTTCTAATTTTGGCACAAGGCCAGCAATTACACCAGTGCATTGCTGGTACTTTATTTTATCGACCCCATAAGGATGAAAAGCAAAGAATTCATATATTATTTTTATTATTATAAACTGTAGATAAATAGATAGATAGATAGATAGATTGATAGAGAGAGAGAAATATATATATATATATATATATATATATATATATATATATATATATATATATTGTTATACTTTGGGAGGGTCATGTTGCCAATAAGAAACACACGCACCAGTTGCTTTCACTTCAATTTATTATATATTTATAAATTTACAAATTTATAAATTTATAAATTTCTGGTTGGTTGGTTGGTTCCACAACCAGATAGTTGTTTACAACACACACACAGAAACAAAATGGCGTAGGACAGAACAAAGGAGAGGCACAGAAACAAAGAAAGGAATCCCCAGTCACTGAAGAGGTCACAGAGTGTGTGACGAAAGGACTATGACTATATATAAACAACTAAACAACTATCTGGTTGTGGAACCAACCAACCAACCAGAAATTTATAAATTTATAAATTTGTAAATTTATAAATATATAATAAATTGAAGTGAAAGCAACTGGTGCGTGTGTTTCTTATTGGCAACATGACCCTCCCAAAGTATAACAATATCGGTTTCAACACACGATTTCAGATAAAGAATCTTCCTGAACAAATTCAGAAACGAAATATATATATATATATATATATAAGAGTGTTGGACTTACGATCGTAATGTCGTGAGTTCGATTCCTGGGTTGCATGTTCTGTTCTTGAGCAAAACGCTTCAGTTCACGTTGCTCCAGTATACTCAGCTGAAAATGAGTACCAGCAATAGCTGGGGGTTTAACCCTGTGGTGGACTGGTGTCCTATCCAGAGGGGAGTCTTGTACTCTCAATCACTTCACGCCATGGAACCAGGATAAGCACCGGCCAAATGACAGACTTTAGACTTTTATATATATATATATATATATATATATATATATACCCATGCTAGCGTGGAAGATAGACGTTAAACGATGATGATGATGATATATATATATATATATATATATATGTATATATATAGAGAGAGAGAGACTCAGGCACTCTGCCACCACTACTGCACACATGCCCACATACAGTACATACATCCAAAAATGCTTGTCCACTTCACCTCTAGATAAACCCCTCCCATTTTCCTATGTTCCCTTCCAATCTCTACTCTCTCCTAACTTCACTCTTTTCTGATGAAAGACTAACATCCAATACATTGAGACATTGTTTTTTTCCACAAACAACTGTTAAACAAATATTTTGTGTTGTTATTCTTCATATTTATCTTCTTTATTTTACCTGCAACTACACACACACACACACACACACACATCTTATAAATTATCAAAGCATGAAAATTTAGGAATCCCAATCTGTTATAATGGTTTGTCACACCTGTTTTGTATATCTGTATGAAATGAGGTTAAAACCTAAGGTATTCACCAGGCTTAATTCTGAACTACCAATGAGAGACTACAATGAGACTTCCTACACAGAGTCTACCTGACAGTTAACTTCTGATATTATTTATAGCTGGATTGGCAGTATCGGTAGAGGGTCAGACGCCATGCTTTCTAGCATAGTTATGTCCCTTTATGATCTGAGTTCAAATCCCGCCGAGGTTAACTTTGCCTTTCATCCTTACGAGGTCGATAAAATAAAGTACCAGTTATGTACTGGGTAATTGCTGGCCTTGTGCCAAAAAGTAGAAACAATTATTTATAGACTTTAGGGCGGTGGATTGGCAGTACCGGTAGAGGGTCGGACACCATACTTTGACGCATAGAGTTACGGCCCTTGCCATTCTGAGTTCAAATCTCGTCGAGGTTAACTTTGCCTTTCATCCTTACGGGGTCGATAAAATAAAGTACCAGTAATGCACTGGGTAATTGCTGGCCTTGTGCCAAAAGTAGAAACAATTATTTATAAACTTTTCATCTAGTCCATTTTTAGTTATGCAGGATTGTTCAGAGGTTTTTCCCCACAACACAAACACATAAAATAACTGTAATAGCAATCAATTATTATAAATAATAGCTTGATGGTAAAATCACTCAGCTAGAATTCAAGTTATACAGAGTTCAATTCTTTGTTGTGGTTGCTGGCCACTTTTCCATTTCTATGGGGTATTTCTGTTGAAATGTCCTTTGATACAAATGTGCAGTGGTCTTATAGTGCTTTCAATGTAAAATTCCCCACATTTGCCACATTGGATATGGTATACCATGTATATCTGTAAGTACATGTCCGTTTGTAGATGGGGCAGTTCACCAGTGTACATTGCTACTATTGTTTTCAAGCAATTTTTTTAAAAGCATTTCTGCAGTGAAGAGCTGGAGTGGACTGTATATCCAAACCAGCCCAGTGCCAATCTAGTTTCTTCTATTAATCTTTTGAAGAAGGGTTTTTAACCCAAAAAATAAGGACCTATAAAGAACTGCAAGATAACACCCAACATCATAGTTTTAATATTTTTAACCTTCCAATTCACATTGTGATACAAAACACAATTTTCTTCACTTTCCACAAGCAAACTACAGCACCTCTTTATATATATATATATATATATATATATATATAGACGGTAGTCACGGAATAGGCAGACCTAGAAAAACCTGGGACGAGCTGATAAACTCCGACATCACACACTTACACCTCTCCAAGACAATGTCACTGGACCGAGACCTTTGGCGGTACTCAGTAACAGAGAAGACCCGCCTTACCTAAATATATAGTAAAACCTACTCCAGCCAGTAGGCATCTCTAACAAATACACCCCGTCCCACCACCCCCACCCGATCCACACCACCCCGTTCTATGTAAAGTTATGTTGGTGCCGCGCCATCGAGGCCGAAACAAATGAGATCGTGTAGGTGTCACGACAAAAAAACACACAGTCCACGCTGTAATGTGGCCGTGTAGGCAACACGGTAAAAACCTCCCAGACCCACACTGTAAATGTGGTTGGTGTTAGGAAGGGCATCCAACTGTAGAAAACCTGCCAGACAGTCCTATGCGAGCAAGACAATCACTCTTGCCTCAAGTGGGACTACCCCCGTCCAAACCCATGCAAGCGTGGAACACGGACGTTAAACGCTGATGATGATGATGATGATGATGATATATATACCCATACTAGCGTGGAAAGTGGACGTTAAATGAGGATCATGAAGATGATGATATATCAATGATATTAATAAATGGAAACTATATTTATATAACCATATTTATTCTATTATATATATTTCAAGGGTACCAAAACTTTGGTACACTCTCATCAGATAAAATACAAAGTTTGTTTTATAAATATTGACATATCCAGGAACGAGATCTTAACAGTTCAAGTTTTACCTGGATAGATATATATACACCCCAACCCACTACCCCTATTCTATCCTCCCACTCCCACCAACACCACCTTTTCTTTGTAAAGTTATGTTGGAACCACAACATCCAGTCCAAACTAAAAAGGTTGTGTAGGTGTCATGACAAAAAAGCACCCAGTCCACGCTGGAAAGAGGTCATGTAGGAGACACGGTAAAAAGGCTCCCAGTTCACACTGTAAATGTGGTTGGAAGGGCATGCAGCCGTAGAAAACCTGCCAGATGCAGTCCTATATGAGCGAGACACGGTCACCTGATCAATCTTACTTCAAGTGGGACAATTCCTCTCTAACCCATGCTAGCATGGAAGATAGACATTAAACGATGATGATGATGATGATGATATATATATATATATATAAATAAATAATATTAATAAATGGAAACTATCTTTATAAAACCATATTTATTTTATTATATATATTTCAAGGGTACCAAACAAAATTTTGGCATGCTCTCATCAGATAAAATACAAAAATTGTTTTACAGATAGTGACATATCCAAAAACAAGAACTTATCGTTTTAAAACTATCTGTAAAACAACTTTTGTATTTTATCTGATGAGAGCGTGCCAAAATTTTGGTACCCTTGAAATATATATAATAAAATAAAATAAATATGGTTTTATAAAGATAGTTTCCATTTATTAATATTATTGATATTATACTCCAGAAAAAAACTGTAGAGTGCTTCAAATCTGTTATAAATAAATTTGTTGAATAACCAACAAATTAAATAACTCTTTGCTTATATATATAAATAAATAAATAAATAAATAAATACACAAACACAATAACAACAAGCACATAAACACACACTAGTCACCCATCACACAGCAAACAAAACACTATACACACACGCAAACGCATGCGCAAAGAAGACAAAATAAAATAAACAAACAAGCAAATAAATAAATAAATATATAGACAGACTGAATAAAAATGGCGTAGACATATAATACAACAGGAGGAAACGATAACACCACTGACGATGTTGCAGATGTGCAACGAAAGATTTATGATAAACTATATATATGTGTTTGTGTCTATATTGTATCTGTATTATTTTTGACCGTGGGTCAGTCAATGGCAACATTGAGGACCGAGTAAGTTAGATTACCGATATAAAAGACACAGAAGCGAGAAGCGAAAACCAACCAAACAGTGAGTGTGTTCTGTTATTAATTCTGGCAATATTACACAAATATGACCCTCCCCAAGTATAACAATATTTGTTTCGACACACGATTTCATAAAAAACTTCGCAAAACTAATTCATCGCCTCTATATATATATATATATATATATATATATATATATATATATATATATATATATATATATATATATATATATATATATTCATTAAAGTAATTACCAAATAGGTTTTTACATTAAATATTGATTTACGAACGTTTCGTTCCCTTATTGCGACTTATCAAAATTAGCTCTGTCTATAACATTATGGCGTCCTTTTAAATTTTAAATGTAAACATATCCTCTGCTGGCTGTTGGGTGGTTTTGTGAGACTTATAATGAGACTTTTACTTATAAATAGCTAATTTTGACAAGTCCCAATAAGGAGACGAAACGTTCGTAAATCAATAGTTAATGTAATTACTTTAACTGCTAGCATGTGTAGTGTACGTATTGATATTATACACAAATATATTAAATAAAATCGTAATTGACAATATGCAGAGAAATTGAATGAAGACTGCGTTACACTTTCTTAAGTAATCAGTAACGTAATCCATGATACATTAAAAAAACACGATATTATATATAAACTGCATTAGGAGAAAATTAGTGATGGAAATATATGAATGTTTATTTAAGAGATTGCTAACTGGAAGTGTTGACATTTGAAAATTTTAAAGACGTGAATCTTTAAATAAACAATAAAATATATTTAATCAACAGCTACGAAATTTAGTAGATAAATTATGTAATATTCATTTATTATTTATTCAAAGTAATTGTTTCTACTTTTTGGCACAAGGCCAGCAATTATCACAGTGCATTACTGGTGCTTCATTTCATCCTTACAGGGTCGATAAAATGAAGCACCAGTAATGCACTATGATAATTGCTGGCCTTGTGCCAAAAAGTAGAAACAATTATTTATTCAAAATAATACAACTTATTTTACTAATGGGAAAAAAAATTATAAACCGTACGCAGTCCCGCACTCCTTACTTTATTATTATAATAAATTACAGTATTTTGTGCTGTTTTAACTTCTCCACCTGTTTCCAATTTTTTATATTATTTTTCTAAAAAAACGATATCGTTTTCATATATATATTCATAAATATATGTGTGTGTGTGTGTGTGTGTGTGTGTAGCAATATCAGTAGATGAGAAAAGGAAAAAGGAAAACAGTGCACAATTGGGAAGAGAGCAGAAATATTATATTATTTATTTTAAATTCATACTAACAGCAGAACCTGGCATTGCACGGGGTAGGAAACGTAAAATAGCAACATGCATATGCAAAGATTGAGAAATGTAGCTGTGTACTTTTTGAATTCCCTTTTTCTCGGGGAAGGATTGTTCTTCTACTAGAAACGTAGAACACCAGCAGGCCGAATCCAGTAGTAGCAGTGTCAGTGGGTTGATTGTGGAAATCCTGTATGCGAAAGGAGTAAGTAAGTGTTGTGGGGCGATGTATGTCGTAAGTCTGTTCATGAATTACGTCACGGATGGGGAACACACGTCAGTCTGAAGGAGCGGCGTAGTCAAATGTGTGAAAACCAAGTAGGAATGTACGTTTAAGTAGGGATATTGAGATGACGAAATCAGCGTGGCAACGCAGCTGCAGCAGAAGGGGGTCATAGTGCAATTAGCACAAATGCTGGGCAACACTGGTTGCACTGCGTTTACACAGCAACAAAGGTGCAACAAAAGGGGTCACCATGAAATTAGCACAACCGCTGTACGGTGTACCTGTGCAGGGCGTTCATATTGCTATGTAGGTGCAACAAAAGGGGTCTTAGTAGAAGTAGCACAGACGTGAGTTTTACTGTGTCAATAACACGGCAACGTACACAGGGCCCAGATTTGCGCATGATGAAAGCATGAAGCGTCAACAGGGCACCGACAAAAATTTTAAGGTCCTCCTCATTTCCTCAATCTCCCGAAATCGGCTGGATTATCTTTAAGTTACGCCTCAAAAAAGACTAAAAATGTCTAAAAAATGCGGTTTTTCGCCTAATGCGGGCCCAAGGGCAGAAAAAGATAATAAATATTTTTGCCCATTGCACTTCGAGAAATATAAGTAACGCATGTGTAAAGTTTGAAAAAAATCGATCAGGTACTTCTCGAGTTTTAGGAATTTACACAGACAGACATCCTCTGTTTTATATATATAAATAAATGCCTATTTTGATGCATCTTGTTTTCTGGAGATATGATTAAATTTAGACCTTGAAACCTTGGGTAGTGCCTTTGTTCTGTGTATGAACATGAATAAATAATATAATTCACATTTACATATATAGTTATATATATATATATATGTGGGTGGTGTGTTTGTGTATCCCGGGTTCAATTAGAGGTAACCACAGTAAGTAAGGTACTCAATACATAGCAGAGTATAAATATTTAATAGAAATGGCTTCTACAGGACTAGAACTGTTTCATTCAAAGGAAATCATCACGGCTTTCCTGATGATTTCCTTCGAATGAAACAGTTCTAGCCCTGTAGAAGCCATTTCTATTAAGTACATATATGTATATCATTATATAGGTGGATTGGCAGTATCGGTAGAGGGTCGGACGCCATGCTTTCCAGCATAGTTACGTCCCTTTACGATCTGAGTTCAAATCCCGCCGAGGTTGACTTTGCCTTTCATCCTTACGGGGGTCGATAAAATAAAGTACCAGTAATGCACTGGGTAATTGCTGGCCTTGTGCCTAAAGTAGAAACAATTATATATAAATAAGTATAATAAGTTGAGAGATGAACTTTGTGAAGATATGTCAAGAAGTTTTAAAGCTCAATGTGTCTGTATGATTCATACATAGGGTAAAAAAATCCAAATAATGTATGAGTGTAAAGTTACAGAGCATAAATAATAATTGTTTCTACTATTGGCACAAGGCCAGCAATTACCCAGTAGATTACTGGTACTTTATTTTATCGAGCCTGTAAGGATGAAAGGCAAAGTTAACCTCGGCGGGATTTGAACTCAGAATGACAAGGGCCGTAACTCTATGCGTCAAAGCATGGCGTCCGACCCTCTACCGATACTGACATAATAATGATAATTCAACCAAGGCTTTAGGGGGAATTAATAACATTTTATTAATTTTACATACATTACAACAACCACAGAAATGTCTATAGATAGGGATGATTAACCCTGTTGCATTTACATTATTCTACTATTGTATTTTTATAGTAAAGGCTTTATCTCACATAATATCGAATCTATAAGATTTTGATATTATTTATTTTGAGAACAATAAGTAGCCAGTATAAGCAGCTGGTTAAGGCCGGTTTGAACAGAGAGATGTGAGAGAATTCTGGCCGGATATGGCCGGTTTGAACAGAGAGATGTGAGAGAATTCTGACCAGATATGGCCAGTTTGAATAGAAAGAGGTGAGAGAATTCTGGCCGGATATGACCGGTTTGAACAGAAAGAGGTGAGAGAATTCTGGCCGGATATGACCGGTTTGAACAGAAAGAGGTGAGAGAATTCTGGCCAGATATGACCGGTTTGAACAGAAAGAGGTGAGAGAATTCTGGCCGGATATGACCGGTTTGAACAGAAAGAGGTGAGAGAATTCTGGCCGGATATGGCTGGTTTGAACAGAAAGAGGTGAGAGAATTCTGGCTGGATATGGCCGGTTTGAACAGAAAGAGGTGAGAGAACTCTGGCCGGATATGACCGGTTTGAACAGAAAGAGGGGAGAGAATTCTGGCCGGATACGGCTAGTTTGAATAGAAAGAGGTGAGAGAATTCTGGCCGGATATGGCCGGTTTGAACAGAAAGAGGTGAGAGAATTCTGGCCGGATATAACCGGTTTGAACAGAAAGAGGGGAGAGAATTCTGGCCGGATACGGCTGGTTTGAACAGAAAGAGGGGAGAGAATTCTGGCCGGATATGACCAGTTTGAATAGAAAGAGGTGAGAGAATTCTGGCCGGATATGACCGGTTTGAACAGAAAGAGGTGAGAGAATTCTGGCCGGATATGGCTGGTATGAACAGAAAGAGGTGAGAGAATTCTGGCCGGATATGACCGGTTTGAACAGAAAGAGGTGAGAGAATTCTGGCCGGATATGGCTGGTTTGAACAGAAAGAGGTGAGAGAATTCTGGCCGGATATGGCCGGTTTGAACAGAAAGAGGTGAGAGAATTCTGGCCGGATATGGCTGGTTTGAACAGAAAGAGGGGAGAGAATTCTGGCCGGATATGGCTGGTTTGAACAGAAAGAGGTGAGAGAATTCTGGCCGGATACGGCTGGTTTGAACAGAAAGAGGGGAGAGAATTCTGGCCGGATATGGCTGGTTTGAATAGAAAGAGGGGAGAGAATTCTGGCCGGATATTACCGGTTAGAACAGAAAGAGGTGAGAGAATTCTGGCCGGATAAGACCGGTTTGAACAGAAAGAGGGGAGAGAATTCTGGCCGGATATGGCTGGTTTATATAGAAAGAGGTGAGAGAATTCTGCCCGAATATGGCCGGTTTGAATAGAAAGAGGGGAGAGAATTCTCGCCGGATACGGCTGGTTTATATAGAAAGAGGTGAGAGAATTCTGGCCAGATACGGCTGGTTTGAACAGAAAGAGGGGAGAGAATTCTGGCCAGATATGGCCGGTTTGAATAGAAAGAGGTGAGAGAATTCTGGCCGGATATGACCGGTTTGAACAGAAAAAGGTGAGAGAATTCTGGCCGGATATGACCGGTTTGAACAGAAAGAAGTGAGAGAATTCTGGCTGGATATGGTCCGATGGTTTAAATGCTAAAGGGTTAAAAAAAATTATCATTTAGTGAGATATTAGTATATAAAGAAGTAAATCCATATACTAGGATAAACACAAGGAGAAACAAAAAAATAATTAAATTAATTAAGGGAAAATAACCCTACATATATTAATTTTTGATTCAATTGAATATTTAAAAACATCAAAGTATATGTTGACTTTTCTATATACCAAAATGACTTTACTAATTCAGAATACAATACTGGGATTACCATCATCTAAAACAAATATTGAAAAGAAACATCTGTTATGTATTCCAGCTAAATCAGCTTTAGCCTTCATTGACTCTAGGCTCATCACATGACCCTATCACTAGATTGCCTGTGATCATAGGTGTGTTCAATAAGAGTTGATTTGAGACAAACAACAACAAATGCATAAATGCAGACTGTTGCACAGCTGCCCACATAACAAATCACAGTATGGTGGAGTATGCAGTGTGGTCTTCTATCAGACAAAGACATAGTCATGTTCAGAATGTAACATCTGCGTGCTACGCTGACATATCTTGAGACGACTTGAGCTTCACAACAATAACAAAAGAAAAAAAACATATATGTATATAGGACTGAGCAAGGTAATTTCCCTGAGGAGATCTGGGCCCTGTTTTCCCTTGTGCGTGGGTAATACAGTGAAATACTGGTGTTGGTACCAAATCAAGCACTCTATGCACAGGTAAAGCGTATTCATTCATTCATTCATTTCATTTTACGTCCACTTTTCCCTGCTTGCAAGGGTGGGACGGGAACTGATTCTGGCTTGATTTCTACAGCTGGATGCCCTTCCTAACACCAACCTCATTTACAGTGAGTGCTGGGTGCTTTTTTGCCGTGGCACCTCCACAACCACTTAGCAGTGGAATGATAGGGACCCCAGTCCCTATCATCTCATTTCTACAGCTGAGTAAACTGGAGCAATGTGAAATAAAGTGTCTTGCTCAAGGAAACAACACATCACCCGGTCTGAGAATTGAACTCACAACCTTTCGATTGCAAGCCCAATTCTCTAACCACTAAGCCATGTGCCTCCGTATATAATAGAAAAAATGAGGACGTTTCGTTTACATATGAAAGATATTTATTGTGTATCGACCAGTTACGCACGTTATATATACACCTTCTCAGCCCATATACCACAACAAAAATATATTTTTTGTCACATCACCAGTTGGACGAACAGAATGGGTTTCCTTAAGCCAATCCTATGCAAAACGCATGTAACAGGTTGATAGACAATAAAAAATGTTCATATGTAAACAAAACTTCTTAGTTTTTTTCTATTATATATGTGTATATATGTGTATATATATATATATATATATAGTGAAAAATTGAACAGGAACAAAACAGAGAGGCAGTACGAACAAAGGTTTATTAGTTTCACGCTCTTGAGAGTGATATATATATATATATATATATATATTTATGCTTAATTCCTTATGAAAGGCACTGCCTATGGATTTAAAAATAATTGTTTCTACTTTAGGCACAAGGCCACCAATAACCCAGTGCATTACTGGTACTTTATTTTATCGACCCCGTATAATGAAGTATTTTGAAGGATTTAGTAATATAAGTAACTTTCATTATTCAGCTGGTGCGATGGGAGAAGATTGGTGGAATTGTTAGAGCATCCATCAGAATGCTTTGGTTATGGCCCTTTATGTTCCGAGTTCAAATCCCATCAAGGTTAGCTTAGCCTTTCATCTTTACGGTTTTGTTAAATTAAACTACCAGTAACGCACTGGAGTTGATTTAATCGACTTTCCCCTCCCTTAAAATTGTTGGCCTTGTGCCTAAATCAGAAACCATTATTAAGCTGGTGCTTGGAGCATAACTTGACAAAGGTTTTTATATAGAATTATGATGAAAGGCTTCAGACAAATATTAACATTTTAAAATATAAAGCTTTGTAACATAGAACAAGGGCAGTTTCAAGTGGTTTGGTATTAAAACGGTTAAGACTTTGTAAAGTATTCTAATTATTTTACCTTTCATATACCCCCACCCCACCCCTCACCAATCTATATTTTGTAAACTGCATTTGAAATTTTCTTGATAGACATTATTCAAAATTTGCCTGAAAGTGAAAATATTTGTGATGTTTGAAATAACAGATTCTTGTCATATGAATAATGTCCTATATTTAGGAAAGAAAGTTGTCAGTGTTCATTTGTTTAGCCCTAGGTCAGTCCTGATTGACAGGGTTGATTAGAGAGGGTGTCAGCTATGGTATTTACCGAGCATACCCCCACCCCCAGTTATTTTTTTTATTACAGAAAAACGTAATTCTATATTATAAGTGGTTGGTATAGTTGTGTGTGTGTGAATGTATAACAGTAAGTTGCATAA
Source organism: Eledone cirrhosa (assembly GCA_964016885.1). Lineage (NCBI taxonomy): Eukaryota > Metazoa > Mollusca > Cephalopoda > Octopoda > Eledonidae > Eledone > Eledone cirrhosa. The sequence goes on from OZ024740.1 coordinate 283,892,796, forward strand.
CACACAAGTCAATGAATGCAGCCTTCCACATTCAGTGAGATTTGTTATACGTGATGATACAGTCATATTTCTACCTATATTAGCCAGCAGGGGACCCAACTTGGTTATCCATTCCATTGCTGATGGAGTTGACCTATAATCAAAAGTATTCTGGTAGCAGACATAGCACCCATATTTTAAAGGTATAATGTATCCTACATTATCTTGGCTACACATTTTTTTTTCTCTTTTAAAAGTAGTATGGTGTGATTTGGGGGATATTTAGTTTCTATTTCTAGTATACCAAGTGACCATATTGAGGATGCGTATGTCTTCTCAAAGAGAGTTAGTAGTTTAATCCAAGTAAACCCTTTAGTATTTACATTACTCAATATTTACTATTGTATTTTTGTAGTAAACACTTTATCTCACATGATTCCCTCTCATAATATTGAATCTACAAGGTTTTGATATTATTTATTTTAAAAACAATACCTTAACGTCAGTATGAGTTACTGGTTACAGCTGGTTTGAACAGAAAGAGGTGAGAGAATTCTGGTTGGATATGGCTAGTTTAAATTTCAACCAAGAAATACAATTGATTCACTAGGAGCTTTACTCCTTGGCTAAAAAAAGGAAAATGGGTCAGAAAATGTTGTTGAAAAGATATTTTGACAAGTAAGCTTTGTCATTACTGAAACTATCTTGACAACAATGAAGCCTCTTCCTTCAGACTATCCCCTGCCTCAATCAACCCTACCCTACCTATACTAGGAACAGTTCTGATACTACATTAGCACATGAAGGGCAACCAGTCAAATTCATTCCAAAGAAATTCATCATTTTTAGATACTCTAAACAAAACCACCAGTTTACTGTAAATATCTTTCCCTTTCTACAGCCAGAATGACCCATAAAAATTAAGAGAGAAGTCAGGAAAAAATGGAAGGGATGGAGAAGCAAGGAATAATATCAGGTAACTAGAAGAGGGGCTATACTTCAGATACATTTAACAAGGAGTAAAGCAGAAAATAAGAAGTTTGTTGATGTTCTGTGATGTTAGGATCAGAGATATGAAATATCATTGGTGAGGAGTATGTATGTAATGTAGTATAAATAATTGGGTAGAAAATTAGTTTAGATGAGAAACATTTGTGCTGTACCTGGATGGGACACCACTGGTGCTGCCTTTCTAGTAAGACAACTACAGGAAAAGCTTAAATAAAAAGTGAGCCACTATGCCTAGTTTCATTGACCCGAAGAAGACTTTTGACAAGTTATCATGTTCTGTAATCCAGGCATGTCAAACTGAGGATTCCCCAAGGACCGCATGGGTCACATATGTGTTGTCTGAGGGCTGCAAACGACAACTAATTCTGCACATTATAACTAATTAAAGTCATTTAATAAAATTTATTGCAGAAAAATTTGTTACTTAAATTTAGAAACATGCAATCATCATCATCATCATCATCATCATTTTATGTCCGCTTTTCCCTAGTAATGAAGAAACTAAAATTTTAAATGGCAACATATACTTGCAGCTTGCAACAGCAACAAATACATTGTACAAAAATTACAACAGTTCAAAACTGAACATTTATTGCTATTATTCAACCATTTTTAGAGTTTTGTCCCGAGGCTTGACACCTCTTTTTGTTGACAATTTTTGGTATGTCTGGCTGAAATGTCTGTACAGTTCCAACTTTGATCAGAGATGACAAGTGTTGATCAGTCAGCCTTGTTCTCTGAGAAGCTTTTAAAATTTTGTTAATTTCACAAAGGAAAATAACTGTTCACACACATAGGTAGAACCAAACATTGCCCTAATCTTTGTAGCAAACTTTCTGAAGTTTTTTAACTTTTAAGGAAGGTATTAAAAGAAACCAGGTATCCCCACTTCAAGATACTTTGCTCTGGGTGTAGAATCTGACTGCATTTCCAATAGTTCCATCTGCAGGTTTCTTCTGCCTTGGCAAATTCAAAGGAGAATGGTGCTGAGAATAATGCAAACTGATGTTCAAAAGACGAGAAATCACAAAATCTTTCCTAAAATTGCTTTGACAACAATTTCAGGTGATTGTCATACTTAGCAAAGCTAAGTACACAATCAGTATTGGCAGTGTTTTTCAGCTCTCTGCATGTAGGAAAATGAACTAAATTTTCATTTGACAACTGTGACTGCCATAAGCTTAGTTTTTTTAATGAAGCACTTGATGTCATCATACAACTGAGTGATGAGTTTGTTTTTACCTTGTAATTTCAAATTAAGATAAATTAATTGTGCAGTAATATCCACAGCAAAAGCCAGATCTTGGAGCCAACTTTTATTTTTTATTTCATCTGTTTTGACCTTTCATCTCCAAAAACATAATTATTTCTTGTCTCAACAAACAGAATCTTTTCAGCACTTTGTGACATGACAACCAGCAGACTTCTGTGTAGAATGGAACATCGGTGAACTGATTATCCATATCTTCCAATAACTGACTGAACTGACGGCAGTTGAGAGCATGGCCTCTGATATAGTTCACTGTCTTTATGACCAAGCTAAGCACATGATGCAATTTTAAAATCTTTGTACACAAATTTTGCTGAAGAATAATACAGTGAAAATGTGCAAAGGATGAATCTGGATGTGAGTTTTCTATTTTTGTTCGTAACTTGGCAGTAACAACATTATGTCTGCCAACCATATTCGCAACACCGTCAGTAGATAAGCATGCAAGTTTACTCAAATCAAAACCATAGTCATGCAGAACCTGCTTGACCTTCTCAAAGATGTCCTGGCTTGTACGGTGTCATGCATGGGGACCAGTTCAATCAGTTCTTTATAACTATTAAATTCACTGTCACAGCCCCCGATGAAGAATGCCAGCTGTGCTATTCCAGTGATGTCAACGGTCTCATCAATAGCAATAGAAAAATGTTCAAACCTTGATGATAAAGCCTTGCAAAGGACCGCATGCGGCCTGTGGGCCACATGTTTGACATGCCTGGTCTAGATAGATGAGAAACAAAATGACGATGTAGTTTATGGAACACCCAAATGATTTAGAAGTCGACCTTAAGTAGGAGCAATGACATTAAGAAAGACATGAATGACACCACATCATTTTGTATTGAAAATTTTGAAAGTAGGTTTATAAGTATCAATTTCCAGTAGGTTTGTGTAGCTGTTTTAGAGGTCTAGTGGTAGGTACTAGAGAGGGAGGGGATCCTGGTCTTGTATTTAATCCTGGTCAAGAGGGACATGTAATTTATTTCAGTTTTTATTTTACATCCCATAGAAAAAAAATTTATCAGGAATCCTACTCCCAACCAGGATTGAACTTCAGACCAGGATCACCACCATCTATGATTCCTCCAACTAAGCCGTTGAGACAGCTACGAAAGTATAATGAAAATTAATAATTATAAACCTACTTTCAAAATCAAAGTTAAAAAGATGTGGTGTCGTTCATGGCTTTCCTAGAGCTATTAGTAGTATTTAGGGTCGACTTGTCAATGTTCTGGCTCTTTGGTAACAACCTTATTATTCCTATGCGTTGGTATGGACATATGATGCGCATGGAGGATGACCATGGGTAAAGAAGTGCCAAGGAATCCCAGTAGAAGGAAGACGCAGTAGAGGAAGACCACGGAAATCATGGGCGGAGGTGAATGTAAGTTTGTGAATGCATATTTTTGTACTCATTTTTGAAAAAAATTCTAGTAGCTTATAAAGGCCATGTACTAAGATGGGGTCAACAGGGTGACAGTTAAGAATGAGTTCAGTAAAGTATTTATTTAGTGTACAGGTAGGAGTCCATTAAGGTTTGGTTCTCAGCTACTTGTTGTTTATTACAATCATCAAAGTCAGGCATGTCAAACTGAGGGTCCCCCGAGGGTCACATGGGTCACATATCTGTTGTCTGAGGGTCACACACGACAACTAATTGCGCACGTGAATTGGCAGTATCGGTAGAGGGTCGGACGCCATGGCTTCCAGCATAGAGTTATGCCCCTTTATGGTCTGAGTTCAAATCCCGCCGAGGTTAACTTTGCCTTTCATCCTTACGGGGTCGATAAAATAAAGTACCAGTAATGCACTGGAATAATTGCTGGCCTTGTGCCAATAGTAGAAACAATTATGAAGATAAAACATGCTCGCATTGTAAAAACCTTTATGCAAGCCGCAGGTGTTCTTGTAAAGGGCTGTATGTTTGACATGCCTGATCTAAGTCATTCAAGAAGCATTTAAAACTGGCTGTCTGTGGGAACTTCTGTATACAGATAATCTAATTTTCATAGCTTCAGCTATCCAAGAATTAAAGAAGAAATTCTAAAGGTAGAAATAAAACCTAGAATTGAAAAGTCTTAAAAGTTGATTTAACAAAGACAGAAGCTTTAGTTAGCAGGAAAGAAGACAGGATCCTTCTGCCATCAGGTAAGAGGTCATGCTCATTATTCAGAAAAGGAGTTAACAGAACTCTTATATGGTGCATCCAATAGAAGCTATAAGTACACAAGAGATGTAGTGGGTTCATAAGCAAGTTGGTAGAGAAGGACTTTGTATATATATGGGTATACAAGAGATGTAGTGGGATCATAAGCAAGTTGATAGAGAAGGACTTTGTATATAGATGGGTACACAAGAGATGTACAGGATTAATTAGCTGTGAGAGCACCCACTCCTTTCTTTATATTTTATTCATGAATCATCATCACCTTCCATTTTATTCATGAATCATCATCACCTTCCATTTTATTCATGAATCATCATCAACTTCCATTTTTCCATACTAGCATGGGTTAGATGAGTTGTCCTGTTGTAAGACAAGCCAGATCAGGTGATTGTGTTTTGCTCATACAGAACTGATTTGGGCTTGGTTTCTATGGCTGGATGCCCTTCCTAACACCAACCACATTTACAGTGTGTACTGGGTGCTTTTTATTGTGATATCTACACAACCACTTTACAGTGTGGACTGGGCACTTTTTGCCATGTCACCAACACGACCAGTTTCATAATAAAAAGGAAAAAAATCTTTAATTTATTTTAAAATTGATTGCAATTCTCTGGACTTATCTTTAGATATTATATATGAGGGCGGTGGATTGGCAGTATCGGTAGAGGGTCGGACGCCATGCTTTACAGCATAGAGTTACGGCTCTTTATGGTCTGAGCTCAAATCCCGCCGAGGTTAACTTTGCCTTTCATCCTTATGGGGTCGATAAAATAAAGTACCAGTCACGCACTGGGGTCGATTTAATCGACTTTCCCCTCCCCCCAAATTACTGGCCTTCTGCCTATATAAGAAACTATTATATATGTGGATCTTAATACCTTCTAATAATTTAACCCTTTAGCATTTAAACCAGCCGAATTCAGCCAGAATTCTCTCACCTTTTTTCTGTTCAAACTGGCTGTAACTGGCTGAAGATACTGTTCCCGTAACAATAACAAATGCAAGTTACATCATGGATTGCATAAGGGAACCATTGAAATAATTATTATGAATAAATGATTTATGTAACATCAGCATTTTCCTTAATGTTATTCTTATACTGAATCTCCATTGTAACTACACACTACGAATGTAGAGAGCTTCTTCCTGCTTACTCCCATATTTACAAAAGCAACTTCTACTAAACGCAATATATATATATATATATATATAAGCAAAAATAAATGGAGGAGAAGGCAATACATTCAAAAACAAAATTTACTCATTTATATATATATATATATATATATATATATATAAGATTGTTTGGAAGAACTTTAGGGAGCTGCTTCCTCTGTTGACAAAGAAGGGTTTATCCCTGCGTACGAAAGGCTATTTATATGATGCCTGTGTGAGATGTGTGATGCTGCATGGTAGTGAGACATGGGCAGCAACTGCAGAGGATATGCGACGACTGGAGAGAAATGAAGCAAGTATGCTCCGTTGGATGTGCAATGTCAATGTGCATGAATGACCAAGCATAGATGAGTTGAGAGAGAAACTGTGTATAAAAGGGAAAAGTTGTAGTGTGCGGGAGAGAAGACTGCGATGGTATGGACATGTGATGCGCATGGAGGATGACCGCTGGGTAAAGAAGTGCCAAGAAATCCCAGTAGAAGGAAGACGCAGTAGAGGAAGACCACAAAAAACATGGGTGGAGGTGGTGAGAGCAGACTTCAGATCGCTGAAACTCACGGAGGAGTTGACGAAGGACCGTAACAAGTGGAGAGATGCTGTGCTGAATAGGACCCATCTCACCCTTGCAAGCAGGGAAAAGTGGACGAAAAATGATGATGATGATGATGATGATGATGATGATAATATATACAGGGTGCGGACGATATTTGTTCGCAAGATTACTGTCTAGGAAAAAATAACACAGTAGTTTTATTTTTTAAGATATATTTATCAAACTTGGGTCAGTTTGTCTTCATGACTTCTTCTTTCGATCTCACTTGATAAACCCGCCATTGGCTTTGATGACGGCCTCGGAACCGGCTACAGGCCTTCATCACTGTCCCCCGTCTTAGGCCCCTAAAGGCACTTGTGATCCTGGCCTTCAGATCGTCTTTCATATTGCAGCTAGATCTGTTGGTGTAGTGTGGTCGACGAAGTTCTCTGACAGCCAGGCTTGGGTCTTTCGGCTGGTATGGCAGGGCGCTGAGTCTTGCTGCCACACGTACGGCCTACCTGCAGCTACCTGGTTGATCCAGGGCTTTACTACCTCGCTCAGAACACGGATGTACCCATCGGTGTTCAGCTTGAGGCCCTCAGGGAAGAAGTGAGGTGGCATGACGTCACCTTGACTGCTGACGACACCTGAGACCAATGTTGTCGCTGGAAACTTTGTCTGCATGACTCTGAGCATGTCTTTGGATGAGACAGCGAGCCACCTGTTGTTCTGGGAGTTGATCTTCTGGTCTTGGCAGAAGTTTTTCTCATCGGAGAAAAACCACAGCATGTCTGGCTCGAGTGGGTGTTTCAACTTGTTGATCAATTTCTTTGCGTGCTTCAGTCGCTTTTCTTGCATCGCCTTTGACAGAAATTGTCCTTTCCTCAAGTTGTATGAAACGTAGTGAATGTCTTCATGTACCACCAGTCTAATGCGCTTTTCATCCACGCCTTTCTCCCTTGCAATAGCACGCATCGACTTGCTAGGTTCATTGTTGATGATATCCTGAACTTCAGCGACGAACTTGGGCGTTCTGAAGGCGTCAGATCGTCGATCATGTGTTTTCTTTTCTGATGTTGCTTCATAGTCGAATCCTGAATCTTCCAATTCCTTTCTGACCTTTCCACCATTCTCCTGCTGACGCTGAGAAAGTCTGAAATTTCCTTATTTGTCCTCCCAGCGTGGATTCCAAGAAGAACTCTGTGTCTCTTCCACAAATTTGGAGGTTCAAAATTATTCATAATCAATTATTCTGAAAATAAATAATGGAAATAAAATCAGTTTTTATGAAGACAAGAGTGACAACGGAAGTAGAAAAAATTTGCATAAAATTAGCAGTTGAAAATTGCGAACAAATATCGTCCACACCCTGTATATATATATATCATCATCATCTTCGTTTAACATCCATCTTCCATGCTAGCATGGGTTAGACGGGAGTTGTCCCACTTGAGGCAAGGTTGGTCAGGTGGCCGTGTCTCGCTCATATAGGACTATCTGGCAGGTTTTCTATGGCTGGATGCCCTTCCTAACACCAACCACATTTACAGTGTGGACTGGGAACTTTTTACCATGTTACCTACATGGCCACATTACAGCGTGGACTGTGTGTGTGTTTTTTGTTGTGACACCTACACGATCTCAATCTCGATCTCATTTATTTCGACTGGATGTTGTGGTACCAACTTTACAGAGAGAGGGTGGTGTTGGGGGGAGTGGGAGGATAGGGTAGGAGTAGTGGATTGGGGTGTATATTTGGTTAAGAGGTGCCTAACAAAATATACACCCCAATCCACTACCCCTACTCTATCCTCCCACTCCCACACATATCTACTATATAAATTGGAAGTGGTCGTACGTTGTATATTTAAGTAAGTAGGTGTAGTTGGATAAACGTCGAAACGACTTGGTGGAATGTTATGCAGAATGACCCGAGGAGGCGTTGGGTCAACTTTTAGGGTACAAGCTTCCATGGTTATGGAGAAAATCGACGAAACAGGAATTTCCCATTCAAATTGAATTGAGAGTAATCTGTGAACGCAGAAGTAAATATTTCGAGAAACGTTCCAACCGAACGAAAACAGGAAGACGATATTTTGGTTCGTGAAGACGTTCCCTAGCAATGAACGGAAAAAAAAGCGAGGATAATACATCGTTATGTGGAGCGAGAAGAACAATTTCATGCAAAGACAAGACCAAGTTTATGGTATAAATGGAGTCGTTAGACTAATATTCTATTTAACATAACAGAATGATTTCCAGCCTCGGAGTTTAAGAATGATGTAAATAAAATTGAAAACGAAAATGACAGAGGTTATTAAAATAGTAAAAGTAAATAGTGAAGATTTAGGCCAGTACATACGTATGCCCTGACGGACATACACATACATACGCACACACAAATACATACCCCCCCCCATACACACACACACAAATACATACCCCCCCCCCATACACACACACACACACAAACACACGAGCGAGCGCGTGTATAAACCTTATGCATTTCTACAGTATTTTCACCAAACTTAAGACATAGGTTACTTATGTACTCCGGATGGTCATGGGCACTTTCATTTTTACAGATATTGATTATAGGGCCTCCCGGCAGATAACCCCCTTTAACCACTTCCTTGGAGTCGACTGAAGCACTGCAGTGCAATGCAACAAAACGTCATAACTTCTGGAGTTCGCAACCGATTTCACAAAACTTGACACATGGGCTATGTTTGTCCTACAGATGAATGTGAACTCTCAGAATTGGCACATATTGAGTAGGGGACCCCTGGGGAGCAGGAACCCCCTTTTGGAAAAAGCTGATGATTTTGTAAAAGTATAGTTTTCGAAGCAGCACTGAAGTATTGACATAAATGGTATACACAACTGCTATTTAATACCCGAGCAACGCAGGGTACCTCTGCTAGTATATATATATGTGGAAAAACAGATTTGTGGGTCAGAGCTAACCTGGGGCAAAATAGCAGCAACAAATATATTAAATTTACTGCTTCTGCTAATTTATATTGCTTTCATATCTATGTAATTTATTTTCTTTCTTTGTAAAAGTGTTATTTGATTACCGGAGAAGTGTTATTTGATTACAAGTGTTCGCAATTTACAAACAATGGCATTTTCAAAATATACTATTGTTCTCTTCATCCCTGTGGAATTGAAATTTGAAATGGCATTCAGCTGTAAAATACTTGTTTGACTTCATAGGTTTTTACAGGTGGAGGCAGTTAGCTTATAGGTTTTAGTAGGTGGAGGGCTGTTAGTACATAGGTTTTAGCAGGCTAAGGGCAGGTTTTCTCTGACCCAGGTGCAGAGAGGGCCGGTCATAAACCAATTCTATTAATTGCCCTCAAACTCTCAAATACTCAGTCCCCCTCCCCCAAGCACTAGAGTGATCTACTCTTGGTTCGTCAAGTACACGCAACAGCATATTGCAAAATACATGTAACATCCAACTGGGCCCTGCTTCTCCTAAGGCCAGTCTTGGTGGTGGGAGAGAGGATGTCTGGATAAAGAGAAAAAGAAAATGAACAGGAAAATAATTCATTAACATACATAAGGAATTTATATACCAGAAAATATTTCAAGAATTGAAATATTTTCCTATTCATTTAAGTAACTCAAATGATTTGGAGGTATTCAACATTTTATAAATATTTGCGTGTTTGTGTTTCTAGGAGGTATTTTACAATTGGATGTCGTTGCTAACTCTAATAGTCCCAATGTGAAATTAAAGTTGACAATTGCAAGATGAGTATTGTGCCTTGCCTAAGGATATAGCTATTGAAAGAGGATGTGTTGTAACAGAAGTTTTTGCTTCGGTAAATCATTAACAGCTTGTTTTAATAATTATAATTATTTCCACAAGTTTTTTTTTTTTTTTTTTAGCGATCGATATTAGTATGGCAATTAATGGATGATCAATAAATCTTCTGAGTACAAATAAACAAAATAATTATAATTATAATTATAATTCTTTTACTTATTTGAACAAAATAAGATCTGTAAAAAATATTAGATATAACACGGATATAGATTAAAAAAAGAAAAGAAAAGCGAAACAACATATATTGATTTTTGAATTATCAAAAAAAAAAGAAAAAATTCAACAAATTAAAATTTTTCTTTTGGATTATATTACTTTCAGTATAATGTTAAATACATAACATTGGATTAATGGTTTTTAAAACTGAAGGTTTATTTTGAGATTCCGAGATTAACCGAATAACAGAATAACGCGCGTTTAGTATTCTGATTTATTCCAAACGTACCGTCATTATTTTTGTGGTTCCGAACTAATGAGGAGGAGAGTGTGATGTCGTCGCTTGCATGGTTTTTGCCACCACCGCTTTTTTTTAAGGGAGGGCTAATTGGGATGTTCTGTTATTTTCGAGCTTCCCTTTTCTTCAAGATTAGTTGAAATTATATTAAAAAAATATCCACACACCTAGATAACGTAGATATATAAAATAACAAAAATTGGTACGGTGTTAAAAGAGCTTGGATACTGAGTTGCTTCCTCCGTCCATGGTAGCATGGGATGTTGACATCATGGGTAAACTAAAATGTTTCGAAATTTACTTGGACAGTAACAAGTCTGTTTACCACCCAGGAGAGAGGGTTACTGGTCAGGTAATCGTAGAACTAAAAGGGGACATG
>OZ024740.1:283908607-283931107 GCA_964016885.1 Eledone cirrhosa
GTGTATGACAAGTGTGGTGAGATTTAACTGTGATTAATAGGAGAGGAAGCCTCCAAAAGTGTTTGTATAGGATTACTGTGATGATAGCAGCTAGAAACAAGTTATGATTGGTGTGTCAAGGTTTTAGAATTGATGGTGAGAAAAGCTACTGAAGAGTGATAGATCAGAGATAGTGAGAATAGCTACAAAGGTGTGATATTGGTAGGGAGCATGAATAGAGTGCATTTGTAGTGATGGTGGAATTTGTTACAAAGGAGTGCTAGTGGAGGGCAAGGCCACATGTAGATGGGTCATGCTAGGTCACATTTTATGCTGGATGGCAAGTCCTCTTCACTGAATTTGAGAAAAAAAAAAACTGAATTACAGAAAATATATGAAAACTATATGAAACAAATATATATATATATATATATCATCATCATCATCATTATCTGTCCGCTTTTCCCTGCTTGCAAGGGTGGGACGGGAACTGATTCTGGCTTGATTTCTACAGCTGGATGCCCTTCCTAACACCAACCTCATTTACAGTGAGTGCTGGGTGCTTTTTTGCCGTGGCACCTCCACGACTACTTTGCAGTGGAATGATAGGGACCCCTGTCCCTATCATCTCATTTCTACAGCTGAGTAAACTGGAGCAATGTGAAATAAAGTGTCTTGCTCAAGGAAACAACACATCACCCGGTCTGAGAATTGAACTCACAACCTTTCGATTGCAAGGCCAATGCTCTAACCACTAAGCCATGTATATATAATTATTATTAATTACCATTACAGTATGTAAGAATTAAAAAGTTAATATTGTAAATTGTTAGTTTCATTTATTTGTGGTAGATGACAAATGAGCATGATGTTGTGGAGATGGGGTTAGAGTTGCCCACCTCTCATAGAAACCTGATGTGACTAAAGAGGAACTGAGTTACTAGAAGGTAAATCATGAATATCATCAGTAGGCTTAACATCTGTAGCAGGGTTCAAACAGTTGCTCTGAATAATCAGTTGAGTTTCGGTTGTTAAACTTGCTGATGCTGCTTCCGGATATGGCTTAATAATATTGCTGAATATCAATTTTTGCTGACAACTAAATGTATATAAGGATGTTACCAAGGATTCTTGTATAACATAGTTTAGGTTTCTTATGCATTCTCAGTATCTCTGCTGTCAGCAGAGAACTTCATCCAATATCTCTTATGTTAACACTTGGTATTCAAGGTCATCCTCTGTCTTCTACCCAGATTCTGCCATCTACAGCATGTTTCACCCATTGAAGTATATGATGAAAATACCTTACCTCCAGTCTTTTCAAAATTGTATTCTACCTCCACATCATATAGAAATTGTTCCTAAGCATTAGCTGGAGTGATAGTCTTCAGTGCTTTCCATGAAGTTACTGAATTGAATTTTGCAAACTTGGGGTTATAGTTCTTGATGTTAGTGAAAGTTCTTTGTCCTCATTTGTCTTCCTTAAAATTGTCCTCTTTTATCACGTCAGGAAATTTATCCAAATATCTCAATTTATCTCAATTCATCCACACAAATTTTTGCATGCTACAATAAGTTGGTTGAATTACTTTGGTAACATTGGTTGGCAAGAACATGCACCTTATTTTACCATCATTACATGGGTGAGCTGCTTTGATGACTAAAATTAGCAATGCCTTCATCTCATCAGCTGAAAATTTGAGGATATATCCCTGTTATTTACACAAGATGTGCATAAAACTCACAGATATATTGACCCCCCCCCCCCAACTCTAACTTTGAAAGGTGCATACCATATATATATGTGCAACACAACACTTACGATTAAATGTGAAGGCTTCATTATTATAATGGGTATTCCAAGGTAGTAATTACCAATACAACTCAGTTTCATCATTATATATTGGGGAAATTAAGACCCCTTCAAACTTAAGTCATTTAACCTCTTTGTAAATCATTTGATTTCCTTCATTGGGAGACTGCATTCTTCATCATCAGTAATTTTATTGTTCATTCCATGGCAATTTCTAAATTGCAATACTCTCCGATCACTAGTTTCAAAATTCTTGATGCCTAACTAGCTCAAAAGCAGCGGCAACAGTAATTGTAGACCACGGATGTTATTTTCCATAGGATCATTGATGAATAAACCACTTTGTCATTGCTGACTCAGTGGAGGTAGTGATGAATCCTAACTCCTTTGTACGTTTTGCAACTCTTATATGCTTCCTTGTACCATGATATACAATTTGCATTAATATCATATTTCAAAGAAAATGGAGTATATCTCCTTAGACATGCATATAACAAAAACTGTTTCCTTTTTAACATCATACTCTCCACACACTACACTAGAACCAGTCTCTAACTTATAAATTCCAATTTTGGGTCCACAGATAGTGATTTAGATTATTACACTGTGGAAGTCATAATGTAAAATATAAGGAAAATCAGTTTCAGTTAATAAATTTTCAACAAATTTTCAACAAATTTATACATAAAAAATTCTCATCAGGAAAACTGTTTATTAGAGTGAAGTGTAAAAGTGAATAAGAAAGAGTAAGTCAACAGACACAATATAGAAAGAAAGAATGAGTTGAGGCCATTTACCCTACTAAGATTTCATACTCATTATGGAGGCCTCCTTGAGTCAGATTGCCTTCCTGTCAGCAACCCTTTTTACTGCCGTTTTCAATATGTAAGAATATGTTGAGGCAACTAAAAGATTGAGAGAAAGAAAGACTACATTTCTTAGAGAGTGGTGCAAAAGTGAATAACATATGTATTGATGAAATGCCTCTTACCTTCAGTTTTAATAATTGTCACTTTCCTACAACCTAGCCATCTGTCCAGTAAGTACCAAGATGTAACTAGCTGTGGTGTGTACAGTGTTATCAACTACCACAATATATCTCAGAAAATTACTCCAGAAAAATTAATTTCTCATTATAAACCATGGTTATATTATTGGACAAATGAAATATTTATAATGAATTTACTATGTTTGGTAGATGCTGTACACTCACCAGGCAGACCCAGAATATATGCCTCTAGAATACCAATACTCAAAGATGGTAGCAGAAATCAAAATTGGGATGGGGTAGGTGGAGCAGGCATTTTACCAGTTTAAAAGTGGATAGATAAGGTGATTGAAGTAGTGAGAGTAAATTACAGAATTATTAAGCTCAGAATATCTATAGGCAAGAGTGACAATAGGTATCTCTACATATGCATCACAATCAAGACTAAGAATAAAAGGACCATTTCTATAAAGAACACTTACAGAAGGCTTCAATAACAAGTGATAGTGACCTTATCTTCTTGGCTGGTGACTTTAATGGACATGCTGGTCAACACCAAGATAGCTGCTTCAGAAAGCACAGTGGTCATGAATGTGGATTTAAAAATGAAGAGAGATCAAGTTTTCTAAAATTCTATGATGAAAATGACATAAGAATTTGCAATACTAATTTCAGGAAACTGGCCAACCACTTAATTTCTTGCTCATTAGAAAATGGGATTAACAGATGGTTATAAATGATAAGTCTTTTCCTGGAGGAGAATGTACCCTCTCCAATGTAAGTTGATTATCAATGATGTCAGCATAAAAACTAGATGAAAATCAACAATTCAGAAAAATCTGGAGAAGGTGGATATGGACTCTGAAAGCCTTCTCTATTAAATAAAAGTTTGAAAAAGCCCTATGTATTTTGTACAAAGAGAGATAGGAGATACACACATGCCATAGAGGAGAATCAGAGGTTTGACAAGACAACCTACTGCAGGTCTCTGACAAGACCTATGGTTGGAGTAAGGTACCAACCAGATAAAGGGTGACCTGGTGGTGAAACAACTGTAGACAGAGCCAGTCAAGTTAAGATACAATCATGGAAAGGTTGGGAAATGGGGACAGCAAAGAGCAATATTAAATACCTGAAACAGAAGCTAGATGACAGGTTTACATAGTACGGGGAGAGACTGAAAGCAGGAGGTTTGCCAACATTCTACGAAGTGAGAGTCAGAGGTGTGAGGTGTTCTGCATTGCAAAGCAATGTGTCAGTATAAATCAGGATGTTCAGAATGACACCGGTGCACTTAGATTTACTGATACTCAGAAGAAAGAGGCTTGGGAATGTTATTAAAGGAAATTGGTGAATGTGGAAAATAGATGAAAGGAGGAGAGACTACCCTCAGTAAACTCAACTGAGGGACCTGCAGTGGAACTTGACAGTTAGAGAGTAAAAAAAAACAATCAGTGGTAGGAAAAATGGAAAAACTGCTGAACTATTAGGGATAGTTTCTGAGAGGCTGAAATCATCTGAGGAAGTAGGAGTCAAGCTAGTTATCCTCATAGTTAACCAGGTAATATTCGAAAGCGTCATATCTAATGACTGCTGTAGCAGTATAATCATTAACTGAGAAAAGGTGATACTCTATAAAAAGGCAACTATAGTGGCTTAAAACTGATGGATCTTAGTTATGAAAGTCACAAAAAGAGTGTTAGTACAACTAATTAAGGAAAGAGTCAAATCAGATGAGATGCAGTTTGGTTTTGTGCCTGGAAAGAGCACCACTAATGCCCCCTTCTTAGTGAAACAGTTATGAGAGAATTTCCTAGCCAAGTGTAAGCTGCTATATCTAGCTTTCATGGATCTGGAGAAGGTACATTATCTGGTGGTCATTAAGGAAATTGTGGTTAGATGAGTGACTTGTAAGAGCAGTACAAGCCATGTACACAGGCACTGTGAGAATTGGTAATGAGCTTAGTAAGGAATTCAATGTGCAGGTAAGTGTTTATCAGAGCTCAGTGCTCAGCCCACTCCTGTTTATCATAATTCTCCAGGCCATAACAAAAGAAGCTCCTAGTTAAGTGCAAGCCACTATATCTAGCCTTTGATATATGGAGAAGACTTTTGACAGAGTACCACTATTTGTCATTTGGTGCTCCTTAAGGAAACTAGGCATAGAACGGTGAGAGCAGTGCAAGTCATGTCTTGAGAAACTGTCACTAAAGTGAGAGAAGGTAATGAGTTTAGTGAGGAATTCAATGTGCAGGTAGATGTTCATCAGTTATTATAGTTCTCCAGACCATAACAGGATAATTTATAACCACCTGTCCATGGGTACTTCTGTTTGCTGACGATTTGGTTTTTATTGCTGAATCAGGGGAAAAGTTAGAGAAGAAATTCCTTCTGTGGAAACAGAACTTAAAATTAAAAGGGCTACCAAAGTTTTAGTAGGTAGCAAAGAAGACAGGACTTTGGTTCCATCATGGCAATGTCCATGCTCAATATGTAAAGAAGTAGGTGGGAACTCTATACAATGTACACAATGTAAAACATGGGTACATAAGTAATGTAGTGGGACTGTAGTCAAATTAACAGGAAAGAGAAACTGTGTATGTAGAAGATGCACAGGGATAGTAATAAGAACCCCAGAGTAATTAACATTTTTTCTAATCCCAGGAAACCACCATAGAAGTAGTTGATGGCTTCTGTTACCTAAGTGACTGAATTAGCAGTGGAGGATGTTGCTCTGAAAGAATAGTAGCTATCTGGTTGTTCAGCAATTAATGTAGGTTGTTAAACATTAATGTTAAAATGACATGTTTTAGTTTAGATTAAACTTTATTGATCAAAACCACGAGAATCTATACATTTTCACTAACAAGATACAAGTTTATTTATTCTGGTAAAACATAAAATTCTGAAGGCAATGAATTCTTTGAAGGAATTTTTTGCAGCTGTTTGGTTATTGAAAACTTTAGCTTGAAAAAAGGTATTTGGTTGGGCAAAGATCCAGTGAGTTTGCTGGATAAGGTAGTTTTGTAGCCAACTTCAAAAACGTTGGTTGTGTGATTTGTGGTTGAGCATTGTCATTCACAACAGGGACCTCATACCCATCAACAAAAGTCGGAATGATGTATTGATAAATGTAACTGACCATGGTCATTGGAGCACTTTGGCTGCCTCATGCACCTCAGGTCGTAGGATTGTCAATGTCTAAGTAATTGTTATTCAAGAGAATTTAAATTTTCTATTGACCAATGCTGGACAAATATGCTACAATTTTTTAATGTATTTTATTGATTTCATGACAATACTTCTCTGCTCTGATTGTTTCGCCAGGATTCAGAAAGTGGATTAATCTAACTGTGGACCACCAAACAGTCACCAAAATCTTCTTTTGGTGCAGCTTTGTGGCTTTAGGAAGTGTTTAGATGTTTCATCTCAGTCCAAATACTGCACTGAACAGTGCTAGTTATTGTATACATCCACTTTTCATTATACTTCACAATGTGATCGAGAAATGTGTTGTTTTTGTTATGTAAAAGAAGAAAAGATCAGACTACATATTAGTAATTTTTTCTGGTTGAAGATGTGCCAGAAGTTCCCAGTTGAGGAAAACCAAGGAAGACTTGGGTAGAAGTGATGAGAGCTGATCTCAAATCGCTGAAGCTCACCAAGAAGACAAAGGAATACAAGAGGTGGAAGGGAGCTGTGCTGGAAAAGTCCTGTCCAACCCATGCAAGCTTAGAAAACAGCATTTAAAAGGATGATGATATGATGTTTGGCGTTAATCTGTAATTTATGTATCTTCAATTTTTTTCTTTTGTTTAGAATTTCAAGATTAGTATTACTCTACAAATGCCATCAGATATATATATATATATACACACGCACATACATACATATATATATATCTTCAAAATAGGACAAAGACAATGGAAAAAACAGTGGAAAGATCACCTCAGTTAACTTCTGGACGTCATCTCAGTTAACTTCTGGAAGTCACTATGGTTTTGGTGCATTAAGGTTGACACTGTTCATTCCAGTGCACACTGGGATATAACAAAAGACAAGTTATGACTTTAATCAAATTACACAAATATAGAGTGTATAAGGGCTTAGTCAAAGGAGAAAATATATAGAAAGGAGGGAAGTAATAAAACAAGAGAATAATAAGGACTGTAGTCCCACACGCAGACAAAGAAGAAAGACACTGAGGTGTAGAAAAGGTAATATATATATATATCAGAAAGGGTGTGGTAAAATACCAGATGGACTATAACCCACCAGAGTACTCAATTGGGGTAGTAGAGTGGGTAATATGAAAAGATTCAGGATCCCGACGGCTGAGCTCCAGCCGTTTCGACAGCTAGCCATTAGGGTTCTGATTTTTCATATATATATATATATATATGTATATATATTTATAAATATGTATATATATATGTATATATATTTATAAATATGTATATATATATATATATGTGTATATATATATTTATATATATATATATTACTTTTATAAATATAATTATGAGTTTGATTAAATACAAGAATATAAATACTGATTGATCTCTGTAAAAATGTACATCACCTGATTGTCATTGTTTCCCATGCAAACCAGATTGGTAGCAATAAGCCTTAGTTTCAATTAATCTTATTGATGAATTGACTTTTATCTTCATTCTTCACCACCCACTGGAACTGTAATATTTTTCCAATTGGCTAAACCTAATTTTTTTTTTTTTAATCTAAAAGCTACTATTAACTCTTAACAATTGGTATGGACTACATGAAATAATAGTAGCGAGATGTTCTTGAAGAAAAGCACAAAACCACACTATCACTGCATTACATGAAAAATTCAATGCTTTACTTTGATATTGCACACTTTCACAATGATCTGCCCACTGGTAAAGATACTTTTAGCATTTTAGTTAACCCGTTTTAAGACATTTTCTGCTAAATCATTGCATGTAATTAACAGCAATACTTTTTGGCATTGCCTCACAGCCAAAGAGATGTTAACGGATTCCTTATTGATGCTCAGTCTCTTCACTTTGATATGTAAGAGACTTAAAGAATACTTGAGAAATACTCAGCGTTACCCTGGAAATAAAGCACTAAGTTGATGGCTAATTTGTTGAATGAGAATCATGGTAATTTTGCCTGAATTTATCTTATTAGTTTATATTATTTTGTGCATTTCTACATGCCATTTCAGTTGCAGTAGAAATGTGAGCCAGAGGTTAGCGCGTGTCTGTCAGTGACTTCATGCCAATCAGACGAGTGATTGTTCTTCTGGATATGGTGTAGGATGTGTGTAGCAGCATCACCGTCCCAGATGTGGGAGCACTAGTCCATTGTGAGTTTTACCCCCTTGCTAGCTAGGAAAGCGGACATTAAAACGATGATGATGATTATTTTTCTGACTCTGAAGAAAAGGGCGAATCTGTTAGGTGCAATTCTAGCTATGATTAGGACATGTGGTTAACCTTTGGAAGAGTGAGTCATTTTCTTCCTGAGCAATACCTGTTAATCTACTATAAAAGGAAATAATGCATGCACACACACACATATATATATGCAAAAGGCAAACAAATAACAAAGCAAAAGACTCAGTACAATGAGGAAATATATTAATTTTTCTTCATTATACTGTAATACTGTGTCGTTTGCTTTATTATTTCTGTTTGCCTCTTGCATACATATATATATGTGTATGTGTATGATTTTCCTTTTATTGTAGATTAGCAGTGGTAACTGACGTTGCTCAGGGAAAAACATGAATAAGAATGAGGTATAAAAATGTTTATTCATGTGTGACACACGTTTCGTGATCGGCCAGCTCAAGGTACAATGAGTAACGATCATGCTTGATCTGATAACTCTCTCTCTGTCTTATATATATATATATATATACACACACACATAAAGTAAGCAGGCACGAATTCTCAAGGTTGCATCATATACAAACTTTATTCACATATGAAAATACAATATTGATTAAACCGCCTGTAACTATCGTTACACACCTACCTACTATTTATATGATAACTGTCACTTCTTTACAGAAGACGCCCATCTCTTCAATAAATTCTCTATTATAAATCACCGCCAACTGCAGGCTAGTTTGATGACTGAACAGGCTTTGTTTAGATCACCTTTTCTAGACCCTACCCATGTAGTATGGGTGAGCAGTGCGTTCTCAAAAAGGGCTGCTCAGATACTCAAGACTCCGTCAAAGCATGTTGATGTTCAGGTTAACAGTGCAGTGACATTAGGGTTAAGACTTGAGCTGCTCACGTATGAGTCTGCACACATTGCCACTCCACCACCACTGTGGGACTTGTGAAGAAATATAGATGGCAATGTTACATGCTTGTGCTATAGACATAGCACCCACTCCTTCCTTGCAGCTATGTGTCCAGTGACAAGCCAAAGCAAGATAACAGGACAGCTACGAGGATCGCATGTGTTATTGTCAAGGAGTTGAACTTCTCCAGTGGGTGCAGCCATACTAATCATGCTTGGCCAATTGCAGGTTGGTGAGGCTATTTAACCCATAGTTGGAGTGGATGGCTGTTGACTCTGTGAAGTTCATTCATCTTTTGATAGCTTGTTTTTGTACTGCTGGGTTTCCACTTACTCTCTTCGCCAGACCAGGGTCTGGTGGAGAAGTTGGTTTAGTCACTGACCACCTGAGCATGAAACGGGTTGTACTGGGCTACATGGTACCAGCAGCAGGTAGAGACAATAATATATATGACAATAATATATATAATATATATGAGTATTATTGACGGATGGGAAAAAAAAGTACTCAATACCGAAGTAGAGTTTAAATATTCATTTAATATGGGCAAGCAGTGAGCCTTGTTACTCTGGAGTTTCACCTATGCATTCGCAGGGTGCAGAACTTGAAAGCTGAAACTGCTTGGCACTGCCGTCGGGACTTTACATATCTCTATACCCACTCTGCATCTCCCCATGCATTGAGTATTCCCATTATTAGTGGTCTCTTTGGTCTCAGCATTGCTGACTCTTTTTCTCTCTCTTTCTCTCTCAAATGGCCACGTAGATTCTTTTCCGACAAATCCCTAATTTCCCTCGGAACCCCCGATAATAGGTGTGAAATTCAAAATATAAGGACTAATAAATCAAGGTAACTAATAAAACCAAGGTAACTTGATCTCTGGTTTTCGTTTCTTTTTACATTTCTCTTCCTCTTCATACTGCCATCTGATTTTCTTACCCGGGATTTATCCATCTGCATTGTAAAGGCTTCCAAATTTACCATTTTCTATATATAATATTGAAATATATTCCTAACCCTTTGGCAACGAACAATTTCCATGCATACACACTCACAAAATGGTAAATTTTAAAAACTAAGATAACGAAAGGTTACTTGGGCTCGCTCATGTACATTCTGTGTACTCACGGTTCCAAATAATAGGTCGTCACCATTGAATTTTTTAAAGACCAGAATTAGTCGAGACCCCAACCCATCCTATTTATTTTATAACGTATGGGATTTCTAGTAATGTACTTTTTTTGTCATGTATAATGTTTTTTAATGTATAAAGAAAATTAATTATCGCAGGAATGCTACCACTTTAAATAAAATTTCGCTGGAGATAGATTAGTAAAATTATATAAGCAGAGAAATGGGGTGGAAAAAATCTGAAAAATTTATAAGCGTGGAGGGACATTTATTCAAGACCTGAGAGTACGTGTTAGAGTATGGACGTCTTTAAAGTTACGTTGAATTGTTTTCCTTTGTTCACACTCTTCTGTTAATAATTGTTTCTACTTTTGGTACAAGGCCAGCAATTATCCCAGTGTATTACTGGTACTTTATTTTATCGACCCCCGTAAGGATGAAAGGCAAAGTTAACCTCGGTGGGATTTGAACTCAGACCATAAAGGGCCGTAACTCTTTTCTGCAAAGCATGGCGTCCGATCCTCTACCGATACTGCCAATCCACCACTTTTCTGTTAATAATTGTTTCTACTTTAGGCACAAGGCCAGCAATTACCCAGTGCATTACTGGTACTTTATTTTATCGACCCCGTAAGGATGAAAGGCAAAGTTAACCTCGGCGGGATTTGAACTCAGATCGTAAAGGGACGTAACTATGGTAGAAAGTGTTAATAATGTGTAGCAAGACAAACCAGAAGTAAACAAAACGAAATTGAAAGTGAATATTTTTCTTTCTGTTTATTACTTCGTTCAATCCATACATTTTCATATATGCATTCATTATTATTGATAATTTGTGTTGTATTGATTTTAAAGTGGATTCTTTGAGTGTAGACTATTGATTAAGATTTTGGAACGAATTGACCCTAAATACATTTAATTGATGTAACTCATTTTTTGTGGTAACGAATGAGGTTCTGGAATGAATTAAATTTGTTATCAAAGGATCGATCGTTTATTTATGTGTGTGTGTGTGTGAAAAATATGTGTTATCCTTCAAAAATGCGGAGAGGAATCGATAAAATGATATTAGTCAAATGCCGGATTCCATTAAATTGACTACAAACCTCCCATGTGTAACCTTACTATTTTCATTAACAAAAATCACGAAATACACTATCTGTTATGCAAGAACGAATTAAAAAAAATACATATAAAATATATTTTGACCTTCATATTAATTATATGTTATGATAATGTCTTATTGATATAATGAGATCGAAGATATTAAATATATGCACGATCAAATCAATAAGATAAATTTCAAACCTGATTGCTCAGACCTATTATCATAAGCGTTCTAGCTTTGATCATCCTGTGTATATGTTTGTATGCAATGTGCCTGCTTTTGTATGTATTTGTCCATACAAATGTGCTTGTTGCTACATGTTTGTTTGTTTCATATTATGTATGTATTGTTTAGATGTGTGTATATGTGTGTTTTATTGTCGTCATATGTTTTGAATATATGTTTGTGGGCGTTCATACTTTGGTGTGTGTTTTTGTTATGTATCTTTGTGCATGCAGGCATTTCTCTCTATTGTCTCTATTCCATTAAAGGCTTGCAAATGACTTCTGAATGATTTACAAGAATAAATAATCTTTGCTTTTCAGGGTCCTAGTCCCACAAATGCTGAAAGTTGTTTAAGAAACATTTTTGTGGTACAGTAGAATGTTTTTACTAAAAATAAAGAACACAAAAACAAATACAAGCATACAATGTTAGTATTGTATAGATATAGTGATGTTTTGTTTGCCTACTTTCTTATTTTTATTCAATATAATAAATGGTGTAGTCATGTCAGTCACTCTTCTACTGGTGACAAGCAGGCATTTAACCCATTACCCCATGGACAATGTAACCTTACTAAACTCAAACGCCCTCTCCGCCAAAAAAAAACACAAAACAAATGTTTCTATTTTAGGAACAAGGCCAGCAATCATCCAGTACATTACTGGTACTTTATTTTATCGACCCCGTAAGGATGAAAGGCAAAGTTAACCTCGGCAGGATTTGAACTCAGATCGTAAAGGGACGTAACTATGCTGGAAAGCATGTCCGACCCTCTACCGATACTGCCAATTCAAATAATGATATGGTGGCTAACGTCAAGAGCTGCTGCAAGAGCAAAAACCATTTGAATCTACCATTAATTTACAAACATCTTGAAAAGGTTGATACATTTACATATCTAGGTAAGCTTATATTACTCTACACGAGGGTGATGTTGCTGAAGAATTAACTGCAACAATTGAAATTGCTGTCACATTGCTGAAGGTGACAATATATTAATTTGATGATTTAAGCCATTAAGTTTAATGAAGCAGTATACCCTATATTGTTTGCTATGCTTCTGAGTTAGAACATCTATATATATAAAACTGAGGATGTCTGTCTGTGTGTGTGTGTGAGTTCGAATCCCTAAAACTCGAGAACCACCCAACCGACTCTTTTCAAACTTTGCACGTGTAATATTTATGTTTCAGTGAGTGTTCTGAGCAAAGAAAATTTCAAATTTTCTATGCCCCAGGGACCACATTAGGCGATTTAGCGATCTCGCTCTATAATTCTTAGTCTTTCTCTTTTTAGATAGATACATACTTATAACGTCGCGCCCTTATAATATCTGTCTGTAAGACTGACTGTCTGCATTACGTCACTTCCTTGAGGAAAACTGAGGATGTCTGTCTGTGTGTGTGTTTGAATCCCTAAAACTCGAGAAGTACCCAACCGATTTTTTTCAAACTTTACATGTGTATTACTTGTTTCTATGCACATTAAAAAAATCAACTTTTTTTTATCTCCTACAACTGCGTTGTATAACACTTTTAGGGGTTTTTGGAGGCGTTACGTCAGACCGATTTCCTTGAAAATGTAACTATGTATTAGTCAGTCTCTTCATACCGTGAGCAAAGAAAATCCAACTTTCTTATGGCCTAGGCATTAGGTGAAAAACTTAATTTTTTCAGCTTCTTAGGGCTTTTTGGAGGCGTTACGTCTAGCCGATTTCCCCCGAAATTTCAAGGCATATTATGCACATTAAAAAAATTCATTTTTTTTATCCCCTAGGGCCCGCGTTAGGTGAAAACCTGCATTTTTCCTGCTTCATCGAGGAAAATCTTAAAGATTATCCAGCCATCAGAGTATTCGGTTTATTTTCTTTACATATTGTCCAGGCATGCAGTTTTTAGGTCTATAGGCGGCCCGCGTTCCAAAATACCTTATCCCGTGCAACGGCGGGTACCACTGCTAGATGCTTATATATGTGACAGAAACACTAAGTGAGCCTTTTTGTAATTGGAAAGAGAACTATTGCGTTAGCTGAACCATAAGCTCCATATTATTGCTGACCTGAGGTATCATTTGTAATTACAGCTTCTAATTTGAAGAAATAATAATAATAAAATAAAATAACACCATGGTAGTCAAGCAATAACTGCTAGACTTGTTCATCTTTTATCATGTTGCCTCTCATGGTTTATTCTAATAGTCAACTGTACACCTTCCTTGCGCTAATATTCTTTTTTGTTTTCTCCTTCCTTCCTTGAAATATTACCATAATAGAAAGAATAATTGCATACTCTCATCTTTGAATAATCGTCCTCCCCACCTGCTAGCATTCCTGCAGCAATTAATTTTCTGTAGACAATAAAAAAACATTATACATGACAAAAAAGTACATTACAAGAAATCCCATACATTATAAAATGACTAATTCTGCTTTTTGAAAAAAATCAACGGAGACAACCTAGAGAAATGACCGATTTCCTCGTTTATTCCACCCCACTCCCATTATTTTCCCGAGAGTAATCAACTTTATCAAATGTGATATTCATCTACAAAATTAAATGGTTCGCTCTTCTATTGTCTTTGATGATCTTTGTGTATCTCAGGCTACTCTTACTTGGTTTGTGACATCTCTACCTCTATTTTTATGTATTCACACTTACACCTGGTTTAGATGCTGCTAACTCTACATGCAGGGCTGAGTTAACCATTAAGCACCTGCTCAGAACATCAAAGGAAGGGGGTTGCCATTTTATTCATTCCCCCAAAACTATTTTGCAGACTTTATATATAGGGTGCAACATAATCATTTAAGTGCTTAGGGCTGAAAAGGATTTAACCTGCCTTTGTCTACATATATTCATGCATATTCCTATTATCCATGCCGAGCTCTAAAACCTGAAGTATACAGAGCAATGGCATCAAGAAAGATATACACATGTGTACCTGTATTATACAGAAAAATTATATCGAAATATATGTACATATGTATGATTACAACTCTCTTGACATTTTAGATAAAATGTGTGTATATATATATATTTATTTATGTATGTGTGTGTATGTTTGTACATATCCATACACGCCATTTATCAGTTATGAACAATTATGCATATATAGACATGCATTTATCTCTATTACCCACTTCTTAAACAAACTATATGAAAGAACATAAAATAAAATAAAAAAAAGAAGATATGTATGTGTATGTAACATATAAACTTTGTGCAGACAGGTAGGAGGTGGTGTTTAGTTATGTATGTATACATGTTAGAAAAAGTTGCATACAAATATGGAAATGTGTATTTGTGTTTATATATGTATGTGGGCACATCTACATTTATGCAAATAGGTTACAGGGTATGTGAATTTTTAGAATATAGTAATACAATATATACAAGGAGGGGTGTATGTACACATACCTGTGCAAGTCTAGTTGTATGTATGTGTATGAGGATACGTGTGTATGAGTTCATCATTACATACCTGTCTGTACACCTACAAGGTGGTATCAAAACGTTCCCAAACTAGTTATGTTTAAAGAAAAACTAATATATTTACCTAAGTTTTAACATCATCTCCTTCAAAATACTCACCTTTCGCAACAATACGCTGGTCCCAGCATTCCTGCCACTTTTGGAATCTGGCCTGAATTCTCGATGCACAATACTGCAGTTGTCGAAAAAAGACAACGAGCATGCTCTTGATTGAGCTGCGGCTCTGTCGTGCCTTCTTCGGTTGTGGAGATGAAGGGCTTTTCCACTGTGTTGACTGCTGCTTTGTCTCGGGGTCATACCCGTAGACCCAACTCTTGTCACCGGAGATAATCCCCAAATGAAGAATGGGTCATCAGCACCACGCTGACAGAGATCTTGACAGACTTCGATGCGATGTTCTTTCTGCTCAGTGGTCAGTAGGTGGGGCACAAACTTGGCAGCGACATGCCGCATGTTTAATTCAGACATTAGGATTGCTTGCACAGACATATACGACAGACCAACAACATTAGCAATATGGTTGATTGTCCTCCGACGATTCTCATGCACAAGCTGATTAATTTTCTCCACATTTCTAGGAGTGTCGCTTGTCATCTTCCAGGGATGTTCTTTTGCTTTCGAAGCACCCATGTCATTTGAAACACTGCGTACAACCCATTGCCGAAGTATGTTCAATATCTCTGTAGCAGACTTCCCAAGTTGGATGCAAAATTTCATGTTGGCTCTTTATTCCAACTTCCTGTTCATGACAAATTCGCAGACTACAGCATTCACGTGATCACAAACACACAAATTTCACAACTTGCAAAGTGAACACAGTAATGTAACTTGGCACACTGGTGCATGAAGGTCACTGCTAGCTCTCACTGAGCACGCAACCATGTGTTGCCATCTTTTGGCGCACTACAGAACTAGTCCGGAAACTTTTTGATACCACCTCGGTTGCGTTGGTATGGACATGTGATGCATATGAAGGATGACAGCTGCATAAAAAGGTGCAGAGCACTAGAAGTCATTGGAAACCGCGGAGTGAGGAGACCCAAGAAGACCTGGGATGAGGTGATAAAAGCCGACCTTACTCAATTACACCTCTCAAAGGCGATGACACACGACCGTGACCTCTGGCGTCACGCAGTAATACAGAGTACCCGATCTCCCATGGGTACAAGCTGAAGCATATAGACAATATGCTCCCACACCCTCCCACTGCAAAGTGGTCGTGGAGGTGCCACGGCAAAAAAGCACCCAGCCCACACTGTAAAGTGGACGTGTAGGCACCACGGAAAAAAGCACCCAGCACTCACTGTAAATGAGGTTGGTGTTAGGAAGTGTATCCAGCTGTAGAAATCAAGCCAAAATCAGTTCCTCTATGAGCAAGGCATGGTCAGCCGACCAGACACTGCCCACAACAGGACAACCCATCTAACCCATGCTAGCATGGAAGAACGGACGTAAAACAGTGATGATGATATATATGTAGAAGGTGAGTAATATTGTAGAACAATAAAACTATGCATATATCAGATAAGTAGCACTCAACAGTTGGTAAAACTGGAGTATATATTAAAGAATAAATTAAAAGATGGTTAAAAAGTTCCATATATTTTACTATGCGCATTTTGAAAACATCATCCTGGGACAAAAATTGTGTTCTCATCAGATAAAATAAGGTGACATGATATGAGGCCTAAAAACACTTGTCAACAAGAAAGTGTAGACTGGACACTTTCTTGGTGACAAGTATTTTTAGGCCTCATATGTTACCTTATTTTATCTGATGAGAACACAATTTTTGTCCCAGGATTATGTTGTTTTCGAAATGCGCATAATAAAATATATGAAACTTTTTTAACCATCTTTTAATTTCTTCTTTATATATATATATATATACAAATGTCACTGGACCGAGACCTTTGGCGGTACTCAGTAACAGAGAAGACCCGCCTTACCTAAATATATAGTAAAACCTACTCCAGCCAGTAGGCATCTCTAACAAAATACACCCCGTCCCACCACCACCACCCCCACCCCATCCACACCACCCCGTTCTATGTAAAGTTATGTTGGTGCCGCGCCATCGAGGCCGAAACAAATGAGATCGTGTAGGTGTCACGACAAAAAAACACACAGTCCACGCTGTAATGTGGCCGTGTAGGCAACACGGTAAAAACCTCCCAGACCCACACTGTAAATGTGGTTGGTGTTAGGAAGGGCATCCAACTGTAGAAAACCTGCCAGACAGTCCTATGCGAGCAAGACAATCACTCTTGCCTCAAGTGGGACTACCCCCGTCCAAACCCATGCAAGCGTGGAACACGGACGTTAAACGTTGATGATGATGATGATGATGACATACAGGGTGCGGACGATATTTGTTCACAATTTTCAACTGCTAATTTTATGCAAATTTTTTTTACTTCCGTTGTCACTCTTGTCTCCCTAAAAACAGTGACTATATTTCCATTATTTATTTTCAGAATAATTGATTATTAATAATTTTGAACCTCCAAATTTGTGGAAGAGACATGGAGTTCTTCTTGGAATCCGCGCGAGGAGAACAAATAAGACCAGAAGATCAACTCCCAGAACAACAGATGGCTCGCTGTCTCATCCAAAGACGTGCCCAGAGTCATGCAGACAAAGTTTCCAGCGACAACATTGGTCTTAGGTGTCGTCAGCAGTCAAGTTGACGTCATGCCACTTCACTGCTTCCCTGAGGGCCTCAAAATGAACACCGATGGCTACATCCGCGTTCTGAGTAAGGTAGTAAAGCCCTGGATCGACCAGGTAGCTGCAGGTAGGCCGTACGTGTGGCAGCAAGACTCAGCGCCCTGCCATACCAGTCAAAAGACCCAAGCCTGGCTGTCAGAGAACTTCGTCGACCACACTTCACCTGACATCTGGCCTCCCAGCTCGCCTGACTGCAAACCCTCGACTTCTTTGTATGGGGCGCAGTGGAATGAGACACCAACAGATCTAGCTGCAATACGAAAGATGATCTGAAGGCCAGAATCACAAGTGCCTTTAGGGGCCTAAGTCGGGGGACAGTGACGAAGGCCTGTAGCCGGTTCCGAGGCCGCCTTGAGGCCGTCATCAAAGCCAATGACGGGTTTATTGAGTGAGATCGAAAGAACAAGTCATGAAGACAAACTGACCCAAATTTGATAAATATATCTTAAAAAATAAAACTACAGTGTTATTTTTTCCCAGACAGTAATCTTGCGAACAAATACCGTCCGCACCCTGTATATATGCATGAGGAAATGTATATATGAACATACATGTGTAGGCATGTGTATGTAAGTGCATATGTATGTTCTATTAATTTATTATTGATTTACTATTGACCCTGTGCCATCAATAATGATGGCAATAGTTGTGAACATATTGAATCTTTGGAGACCATAATTGGTATATCATATACACCAAGATTACCAGAAAGGTGTGGAAAAAATAGCAGGTGTCAGATTGGAGGAGACTGAAGTTCTGTAGAATGGTACATTGAAGAGGAAGATGAGTGGACAGTAGGTGAGGGAGTAGGGAAGACAATTAGTGGTGAAGGGGAGGCATCACCAGTATAATAACAGGTAGTGTCAACAGCTATGTAAAATATTCTATATAAGATAATTAGTTCCTTTTAACAAGATTCAGTTGAAGCCTGATGGACAACTAAATTTTCAATATCATTTTATATATGTGATGATAGCTTTGTGAGAAAGGTGTCAAACTATACTGTCCACCAAACCTTGGCCATGACATTACTCACCTTTTATTTTGTCTAAATCAACTTTATTTTGGTTTTATGATTGTTTAATCAGGGAGAAAGAGCTGCAACTATAACCTATTATATTTATCTTTTTACTTGATTTAGTTAAAGTTTCACAACACATTATCTACTATGTGATTGTATTATTATTTTTTTTGCTTATGTAAAGACTTTTTGATTTTTCTGTCACACATAATTAATTAATTTACAAAGTAGTAAAACAGTAAGAAGCTCATTTTTACTGACATGGCGATGTGTTACAGGATCAGTAGGGCATCGAAGTAAACACTTTGTGCTATTTAGTTACATACTTTTACATTCATCATCATTGTTTTATGTCTATTTTTCCATGCTTGCATGGGTTGGACAGGTCCTTTTAAGCACAGCATCTTTCCACTCAGTGTTCCTTCATCTCCTCTGTGAGTCTCAGCAATTTGAGATCAGTTCTCACCACCTCTTCCCAAGTCTTCCATCCACTGGCACTTCTTCACTCAGCAATCATCATCCATGTGCATCCTGACCAAGATCCTCACTGCCCTTTGTCCTTTTGAGGTTGATAAAATAAGTACCAGGTTTCAATGTAATTGACTATACTTTTAAGTACAATTTTTTAAAATTTCTTTGGAGATAGTGTTACTGTTGAATGTTCAATTTGATTTTAACCACTTAACTGTATTTACTTGAATATTAGCCAAATATTAGCCAGCATATATTTGAGTATACACGGTATATAAAAAGCTAGCACTAAAGAAATTGTTATACTATGCTCAGAGTATACCTTGCCTTTGATAGGTTTAATTAACCCTTTGGCATTTACATTACTCTATATTTACTATTATATTTTCATGGTGAATAATATCAAATCTATGAAATTTTGATATTATTTATTTTGAAAACAATACCTTAACATCAGTATGAACAGCCAGTTAAGACTGGTTTGAACAGAAAGAGGTGAGAGAATTCTGTCTGGATATGGCTGGTTTAAATGCTAAAGGGTTAAGCATTAGTTTTATTCTAGAGAAACCTCTCTTTCCTTAATGAGTTATATTCATCTCTCTTGTGGGAAATGACTATCCTTTGTATTACAAAATTGAATATTTACAAATTCTATATCATGTATGTAGTCTGTACAACCAATTGGTATGCCTGAAAATACAGTTGAACTTAGAAGATAGGTTATCAGTAAAACTGGAACATTAAGTTTCCCAAATAAACAAACAATTTGGTGGAATGCAGGAATAATTCTCTGGAAATAGTAAATAAGTTATGTTGCTTAGGTGACCTAAAAAAGCACTGAGGTGTAATTTAGGAGCCTACATCTATTGATAATATTAGTATTATTTTTGTACTAATGTCAGTTGGACTTGGTCTGCAATATAGTATCTCTCTAGTCTAATTTATTCTTTACAGATGCCTCCATCAATCACCTAAACTTTAAAACAATCACTAAAGATATAGCACATTCACTGGTTTCCTTTTACTTCAGCCACCATCAACAACCTCATCATAGCATATTGTCATAAAACAAACGGCATCCATTTTTATCATGTCAAAATTTCATCATCAAAATTGAAAGTTTTACCTAATTTGATGCAGTTTTTAAATTGCTGGATATTGATTGGTAGTCTAAGAGAATGTATATACTTCCGGCTCCACTAAAGTAGAATGAGACTCATCTAGGTCGAAATAGTGAGCTTTCACTTGTGAGACCTGTATATTTTCTTTATCATTTTAGACTATTCAGTCACCTAATGCCATATCTTTGTTGACTTCCTTTTACGTTAGCTACCATTAATTGTCTTTTGGCACTCAAGCATCATCCATTTTCATCATATGTCAAAACTGTTACAATCACTCAGTACTTCTGATACTCAGTGTCTCATTTGTCTTATCCACACTAATGCTATCTTTCTGATTTATGAAATGCTTTCAACAGATCATACAAAATATTTTCCCTCCTCCAGTTTCTAGAAGATAGTTTAGACTTCCCAACTAACCAGCATTACTCTTCTGATAAAGGTATCAAAAACCAAATAATCATATTATTTATTTGTTATCGCCTACATGTTAAGAGTATTCTCATTAAAGTTGAATACCTATTGCATGTGAAGGTGTTTGGCTTACTGGTTAGAGTGTCTAGCTCACTCATAAAGTCATAAGTTTGATTCCTTGAACATGAAACTTTATTTCACATTGCTCTAGTTCACTCAGCTGAAAAAATTAGTTGTATTTGTGATTCAAAGGGCCAGCCTTACCACATGCTGTCATGCTGAAGCTCTCTCAGAATTCCATTAGAGGTACATGTGTCTTTGGAATGCTTAGTCATTTGATATTAATTTCACAATTACCTGGATGTTGTCTGTAAGAGAGAAGACAGTTCTCATATATGATGCATATGGCACTGCCATACCTTGAATAAGGCACTCCTCCAAAACAACATCTATAATTACTCATACTAATACTGCATTTTAAGTTAATCACTTTATATTTTTCTGTAGGCCAACAAAGTATAAATATTCCATTATTTTTAACCAATTAATTTTACTGCAATCATTTCCTCGGCAATATGTCATCTATGGTTCCCTTGATTAAAATTCAAACTGCACAGAGGCTATCCTTATAACTTTCTGATTATATCCAGTTTGGAGATAAATGTGTAACCGTATTAGAGAATATGAATCAATTCTCTCTCTCTTCCTTCTGCATTTTCCACACACACATTTAACCTTACTTTTTTAATAATTTGGGGTTTATAATCCTCAAGGAAAATATATAGGTCTGATAACTAAAAGATCCAAATTCTAATTAAATTAGTTCTCATTTAGCTTTGGTGTAATCAAAACTCTCTGAGAGAGAAAATATATATATCAGTCAATCATCATCATCCTTTTATATTTGTAATAAATCTTGGGAAGGCCTATAGAAGTGATTAATAGTTTTAATTGCCTAGGAGCAGAAGAGGTTGTTCTGAAAGTATAGAACATAGAATACAAACAGGATGAGAAAAAAAGTTTAGGGAGCTACTACTCTTATTGACAACAAAAGGCTTCTCTTTGTGAACGTAGGGCAGCTGGCTGTATGATGCCTGTGTGTAAATTGCAATGCAGCATGGTAGTGAGATGTGGGCAGTGAGTGCACATGATATGCGCAGGCTGGACAGAAATTAAGTGAGAATGCCCCAATGTATGCGTAATGCTAGTCTGCACGAAAAGCATAAAAGGAATCAGATGTTGCAGGAGAGATGTCTGTGTTGGTATGTGCATGTAATGACAATTGTTGGGCGAAGAAGTGCTAAAAGATCTGTGGGAGGAAGCTACAGAAAAGGAAAACTGAGGAAAACCTAGGCTGAAGCAGTGGGTGCTTATCTTAAATTGCTGAACCTCACATATGAATGTAGAAGGAATGCAGTCTGTGCTGGGGAAGACCTCTCCAATCCATGCAAGTATGAACAGATAGATGTAAAGTGGTGGTGATGATGATGATGATCTATTATTGTATTAAGCTGGATTGGCAGTATCGGTAGAGGGTCGGACGCCATGCTTTCCAGCATAGTTACGTCCCTTTACGATCTGAGTTCAAATCCCGCCGAGGTTGACTTTGCCTTTCATCCTTACGGGGTCGATAAAATAAAGTACCAGTAATGCACTGGGTAATTGCTGGCCTTGTGCCAAAAGTAGAAACAATTATTGTATTAA
>OZ024740.1:283933607-284010005 GCA_964016885.1 Eledone cirrhosa
TCCCTTTTTTAAACATAGTACTTGTTCATTTTAATGATCTACACATGTCTGTTGTCTAGCAAGACTTCTACTTCATATGCAGGTATGAACTCAATTGGTTGAATGTCTATTTGTGATTTTTTTTTCTGTAAGAAATGTTACAGATAACTAAATGATGTTGCATTCCAAAATTGTATCTAAATCTATTTTTTATATTTTAGAATTAATTTTATATATATGGATGAAACTGCCCCCACACATACACCTACCATGACTCCCCAGACATTAAAATATTAATGATAACTTCTATTCTTATCAAAATATGTACATTCATTGGTTTCAATATCTGAAAATACCTTATTTTTGTGTATTATAAAATGTATTTTCCTCTTCATCTGCAATTCCACTCAGGTATATATAACAATAGTCTGTTTAGTTATTTGTCTATAATAATTATTTACCTCTTTCCTTAAAATAAACATTTAAAAAGTTTTTGAATATTTTTGTATAATTCAGGTGGTTCTGAAAATTTAGGCACTCCCCTAAATTGTTTTACAGTTAATTTCTATCAATGTTAGCAGTATACAGTAAAATGTGGATGTTATCTCTGTTTTTAAACCAGGCAAGAAAATGCAAATTGACAACACATGTTTGCAGCAGGATTTGAATGTATTTCTTCAAATTTTTATTTAACAGTTTCATAGTAATTTGGACATTAAATTTAATTATAAATTGTTTTGCTGCTTTTAAATACATTTTCTTTACTTAACATTCTTCAGTTAAACTTACTTCCCCAAATACTGATGATTATGCTCTTGTATTCAGTTGCCTAACAAAGAGGCAAAAAGAGGTTAACATTAAAAAAAAAAAAAACTTTCATCTTTCAACTAAAATTACATTTTATAATACAGAGCAATTTTTTTTAATTAATGACTTCTCAATTATCTCCTCCTGATTGGAAGGCTTCTAAATATTGCTCAGCAAAAATTGTATAATATGCATGTGTAACTAAAGTACTGGACTGGGAACCTTAGAATTCTTAAATGTGTTAGTTATCTACTGAATTATTACCTAGAGAATTTTAGTTGTTGGGTTTTCTAACTTTCATTTGCAAACATCAGTCTCTCTTTCTATTTCCAACAATATTTACCAAATGGTAGGCCCTTTAGTTACCATCTGGTATTTCACTCACAAGTGTTAAAGTGGTGGGAAAGAAAATTTTCTTCCAACAAATTGTTTTCCCTTCAAATATGTAATAAGTCCCTGCTGTTTTAAACATTGAAAAGAATGACATTAGTAAAACATTTACCAAAAGTTGTCATACTATTATATTGTAATGGGAGTCAGTTAGTGTGGAAGGTCTGTCATTAGCTACTAACTTCTGAACCAATTTCCATAATTTCTTGATTCTCTCTCTCTAATTGAAAATCTTTATAATAATTTGATGGAACAAACAACCAATCTTTCTCTTTGCCCTTCAGTCATTGCTCTGAAAAAAGGAACATTTAACATTTATATCTGCCAATCAACAATCATAGCTACTACATTATTAAACAACAAACAGACAGCCAAGTAACATTTAATGATTAGAAAAAATGGAGATGTAATTTATTTCAAAGAAAAAGAATTGACATTGTCTTTTGCCTCCTAGGAACATCATCATCATTATCATCATTTAACATCTGTCCTTCCAAGCTGACATAGATTGGACTCATCTAGCATAAATTCCCCAGATAAACATGCTAGTGTTAATCATTTCCAATTAACTATTTTAGAAAGCTTGAATTCTCAACATATCTTCTAGGACTGTTGAAATATTTATTGTTTGACTCATCAAGAATTGTTTTAATAGTGTTTTTGATTAATGTCAGAATTACAGAGCTAACTTTTTTGTTTTTATTTTAAGACTAATTTAACATATTTAGTTCTTAAATACTAACCCAGCATCATTTACAATTGAAAATTGTGAACTCAATGCTAACAGTTAAAAATGTTGATAAATCACTGATAGCAATCATTAAATTATCTACTGCTATAGATCTAACACCTTCTATTATGCTTTAAATAAAATGCAGCATGTCTTCTTACATAAATTATCTTTGTTCTTCAAAATAAACAGCATTCTGTAGCTTGCTAGAAGTTGAGATAATCTTATCTTAATATATAAAAGTGAATGCATGTATGTATGATCCAAGTTATAGGCCACAGCTATGCATCTAGGATGGTGAATTTTGCATAGGGGCATATTGTTTCTAAGGGAAGGTCAAAAGCAATGTGACTTTTTCTGAAATTTATTCTTTTTAGCTTCAGACAGAAAAAATATATAAGAATATATTACACCCACAAATGCTACTATTTGCATTGGGAAAAGTTATGCATTTTAAAAATAATTAATTCTGAAAAAAAGTGCATGTTTTCTGAGAAAATAGAAAACTGGAAGAGCAAAATTTTAATTTAGATTCTATATTTGATTTTTGTTTTTTACACATTTTTGTGAAGCTCAACTCAAACCATTTGCCTGTTGTCCTTCTGAAATTCTTAAAATAAAGTATGCATCAAGTACTGGAGTAAATGTAATTGACTTTCTACTCTCCCCAAGTTGCTGGCCTTGTCTTGTATCTATATTAAAAACTAGTATATCCTCTCAATCTTTACTGATATTATAACATACTTCAGAACTTTCTGCATTAATTCCACTTTCTCTCAAACTGACTCTTTGTGTGCATCTTTCAGCTACTCACAACTTTTCTGCTTTTTATTTTTCCTGAATTCTATATGAAACATTGCAAGCTATCTTTTGTTCTAAAGTCTGATGTGTTATGAACTACCCCCACCATCATATTCCCACTTCACATTAACCACCAGTTTAACAATCTTCAAATTAACCAAACCTATTTTAGTCATCTCTTTCCATATTTCTGGTTTTTTTTCCAAGGGTACTCTGCCATAGGCTGTGTACACAAAATTACAAATATATTTAGCTTATGACTTGAAATAAATAAAAACATGGTTATTTATAAGGGTGAAAGAGGGTCTGATACACTTGAGTTGGAAGACACCGTTCATACTTACTGCAGGTATGAATTTGTTAATTGTTATGAATACTTCACAAGAGTAGCTATAGATTTGTCATTTAGCCAAAGCTGGTATGTGTTGAATTGATTTTGGTGTTTGTTATATTGAAATTAATTAAAATTCATGATTGTATCATTTTGGTTCAGATATCCAAATTAGTTTTTTGTAAGATGATTATTAGTTCTTTTATAAACTATTATTAAATTTAGAACATTGTGCTTAAAACAGTAGACTACAAGGGACTGAATTAACAGACCACATAATAAATGTATTAGACAGTTGTTATGAAGGTAGTTTAGTATTTAGTTTTGTATTGAAGTATGACACTGAAAAGGTAATGCTTGTTGTAGTATAATCAGCATATTTAACACAGCGGAAATGCTTGCAGGATTTTGTTTGTCATGACATCATAAGCAGTGCTTAGCTTAGATTAAGGTGTTAAGACATATATCAAAATAGGGAGATATTTGATTGAGACAATTATTTAATGATGAATTTGTGGTAGCCCTAAGCATTCATAAAAGTTTTCTTTTGAGCCTATTAATTATCAAATTAAAAGACCTCATTCTAGAACAGATGTGCAATTCTGTTGTTCAACTAACTTCATCATCATTGAAGAATACATGAGAAAATTGTGGAAAACAATTTGTTGTACAGAAACAAAACTGCAGACTAAAATAATCAAGTAAATATGACACAGGCTGGCGTTTTAGTGACTTCCAGAGATCAAGCATATCAAGGAACATGTTTCTTTATACTGTAGAAAATTATATATATGAGCTTTCTGTTGTATAAACAATGCCATCAATGTGTTCCTATAAAGTACAGTAATATTTTTAGCAGATTGCCAAAATAGTTGCACTCTAAATGTTCACAATACATTATGCAGTAAGTAGTGAATTCAACCCATTTGTAAAGGCCATGAATTGCAATAATGCAGCTCTTTCAAGAGAATATTGTTTTTTTGTTATGCTCTTTATTTTATTCAATGCAACAGTTGAACGTAGTAGTTAAGATATATAGTAAGTGAAATATGTTTTTGAGTAATTTTTGTGTTCTTGTGATAAAGAGACATATTTTATGTAGAAAAGATAGAATATGTGAAGCTTAGACTAATAGTCTTGTATAATAGCAAAAATATTAAGTGAAAAAACAAAAAGGAAAATGCCTGCAGATTATGATGAACACTTTAGGAGTAGAGAAACTTTTTAATACTAGGGGGTGAATTGCATGTGCATAAAACCCTGTGACAAAGAATAATAACAATTTAAAAAATTTTATAGATTCATTGGTATGCAACTTATATTAAATTATTGTTTTAGTTGGCTTAAATGGTTTATTTTTCATATGGATTTTTGAAAGCTTTGTCAGCAAGTAATTTCAAATGTGAATACAGGCAAAATTTTGCCTGTGTGAGGGGTTCTCCAGGCATTGTCTACAAGTATATAAACCTAAAAGATGATAAGAAAATTATTAGTATCAGTATCACTCATTCAATTGCAATATAATGTTTAATATTATATGTGAATTTGTGTTACACTTCTGGCAGGTGGCATTTTTGGAGAGGAAAGATTGAGAAAAGTGTTTTGTGTAAGATCAATGGAGTCAAGGGAAGGTGAACGACAAGAATGAGGAGATGAGGAGACACAGGTCTGGGTGTAAAGAGTATGCAGGTAATTACCTTTTTAGGAACAGAGATCTTTGTAGTAGTCGTAAAATAGGCAGAGAGAAGAAACAGTATCTTCGAACTTGAGGCTGTAGCATGTTGATGAGTGAATCTTTTCCAATCAGTTGATTTACCCAGCACTGATATTTTAGCCTACATAAACAACTACTTTCCTGATAGCATCAAGTAGTATCACTTTCAGTTCAAATGATATTAAAATTCCCCTGCAAGTGTTAAATATCTTAAATACTACTAATTTTTGTAATATGATTCAGCAGCTGTTATAAAGTCCTAGCACAGACTTTCCTTGCAGTTTTTTTTAAAAGGTATATGGATAAAAGTAGTTGTTGTTTGAAAATATTAGTTTAGGCCATAATTTTATATACAAATATGCTTCCATACTATTTGATCTAACTCAACATTTCACTGCAATAGTGTTCATTGTGTAGATAAATCTTTGCTCCACTAAGACATCTCATTTATTGCTTAAATTAAATATTGCTTATGTTTAGACAATCTACTATAAAAGAGCTAATTTGTCTTAGTTCTTGTTGATGATATTAATTCAGACATGGTCATTGACATTACTGGCTAAAGCTTTTCTAAGATAATAAAGTTAGGATGAGTATTACTAAGTTGTAAATAACTAGTAGATCAACTTGTTTTCTGAAAGTCGTGACATATATTACTTAACTAGTTGAAAAACAAAAACCCAAAAGTCCATTGTGCTTTATATTTATTGTGCTAGTTTTTCTACTCCTACACTAAAATAGCTTTCAGGATGCTCAAGATCTACTACTATGATAGTGTTATCATTTCATTTATTTTTAAAATGGCCATCTCTGGTCTATCAAGAAATAGGATTTGCTTTAGATGAACTTTAGATCTCCATGTATACAATACACTACCATAGCCTGTATGTCTACTAGTTGAATGTCAAATGTTTTCTATTTGAATTACTTTCACTTTGTTTTCAATCTTTTTAAAACAAATCTTAGTTATGTTCTTTTCAATAATGTTTTTTGAGGTTTCTTCACACACCACATCATTGCAGCATATATTGACAAACTATTTCCGACCCATATTCTATCAACTCTAGTGTATACCAAACATCTTAGTGTACATTAATGACCTAAAAGCTATCAGTGGTTAACATGACATACCTCTGTAGCAAAATGAAAAATGTAGTGAAGTTCATTGTTTTTAACCTTTTGCATACAACTGTCATTCACATACACCATAACCATTTCTTGCCAAACAAGAACTACTTCCATGAACAGTTGCCATGAAAAAAATATCCTTCAGTTGGGACATAAAAACTCTTGCCTACTTCAACAGCACAAAGACATGATTGTTACACATGTTAAGGAAGCAGTTTTGTAGATCACTTTCTCTATACATAAGAACACACAAATAAACCTCTCAAAGTCACTTTAAATACTAAGTTTTACAGTTTGTGTTGATTTCTCATGATTTCACACATTGCCAAAACTACAGCTTAAAGGTTAGCTTTCCTCTTTAGAGACAGTAAAGGCTTCTACCCTGATCAATTGCTGATAAAGTATAAGCATATTGGAGTACTGTTCATATATTTGAGAGAGTGTTCTTGCTGTAAACACACACACACTCATAAGCATCCAGAAGGTTATCCAGCTGCTTTGCAAATATTCACCCATCAATATGCTGCAACCACTATCTCATGCTGTTTCTTCTCTCTACCACTTCTATTCCCCCTCCCCTGTCTCTTCTCACCTGTCTCTTCTCACTCCTACTGTTCCCCCCACCCATCTAACCCCCACCAGATCTTAAACTAAAACATTTTCTCAGTCCTCCTTTCCTACCCACATTTTTCCTGTAGACATGTTGAAATGGAACATCAACCACATTGATTTCACCGGTACGGGAGGCTTTTCCTCTTCCTGCAAGTTAGATCTAAGACAGTGTGGAGATAGAGAGACTACACTAACCAAAGGAAGTTAGATTCTACAAAAACAAATATCAAATATATATTATATAAATGGAACAGAATATTGAACATAAATAATGTTGCTAGTAGATGCTAGCAAGGAAAATGGACGTTAAATGATGATATTATATATATATATATATATATATATACACAAGTACATCCACACCATCTTGAAGATTTGCAATGGAAACTGTAGCATGCTGTGGTGCCTGATTTGGTGTGGTAATTAAATAGAAGACCCTGCCATCTATTGTATGTTTACACACTTCTAATAGATTATAATTTATTTATGTATTTATGTCTGAGGATGTGAAAGCTGAAATATTAGTTATAACTCCTAATATTAGATCTTCATTTAACACACTCATCACTAAACAGTTCATTAATCTCAGCAGGTTAATGGAGAATGGGTAGTAGTAACACCTGTCCATTACATGACAACTTGAATGGAGGATTTTTCAGAGAGGTCTAAAAGAATTACCTGAATGCACCACATTTAGCACATTTCTCATCCATCCTTTTTTAAAATTGCTAATCACCTGATGTTTGAAAAATGTCTGGACAACCATGTTTAGTAGTTTTGAAGCAGCTATTGATCTTT
Source organism: Eledone cirrhosa (assembly GCA_964016885.1). Classification (NCBI taxonomy): domain Eukaryota; kingdom Metazoa; phylum Mollusca; class Cephalopoda; order Octopoda; family Eledonidae; genus Eledone; species Eledone cirrhosa. Next base: position 283,940,898 of record OZ024740.1, read on the forward strand.
GTTCTGAAATATATATATATATATATCTATATATATATCCATATGTGGCTGATGACTGAGAGAAAGGAGTACTCAATACCGAAGTAGAGTTTTAATATTCATTTTATTAAGGCTAAATAGTGAGTCTTGTTACTCTGGAGTTTCGCCTGTTTATCACAGGGTCATCAAACAGTTCTTGTCTGATGACCCTGTGATAAACAGGCGAAGCTCCAGAGTAACAAGACTCATTATTTAGCCTTAATAAAATTAACACATATATCATCATCATCATCATCATCATACGTCCGCTTTTCCCTGTTTGCAAGGGTGGGACGGGACCTATTCAGCACAGCATCTCTCCATTTATCACGGTCCTTTGTCATCTCCACTGTGAGCTTCAGCGATCTGAGGTCTGCTCTTACCACCTCCACCCATGTTTTTCGTGGTCTACCTCTACCACGTCTTCCTTCAACTGGCACTTCTTCACCCATATATATATATGTGTGGGATGCTTAAAGCATCCATATGCAGTAAGCCATTTGAGCATTCGATGCTCTTACAGAGCAGAGTATAATATCACATAAGAAACGGAGAATCAGTGGTGCGACGAATTAAAATTTATTAGACATATTACAATCCTTTCTCTGGCGACCAGCTCGAGGGGCGATTGATGTGATGATCGAACCTGACTCTGAAATCGCAAGATCCTCAGATACGTTTCCAAATTTGGAAACTCTGCTTCGAAAAGCCGAGACGTATCTGAGGATCTTGCAATTTCAGAGTCAGGTTCGATCGTGCCTCGAGCTGGTCGCCAGAGAAACGATTGTAATATGTCTAATAAATTTTAATTCGTCGCACCACTGATTCTCCGTTTCTTATGTGATATTGTACTCTGCTCTGTAAGAGCATCGAGTGCTCAAATGGCCTAGCGCATACCGATGCTTTAAGCATCCCACACCATATTATATATATATATATATATATATATATATATATATATATATATATAATGTTAATTTTATTAAGGCTAAATAATGAGTCTTGTTACTCTGGAGCTTCACCTGTTTATCACAGGGCAAGGGGTCAGAGGATTGGGATTATAAGCCATTGTCAATGGTGTAGGACCAAAATATTGAAGAAATATGGCCAAATATTTTCTTACTAATAACAGTTACTGTTGATATATATTTTTCATTGAACATGTGATGATCAAAGACAACTAAATGAACATGAACAGTAACCAAAACTCATCTTTATAAATTAATGTCACTATGTATGGTAGAAGTCAGTTGTATGATGCAATCATTGTCCATGTTGCATGGCCAGCTAAGATGTTGCATCACCAAGTGTTTTAAAGTAGTATAATGCAATAATGTTTTCATATTTAATCACCCTAATCATTTACTCTTCATAAATCAAATCTTACAGTCTTTCAGAACTATCCATTATTTATCGGCGCAAGTTTTACTATTACAACCTGAGTCATCATGTCTCGTATTTGTGTAAACAATCTGGACAATTTTTATTACATTTGTGGCAAAATATATTTTACTGCACAAAAGAGAACAATGACAAATATTGTTAGAAGAGTCTATCACCTTTATTTTGGGTGCAAAGTGGGTAAGCAATACAGGAGTTGGGTCCCGCATGCATCCTGTCACACTTGAACAACAAACCTTTGCCAGTGGTTGCAAAGAAAAAGAAAATCTATGATTTTGCATTATCAAAAGTTTGGCATGAGCTAACTAATCACATTGGTGATTGTTACATTTGTATTGTACAACCAGCTCAGAAAGGACTTAAAGGAAAGAGGAAAGGAAATGTTGATTATGCTAATATCCCTTGTGTCAGATGCATAGTACAGCACAACAAAGAACTACCTACACCTGTGCCTCCAGAAATAATCCCCGAATTGAATGATGAAAAAGAAGACTTTGAAATACAGTTTGAAACTTCAACATCGAACAATCCAAACTTTGCTTCAAGATATCCAACAAAAATACCACACATGATAAGAAGTGAACTAAATAATCTCATCAGAGATTTAGAGCTGCCAAAAATAAAGTAATAAAATAAGGTTACAGCAATGGAATTTGCTGGCTGATGATGCTAGAGTATACTTATTTAGAAATTGTGATAAAGATTTTCTGACTTTTTTTTTACAAAGAATGGTAACCTTATAGGATGTTGATGGCCTTATGATGACTTTATGCCTTGACCACCATCCAGAACAGTGGAAATTATTCATTGACTCATCAAAAGTCAGCCTTATAAGTGGTTTATTGCACATAAGCAATGAGCTACCATGAATTCTGATTGGACATGCTGTTAATATGAAGGAAACATACAGGAACTTCGGGGAATGTCTGGTCTGTATAAATTATAATAAATACCAGTGGCACATCTGTGGTGACTTAAAAGTGGTTGCTTTGTTGAGAGTACTACAATCAGGCTACATGAAATACTGTTGTTTTTGTGTAAATGGGGCAGTCATGCAAAAGATTCTCATTACACAAGGAAAGATTGGCCATGTCAAAAGACACTAGAACCTGGGGTAAAAAATGTTCAAAATCTGCCATCTTGTAGATGGCGAGAAAATTTTGCTGCCACCATTGCATATAAAGCCGGGGTTGATGAAAAATTTCATAAAAGCTCTAGATAAGATAGAAGAGGCTTTTCAGTATCTTGGAAGAAAGTATCCAAAACTAAGTGAAGCAAAAATAAATGAGGTGTGATTATCAGTCCCCAAATTCATGAAATCTTAAAGGATAATGAATTTGACTGAATTCTTTTGGAAAAAGAAAAGGTAACTTGGAACAATTTTTTACTAGATATGTTAGCAGACTGTTGTTCAGTTACAAGAGATGCACCTGAACGTGAATACAAGAGGCAGGCTAGGAAATCTAATATTTATGACGTATCATTTTTGTATCGTTATCTCATCTATAAATCATAAAATATCAAATATCTAAAACAGTAGTCCTAAACCCTCAATTATTTTGTCATTTTCAAGTTCAGTGGCTCCAAAATGCATAAAGAATGTGATATTGGAGTTCCAAAGCACAAAGTTTTTGAAATTTTGTAGATCTATATAAGAGGAAGAAATGTATGGAGGTGAATATCAGAAAGACAAAGGTGATGGCAAATAGTAAAGCATTTGGTGAGATGAAAAGAACAGGAAGGTGGCCATGTGTAGTGAGCAGGAAGGGTGTTGTAGTGAACTCTATTAAATGTGTGATATGCACTGGATGGGTTCATTGGAAATGTAGTGGTCTGAAAGGATTATTAAGTGGGACATCTCGTCTAACCCATGGAAAGTAGACCTTAAACACAAATGATGCTGATATATATAAATTTATTAACAAAGCCAGTGGAATAGGGATCCATATAGCCCGGTAGTGGTAAATTGCATACCAAAATGCCCCAAGCTAAATTTAGTTTCTGCAAGTATAGCTTGATCACACATGTGCAGCTGCACCTGTCATTCACAGTGGTTATGTCATGCATATATTGTACAACAATCTCCACATTGCTTTATCAGTGGGAAAGTCCTTCTGAACATCCAGAGGCTCTCATATATCCGCCTCATAGTTCACATCTCACTTGCACACTTTGGATTCCTCTTAAACCCTGTTTCTCCCTCAGTTCATCCTAGCTCTCCCTCATTTCTTTCCAGTCAATGCATGTCCTCTGCAGTCATTACTCATGTTTCTCTACCATGCAGTATTGCACTTTGCACACGGGCATCATACAGTTGTCCTTTTCTATGCAAGGAAAAAGCTTTTGTTGTCAACAGTGGTAGTAGCTCTCTAAACTTTTTTTCATCCTATCTTTATTCTGACTATTATGCTCTCAGAGCACCCGCCTCTGCTGCTAATTAAGTCACCTAGATAGAAGCTATCAACCATTTCTGTGAGTCCTTCATGTGATTGGAAAAGGTTTGTATCACTGACCTCTTCCCCTTGATTACCCCTGTGCATCTTTTACATACAAAGTCTTCCCTTCCTATTAGTCTACCTAATATCCCACTACATCTCTTGTGTATCCACAATTTACATTGTGTACATCATATAGAGTTTATGCCTACTCCTTTTCTACATATTGAGCAGGGCCACTCCCCTGAGGGAATCCGGGCCTATCTTCTTTCCTACTTACTAGCACTTTAGTTTACGGTAAGTTTACGCTCAGACTTTTTTGATTTAAAATATTGTTTCCATAGTCGGAACTTATTATCTAGTTCTTTTATGGATTCAGCTATAAGAATCAGATCATCCGTATAGAGAATTTCCCATGGACAGCCAGTCTTAAACTCCTCTGTTATAGCCTGGAGAACTATAATGAAAAGCAGTGGGCTAAGAACCGAACTAATGAACTCCTAACTGCACCTTGCATTTCTCACTAAACTCATTTCCTACACTCTCTTTACTGACAGCTCCTCTGTACATGGTTTGCACTGCTCTCACAAGTCATCCTTCTGCACCTAATTTCCTTAAGGACAACCATACATATAACAGATCAAGGTATTCTGTCAAAGGCATTTTCTAGATCAACAAGTTTAAAATAGCAGCTTATTTTTGGCTAGGAACTTTTCTTGAAGTTGCCTTACTAAAAAGAGAGCATCTATATTATTTTTACCAGGCATGAAACCAAACTGCATCTTGTCTAATTAGCTATGCTATAATTAGCTATGCTATAATTCTTCCTGTCACTTTCATAACTTGGTCCATTAGTTTTATTCCTCTACAGTTGCTCCTTTCACGAGCGTCACCTTTACCCTTTTAGCAATATATGATTGTACTGCAGTGCCAGTCATTGGGTAGGACTCTGTCATGTATTACCTGATTAACTATACCGATTACTAGTTTGACTCCTACTTCTGATGCTTTTAGCATCTCAGCAACTATTTCTGAAGGTCCTGCAGTTTTACCATTCTTCATCCCCTTGATTGTCTTTTTTACCCAATAACTGTCAACTTCAATAGCTGGTCCTTCTGTTGGGTAAGTTAGAGGTAGTCACTCCCCCTTCCGTTCATTCTCTACATTCATCAGCCTCTTATAGTAACATTTCCAGGCCTCTTTTTTTTTTTTTTTTTTTTTTTTTTATTATTTTTATTATGAGTGTACCAATGTTATTTCCAACACACATTTCCCCAACAACATCCCAATTCACACTGTCACACTGCCTTGGAATGCGGAACACTTCATATCTCTGATCCTCACATCTCAAGGCTTTGGCAAACTTTGTTTTTTCAGCCTCTCTCTAAACAGTGTATACTTGTTGAACTAGCTTCTTTCTTAGCCACCTGGTACCAGTCTTTGCTATCCCCATTTTTCCAGTCTTTCCACGCCTGTCTCTTGGCTTTAATGGCTCTATCCACTGTGCTATTCCACCACTAGGTTACCCTCTTTCTGGCTGGTGCTTTACTCCAGTCACAAGTTTAATATATATATTATTTCCTTTCTGTACTTTTTAGTCAATTTGTAGCATGGAGGTATATGTTCAAATATTTTAAAACAGCTCATAAATTCAGCACTTTTCTCAGAGGCTCTAATTTGACTTAGGACCACACCATATTCTCCATAATCAGTGTATTTTGCTACCTGATTTAGTTCTTTCTTATATTACTGAAGATCCCAATTGATTCATCACTGCACCACCATTGTTTTGTGTGTGTGTGTGTGTGCACATGCGTGTTCTCAGGTTAGCCCTGATAGAGCAGATAAACCTATGATCGATCTGCTTGACATCAGTCATGACCATCCCATATTGTATTCAGATAGTATATCCAGGACTATCTAATGTATTTTTCCTTTTTTAAGACTGATGGGTGTGATATTAGAGATATTTGACTATTATTTCTAGCAGGTCAATTGATTGCATAGAGAGTGCAGTCAATATAGGTTGTTTATGTGATTGTAATGGTTGTTGACATGGTAACTTTTAATGGTTGATAAAGAATGTCATTGCCAATAATGGATTGAAATATTATAGCCTGGAATTGTTTGTATTTCAAGTGAATAGAATGTGGAATTCAGATGAAAAGGTCATGGAAGAGGGTTGTATTGTGTTGTTAGATGACCATCAGGTATTGATATTTTAAATGTGATCCATAACTGAATATTAGAAAGGAAACAAAACAAAACTTTATTGTTTCTAATAATCTTTTAGATATCTATGCTCATTGTATTCTTATTTTGCATTCCAATATCAACAAAGTCATCTGAAACAATTATGTTTGATAGCATGAATGTATTATCAAAAATATGTTTCTATATTCTTTTATTTTCTATTTCTTTCTCTGACTTTTTTTTATTTAGTTTTTGCTGTTTTGTTTTTAACTATGGTTTTTTTTTTTTGTTTTTTTTTTTCTATTTCAGAGGTGTCTGAAGGAAGAGAAACCTTAACTGAAGGAAGGCATGAGTTCAATTTTGCTTTTGATCTCCCAATGGGGTAAATGTTTTGTAAATTATTATGTTAATATAAATAAAACAAACAATTTATGTAAGATTTCTTTTCATTATATCTTTTATTAGAACATTAGAAAAATATGTCCAATTCTAATACAGTCTTAGGTAAACTGCAGCCCAAAGCCACATGCAACCCATTTGGCTTTCTGAATGGCATGCCTAATTTCAAAATTGCATTGAATTTTTTAGTAGTGCAGTCCACCTTATGATGAGCCACTGCTTGGAAAAGGTTGTGTATTTTTGGCAAGTGACTTGATCTCAGATCATGTGTTAAAACTAGAACCATTTACACTGTGGAGGAATAATTTTGTCTTTCTAGATGTCTAAAATGAGTCTTCTATGAGAGCTTCAAGTTTTCTATTAACTCTTTGTCTAATTATGTAGTTTTTCTTCTCCAGTGATCAGTTGTTAATATTGGCAATAATTCAGTCAGTTATTTCTACAAGTTGAAAAACTATATAGTACAAAAGATACATATTTCCAAAAACTTAGCCATATCTGCACCCATTAAAAGAAAAAGACTATGTGGACAAGGAGGTTGCTTCACATCCATGTGGTTTTTGGTTCACTCATACTGTATGACACTTTGAACAAGTGTTTTCTTGTGATGTATGTCTAGTATATAAAATTCAGTGTAACTAGTATATGGTGTGTGTGTCATCATCATCGTTAACATTTAATGTCTGTTTTTCCATGCTTGCATGGGTTAGACAAGTCTTTTCCAGCACAACTTCCCACCACTTGCTGCATTCCTTCATCATCATCTCTTTGAGCTTCAGCAATTTAAGATTAGCTCTCACAACTTCTGCCTAGGTTTTCCTTGGTCTTTCTCTACTGCAGCTTCCTTTCACTAGGATTTCTTAGCACTTCTTCAACCAAGAGTCATCATTCAAATGCATCACATATGCAGGCCAGTGCAGTCTTCTCTCTTGCACATTACAGTTAATTCCTTTTATACATATTTTCTCTCTCTGCTCATCCATTCATCACCGTTCATGCACATTAACATTGCATATCCATTGAAGCATGCTTGCTTCATTTTACTCCAGCTTTTGCATATCCTCTGTATTTACTGCTCATGTTTCACTACCATGCAGCATCACACATCACATACAGGCATCATACAATCAACCTTTCTTTTGTAGAGAAAATCTATTTGTTGTCAACAGGGGTAGTAGTCCCCTGAACTTTTTTCAACCTATTCTTATTCCAGCTACTATGCTCTCAGAGCAACTTCCTCCATTAGTAATTAGGTCACCTAGGTAACAGAAGCTACTACTTCTATGGAGCCTTCTTAAGATTTGAAAAAGTTTATTTCACCAATGTACTTACTACTAACTATCACTGTATATCTGCCACATACAAACTCTACTTTTTCTGTTAGTCTGCCTGCTATCCCACTATACCTTGCATATGCAGGATTTATATTCTGTACATTTGAACACGGCTACTACCCTGAAGGCATCAGGATCCTGTCTTCTTTCCTACTTAGTAAAACTTTTTTTGCCACGTTTACTCTAATCCTTTTTTTCACTCTTAAGATCTTTTCCTCAACTGGAATTTCTTCTCTAGCTCTTCCACAGATTTCACTATAAGAACCAAGTTGTCAGCATGCAGAAGTTCCCAATGACAGCCAGACTTAAAGTCCTTTTTTTTTTGTGGCTTAGAGAGCTATTATTAATAAGAGTGGGTCAAGAACTGAGCCCTGATGAACACCTACCTGCATATTGAATTCCACAGTAAACTCATTACCTACTCACACTTCACTGACAGCTACTCCGTACATTGCTTGCATCATTCTCACAAGCCACACTTCTACCCCTGTGTCCTTAAGGACCACCAGATCACTGTGTTCTGTCAAAGCCCTTCTTCAGATCAATAAAAGCTAGATATAACGATTTTAGCTAAGAACTTCTTGTATCTATCTCACTAAAGAGAGCACATCTGTAGTGCTGTTTCTGAGCACAAAAACAAAGTGCATCTCATCTAATTTGACTCTTTTCCTATTTAGTTGGGCTAAAACTTTTTGTTTCTTTCATATTTTAGCCAATCAGTTTCATGCCTTTGTAGTTGCTCCTTTCTAAAGTATCACCTTTACCCTTGCAACAGTTAATGAGTATATTTATATACCAGTCATTGAGTATGATCCTATCCTGTATTACCTGATTGACTCTGCAGGTTAAGGCACATTGCTTAGCAGTTTAGATGTTAAGTTCATGATCATAATTTGATACCTGGATTGAGTGTTGCATTGTGTCCTTGAGCAAGACACTTTATTGCATGTTGCTCTAGTCCACTCAACTAAAAACAAATGAGTTGCAATGAAATCAATTCCCTTGGACAACATGAGTTGCATGGAGAGGGGTGACTGGCATGCATGTGTGTCTACAGGTCTTCTATAAAACATCTTGCCCTGGTTTGTGCTTTGGAGATGAACTCTCCTGGAGTAGACTCATGGGAAGTCATTACCAATGAAGACCTTCATATTATGGTTAAGATTGCTAAGCTTGATGTTTTATTATATCTAATTTTAATTAATATATCTTATTTAGTTCTGAGTTTTAATTCTATTATACATTAGTTTTTCCTGAGGTTTGAATTCATAACATTTAGATCAATAGTTTATAATCACTACAGGTTATGCAAATTCTGAATTTATGGTGTGTTGTCAGAAAATGTCAGGACTGTTCACGCTGTGTGTGCAGCTGATACTCATTATTGGTAGTCAACCTGCTGAATCAGTCTATCAATTTCTACACAGTTTTGTAATGTTGTGTTAGAATAGCTTTGCAATTTTTATGACTAGAATTTTTTCAACATGCTGACGCTTATGTGTTTATATGTGTGTGCATGTGTGTATATATGTGTGTGCATGTGTGTATAGATTGTATACACAAGTGTAGTGACTGTTAGACGTTATTTGTTGTAGTTTGTCATCACCTCTTCTTTCCTCAGTCATCTCTAGTGTGTGACGTCATCACCCCTTCCTTCCTCAGTCATTTCTAGTGCATGATGTCATCACCTCTTCCTTCCTCAGTCATCTAGTGTGTGATGTCATCACCCCTTCCTTCCTCAGTCATCTAGTGTGTGATGTCATCACCCCTTCCTTCCTCAATCATTTCTAGTACGTGACATTGTCACCTCTTCCTTCTTCAGTCATCTCTAGTACGTGATGTCATCACCTCTTCCTTCTTCCTCAGTCACCTCTAGTGTGTAATGGAAGGATAGACGGATAGAAATCGCTCAAATTTATATATAGGTGGCTAACAAATTTGAGTATTAATGCTTGTATGAAATTTTGCGTGAAGTTCAGCAAATCTGTTACTGAAACCTTTAAAATGTTTTGTCAGGTTTTTGACAAATATTCATTAAATCAATAAGAAAACCTGATCAGGTATTGTGTTGCTGCGAAATTTTTGAGTCATTCTACACTTTCTATACTTGCCTGACCTAGTCCTGCTTCACCGAAAATGAAACTGAAGTCGATGGAGTACTGGTGAACTGTATATGAAATTTAAATAGGTTTGCAGGAGGCACATGACAGTTTCTTGGTGCTTTTCGAGTGTGGAGAATGTGCTGGGATCACTGTTTAAAGTCTATTTTCCATGCTTGCATGGGTTAGATGGGTTGTCATGCTATGAGTCAAGTCAGGTCAACTGACCATGTCTTGCTCATACATAACTATGAATAATATATAAACTACATTATTTACTGTAGTACTAATGTCCTTTTCATTTAGATTTGGTTCATAAATTTCCTGGTATTATCTTATATGTTAGTTTACAATAAAATAAAACTGGAAATTATTATAAAGGGTTGTGTAGAATTTCAAGTTTAGAAAAAAAATTGGTTGTAAAAATCTCATTCTATTGGTCTAAGAAAAACACTATAACAATTCAGTTCTTATGCTAGATAACATTTTGACAGCCCAATAGTGGAATTCTTGGTAATTCTTGGGAATCATTGATAAATTTAATCATTTAGCATTTACATTACTCTATATATAAACTATTGTATTTTTGTGATAAAGCCTTTATCTTACATAATTATCTCACATTATATCGAATCTATGAGATTTTGATGTTATTTATTTTGAGAACAATACCTTAACATCAGTATGAACAGCCAGTTATGGCCAGTTTGAAAAGAAAGAGGTGAGAGAATTCTGGTCGAATACGGCTAGTTTAAATGCTAAAGGGTTAAGTTGTTGAGAAGTGGACAATTCTGGAATAGAACCTGTATATTTGTCATCAGCATTTCCTATTGTTGTGAGTGTTTCCAAGGTTTCTAAAATCCTGGGGCCATTCACCACTAGTGAATTTGGCCGAATGTGAACTTAAGATGCAGGTGATCAGAACAGATACTCTAAGGTATCTTGTCCAACAATCTAACGATTCTGTTCATCCACTTCCCTGGACTCATACTTTATCAATATTGAAAGGATGAAAGGCAAAGTTTCCCTCAGTAAGATTTAACCTCAATGCAGAAAGCGAGAACAAATACTGCAAGGTACTCTATCCAATATTCTAATGATTCTGCCAATTTGCCATGTATTACAATGGGATCATATAACTTAACTAATATCTCATCTCAGTATTTTCTGTTAATATAGAACCCTATTTTCATATTTTCATATGGTTATTCTAGGAATAGATTTTTATATGAACATGTTAGAAAACATTCTTGTTGATTTCTAAAAATCTTTATATAGCATAAAAAAGTTACATAGTTGAAAAAAATGATAATGGAATTCACAAAAAATGTTTGAGATATACCACTGAAAAACATTTTATTGTCATACACCAAGCCGTTTATTATTATCAGTTAATTCAAGGCCACATTCTGTCCAGCTTTGCTATGATAAGAATACAGCAACTGTTTACTGAATTTTTTTTTTTTAAATTGAAGTTTTGTCTAAATAGTTTTAAGATATTTTAATATTCAAAAATATTAACAAAATACAAAATGTAAGACTTCTTAAAGTTGATAACTTGTGATGACAGAGTAAAAGTAAACATTTGTGCCAGTATATTATGTTAGCACGTATATTGGGAAGATGGTAGATAGTTTTTGATAATTTGTTATGGTTGTAATATAGCTTTACTTTAAAAAAACATTCTTTACAACTTTGTTTCTGAATTTGACAGATATGTTATATGAGTAAACTGCTATATTCCCATGTTCTTCATATTCTATTCCCCACTCTCAGTCTACTTGGTTAGAACATAAGTATGCCTTCTAGTTTACAGTTGTGGTATTAGTACTAGATATAGGGTAAAAATATTGCAAATATAAAACATTTGCTTTGAGAACACATGGACATTTTTAGATTTTGTCAGCTCATCTATGCCTATTAAGATAACAAATAAATATTTAAAATAAAATAGCATGATTAAGAAGCTCATTTTACATTTTACATTTGATCTCAATGTATACCACCTTTGGCAAGTGTCTTCTACTACAGCCATGGGTTGACTAATTACTTTGATAGACATAAACTTTTCAGAAGCCTGTTATATATTTACACACACACACACAATCATCGTTTTACATCTGCCTTCCATACTGGGATGGATGGATCTAAGTAAGCTTGTATTTTGGTGTAATTACCTTCTTAGATAAGTAGACCACCTCTCATTCATATATTTCATTTTTCTTATAGTTTCTACAGCTGGATGTCCTTTTTAACACCAGTTACTTAACAGAATATACTGAGTTCAATTAATCATGATACAAACGTGAGAGAGATTGTAATATCTTGAATGTGGCTAAGTCCTCTCTACATTGTGTTGTTTCCGTTCTATTGCTAGCCATATTAGAAAGTGAACTGGGTACATTTCATTGACACCAACCCTATAGAAGTTCTTTGCACCACCCACCTTTTATTTGTTAGGTATGGAGGAAGGACTACTGTTCATGACTGTTACAGGCCTTCTGAGACCAGTAAGATTGATGACATTGATGTTTCGTTTAAACTGTTACATGTTGGCAACTCTAGGAAAGATACAATCAAGGCGAGTGGTTCCAAAGGACTAATGTTGTTGGCAAAAATGACTGGCCACAGTCATAAACAATCATAAATTAGTGGGTCATAAACAAAGAAAAGACAAGCTAGTTGAGAGTACCCGAGTGAAGCCAGTACAAGACCAGGCAGCTCCAGAGATCAGATGCCACTGTAGAAAAAGCAGATGCTGGGGCATATTTGAAAATATCTCATTATGCCAGTTAGCTAAGTGGCTTTTTTTAATGTAGTCTAGAATGTCTGTGTGCAGCCATGTGGTCTATAATGTCTAAAAGACTAAAGAGTTGTCTCTACTCTAGATAGTGTCTGTTCCTTAACCCTTTTGTTACCAGCCCAGTTGATACTGACTCTGATTCCATGACATAAAATCACCCATTTTAAATGTTTCCATTTTAAATTAAAACCTTCCAACATAATTTAATATAAGAACCTTGCATTAAGTTATAATCTTAGTAATAAAATAATTGATAATTTTAGTAAATCCCTAAAACTTCTTCATTAACTAATTGAAATAGACTGTATTTCATTAGAAATTTTGTCATGAAAGAGTTAAACGTCATTAGGTGTGGGAATAGAAGGGGGTGATAAGCAAGAGGAGAAAGTATAAGTTTGATGGAGGGAAACAGTAATTACTAAAGCTTTTAGAAGTTATTTCAATATTGGCTTGAGATATGGAAGCATTTCATTCTCATTAACAATTTCACTTTACTTTTTTTAATCATGATCTTTATAAACCTTTCTACCTCCCAATTAGCCCACTTGCTTTTATTAATTTGCATGGCTATGTGATTAAGAAGTTTACTTTGTAACCATGATTCCAGGTTTAATCCCGCTGCATGATATTGTCTGCCTTCTGTTGCTGTCTACAATTATCCAATATCCTGTGGGAGTGAAGCAGTGCAGAATCCTGTCGTATATATGATTATGTGTTTGTGTTTTAGTTTACATCAGTCTAAATATCACTGTTGTCTATGTTGTGTCTCTTTGTGTCTTCGAACTTAGCGATTCAATGAATAAAGCAAATATCAGATTGAAATAAGTACTGGGGTTGATATGATTGAAGGCAGTGCACAGAAATGAAAAAGGCTTGCATCTCTTCGGAGGTTTCTTGGGTGTTGTAATAGTGTTTCCAGTCTTATCATGAAAAGCAACTTGAAAGAAGGTGTCATGTTGAAGAACACAATGCACTGCCATATGGCCATTGCCCAATGACTGAAATAAGTAAAAGAATATAGATGGTATAATTTTATATCATGATATTAGAAATAGAAACCTTTCAACCATTTAGTTCTATTTCAGCTTTTCTTATCAAAGATTTAAAGAAGTGAAGTCGATTTATCTTTTTTTTTACCTTTTCATGACCACATTTCTAATGAAATATACTCTCTTTTAATTAATTAATGAAGAATTTTGAGGGATTTACTCAAATTATTTCATTACTAAGATAGTAACTTAATGTAAGGTTATTATATAAAATTATGTTTGAAGATTTTAATTTAAATTGGAAACCTTTGAAAGGGATGGTTTTATTTCATAGAAACAGAGCCAGTTTTGGCTGGGGTCGTAAGCTAGGTGGAAAGCTAATAACAGTTATAAGTTAATTTAGATGGTACTTCTGCTACCATTTCTGATGCTCCTTATGGTAATTGACCTGTATGCTTTTTCTATCATAATGAATTGGGAAATTGTTCAAATTTGCTTTGCTTTTTATCTCTTTTTCATCATATTTTCCATCTCTCTTTAGCCAATTCTAAATGTCATTTTATATTTTCTTTGCTTTGTTCGCATTTTATCTGCATCATCATCATCTTTTCTTCTTTCAATGTAAAATTGCTGCTGATATATAGGCCAACTTACGTATTTCTCACATCAAAATATTAAAATGTCCTCTTGGACATTATCATCTACAAATGAAGCATTTATTATTATCATCATAACATAGACTTTTCCATGCTAGTATGGATTTGATGGGACTTTTTGAGACAGTGTTTTACAGCCAGATGCTCTTCTTGACACTAACCTTGTAACATGCAGGCATATGGCGTACCTGTTCTAAAACCCATAAGACACAGAATTTATATATGTGATATTTATCTACATTTCTACTATTTCAATTATCAATAAAATTATGTTTATAGTTGAGAAAATTTTTCATTGTTAATGAATTTTGTTTATCTTTCATCAGTATACAAAATTCCTGTCAAATTAGATAACTTATGTTGAATTAATGAAGCATTGACTAAGGGCATAATTATTGTTAATTTGTTTAGCCACTTCTTGCTTACTTATAAGTTTCATTTATAGCTTTAATTTCCTTTGGGAATTATGCTTTCAAGCCTTAACCCTTTAGCATTTACATTACTCTATATTTACTATTGTATTTTCACAGTAAATGCTTTATCTTACATAATTATCTTGCATAATATTGAATCTATGATATTTTGATGTTATTTATTTTGAGAACAATACCTTAACATCAGTATAAGTAGTCAACTATGGCTGGTTTAAACAGAAAGAGGTGAAAGAATTCTGGCCAGATATGGCTGGGTTAAATGAGAAATAAATACAACATATATTAATTATGTGAACATTGCAACAACCATTCATATTGTAACAATATGATTCCCATCATCATCATCATATTATTATTGGGCGGTGGATTGGCAGTTTCTGTAGAGCGTCGCATATAGTTACAGTTCTTTACGTTCTGAGTTCAAATTCCACAGAGGTTAGCTTTGACTTTCATCCTTATGGGAGTGGGGGGTGGGGGGAAATAAAATAAAGCAGCAGTAATGTACTGCGGTCGATTTAATCTACCTTCCCTTCCCCTTCAAATTGTTGACCTTGTGTCAAAAGTAGAAATAATTATTATTAAATATCAGTTTCAACTCTTATAAATTTTAAATTACATTTGAGATATTTAATGAGAAACATGATTTATAAAGCACTTACATTAGCTGGCGTTTTAGTTATAATAGAATTAAATTACATGCTTTCTTTTTTTTTATAGTGGTATTTGATTGAAATAAATGATATGCCTCATGTAGAAAATGTTAAGTAGCAAAACAAGATAGTTGATCTTTGTTTCTTTTTCTCCTTTCCATTTTCTTTTTTTTTTTCACCCTTTTCTGTTCTCTGTGGTAGTGTGTTTTGTTTTTATAAGATACTGCTCAATTATTTTATATAATGTCAATGACCTTTCATGGCATTGTCAGATTTTGTATATTGAATAAATTGTTATGTTTGTCATAAATGGTTTAGATTAATAACTTCAGACACTGATTCCATATCTTATCTAAACCATACTATATTTGCTACAGTTTATTATCTTCAACTGTCACAAAAACCAGATTATGTTGGCTCATTTAATTTTAATTACTCTTCAAGTTAGAGTAAAAGAAATTATAAATAATTGATTCAACCTTTTAGCATTTACACAAAGTCATCTACTCCCTTCGAAATCCTAACATTTCGCCTAGGTACTCATATCGGTTTATTTTGCCCTGAGATGCTATAGGCCATGATGGCTACATATCTCACAATTTCCCTCCCGCCCACCATAGCCTATTCGACCAATCAAACCTCAGCATGTCCCCCCCCCCTCCCACTCATTACCAACCCCAACAAACTCTGCCATTACTACTACTACCTACCTCTCTCCTCACCCGTCCCAGCCCCAATAAACCCTGCCATTATTACCACCACCACTGTTCTTCTAGCCCTGAATTCTCCTACAGTTATGTATGGATGAGCTGAGAATAAATGGAGCAACCATGAATTAATAAATGAATATGAATCCACGAGCTACCAAGCACCTATGCGAAGCTTCAATTCAGAGACAGGAAGCATACACACACCCCTGCAAAAATCTACCCTTTCCCACAAATGTTGCCAAATGCCCAAATCTCCGAGTTGGAACCATCAAAGTAAGCACAATGAAAGGAAGAGCAGGAGAAATCATAGAGATGCTAGAGCGAAAGGAAATTGATGTATGCTGTGTGCAAGAGACTAGATGGAGAGGAGAGTCTGCTAGAGTCCTTGTAGGAAAAAGTCAGTGCTACAAATTTTTCTGGGTGGGAAATGACGATGAGATGGGTGGTGTAGGTATCCTACTAGCTGACAAGTGGGTAGATAAGGTGATCTCAGTGAACAGGGTGAATGCAAGAATCATTACACTCAGACTAGTCATGAATAAAACAATTACCACAGTAATATCAGCTTACGCACCCCAATCGGGTTTGCCAGACGAACTTAAGGATAGGTTTTACGAGTCCCTAATGCACACTACTGCTCTTACAAACGACAATGTCTTCCTAATCATTGCAGGAGATTTTAACGGACATGTAGGTAAACGCCGTGACGGCTTCTATAGAGTCCATGGAGGTCATGGGGTTGGCACAAGAAATGAAGAAGGCATCAGGCTTCTAGAATTCTGCGATGCCAATGACATGTCGATATGTAACACAAACTTCAAAAAACCCGACAACCATCTGATCACCTATAGATGAGGGGAGCATTCTAGTCAGATAGATTTTATCCTCATCAGAGGACGTGACAGATGGATGGTCGTAAACACAAAAGCCTTCCCTAGTGAGGAATGTACCTCCCAACATAGCTTAGTCAGCAACCACACGGTCAGAACTAGACGAACTTGGAAACAGAAGCCAATCTGGAGAAGAAAGATCTGGGAGCTGAAAGACCCCTCAGCCAGTAACAGATTTAAAGATTTTTACTCAATGCCTATGACAGTAAAGAAGAACAGATAGAGGCATTCAATGTAGAAGAGCACTGGGAGTTCCTAAAAAATAACTTGCTAAAGGCGACGGATGAGATCTGTGGCTGGAGTAAGACCACAGGCAGGAGGAGAGTGACATGGTGGTGGAACAATAAGGTAGATGAGGCAGTTAAAGCCAAGAGACAGGCATGGAAAGAATGGAAGAACATGGGAAGCAGGGTACATTACATAGAGGCTAGGAGGGAAGCTAGGCGACAAGTATACTTAGCTAGGAGGGAAGCAGAGGATAGAAAATTCAAGCATGTTTTGCAACGTGAGGACCAGAAACAGGAGGTGTTCAAGATTGCGAGGCAGTGTGTCAGAGAGAATTGTGATGTCATTGGAGAGAAGTGTATCTAGAATGATAAAGGTGAGCTTGCCCTCACAAGTGCTGAGAAGAAAGATGCGTGGAAGAGCCATTATAATAGATTACTAATTGAGGAGAATGCATGGGAAGAAGAGACCCTACCCCAAGTAGACTATATAGAGGGGCCAGCAGTACAAGTCAGCAGCAGCGTAGTAAGTAAGGCAATCAAAGATATAAAGACGGGGAAGGCAACCGGTCCATCGGGTATAGCTGCCGAGATGCTGAAGGCATCTGGGTTGGTAGGTCACACCATAACCACAGGTATTGTTAACCAGGTAATACTAGGTGTCATACCAAAGGATTGGTGCAGTAGCATCATTGTCAACTGCTACAAAGGTAAAGGTGATGCACTCGATAGAGGAAACTATAGAGGTATAAAGCTGATGGACCAGGTCATGAAAGTAACAGAAAGAGTTATAGCACAGTTGATTAGGGACCAGGTGAAACTAGATGTGAGATGCAATTTGGGTTTGTGCCAGGAAGAGGCACCACTGATGCCCTCTTCCTTGTCAGGCAGTTACAGGAAAAGTACCTAGCTAAAAGTAAGTCGCTCTACCTGGCATTTGTCGATCTCGAGAAAGCCTTTGACAGAGTTCCCTGTGCTATAATCTGGTGGGCTCTTAGAAAACTAGGAGTAGATGAATGGCTTGTGAAAGCTGTACAAGCCATGTATAGGGGAGCAGTCAGCAAAGTTAGGATTAGCAATGACTATAGCGAGGAATTTAGCGTACAGGTTGGTGTCCACCAGGACTCTGTTCTTAGCCCTCTCCTGTTCATCATAGTTCTGCAGGCAATAACGGAGGAGTTTAAGACCGGATGCCCATGGGAACTCCTGTATGCAGCTGACCTCGCTCTTATAGCTGAATCTATGGTAGAACTAGAGAAGAAATTCCAAACTTGGAAGCAGGGACTAGAAAGAAAGGGTCTCAAAGTCAACCTGACAAAGACTAAGGTCCTTGTAAGTAGACGAGAAAACAGAACCCAGATCCCCTCAGGGAAATGGCCTTGCTCAGTATGTAGGAAAGATGTAGGTAGGAACTCCATTCTCTGACCCAAATGCAAACAATGGGTAGACAAGAGATGTAGCGGGATCTCAGGAAGCTTAACTAAGAATGTAGGCTTCACATGTAGCAGCTATGCTGGGACAGCAAGCAGCAAACAGCCACAGGAAACAAGTACCACCAAACTGTGGGAGGGCTCTGTAGAAACAGTAGACAGCTTCTGCTACCTAGGTGACCGAATTAGAAGCGGAGGTGGGTGTTCAGAAAGTACAATAACTAGGGTAAGAACGGGATGGAAGAAGTTCAAGGAGCTACTGCTAGCTGCAAAAGGCTTTTCCCTCAAAATGAAAGGCAGACTGTATGATGTATGTATACGAACAGCAGTGTTACATGGTAGTGAGACCTGGGCGCTGTCTGTGGAAGACTTGTGTAGATTAGAAAGAAACAAAGCCTGCATGCTTCGATGGATGTGTAATAGTATATACGCGAACGGCAAAGCATAAATGAATTGAGAGAGAGACTGAGCATAAGAGGAATCAAATGCTGTGTGCAGGAGAGGCGGTTGCATTGGTATGGACATGTGATGCGTATGAAGGATGACAGCTGCATAAAAAGGTGCAGAGCACTAGAAGTCGATGGAAACCGCGGAGTGGGGAGACCCAAGAAGACCTGGCATGAGGTGATAAAAGCCGACATTACCCAATTACACCTCTCAAAGTCGATGACACGACCGTGCCCTCTGGCGACATGCAGTAATACAGAAGACACCGACACCCATGGGTACAAGCCGAAGCTGAAGTATATAGACAATATGCCCTCACACCCTCCCATTGCAAAGTGGTCATGGAGGTGCCACAGCAAAAAAAGCACCCAGCCCACACTGTAAAGTGGACATGTAGGCGCCACGGAAAAAAGCACCCAGCACTCACTGTAAATGAGGTTGGTGTTAGGAAGGGCATCCAGCTGTAGAAATCAAGCCAGAATCAGTTCCTGTATGAGCAAGACAAGGTCAGCCAACCGGACACTACTCACAACAGGACAACCCGTTTAACCCATGCTAGCATGGAAGAACGGACGTAAAACGGTGATGATGATGATGATTACTCTATATTTACTATTATATTTTTATGGTAAAAGCTTTACTTCACATAGTATCGAATTTAAAAGATTTTTATATTATTTATTTTGAGAACTGTAACTTAACATCAGTATGGGTGGCCAGTTACAGCCAGTTTGATTAGAAAGAGATGAGAGAATTCTGGCCTGATTCTGCCAGTTTAAATGCTAAAGGGTTAAATAGAATTTCATTAGAAGTTTATAATCTGAATTTATGTATATATTTCATGATGATGCTGTTAAATTTTAAATGATAATGTTTCTAGTTTTAAATATTAAAATATATATTTATATATAACCAAAATTAAATTAAGGGTGTCATGTCCGAGAGACGTGCGCCATATCCACTGTAGAATATGCTCAAAGATTCCAATGAATAAATCCGAGCATTTTATATCAACTAGAAATTGCTTAACATATATATATATCTAAAATAAACATATGAAACAATCACAGCGAATAATTTGTAAAAAAAACTAGCAGCACGTGTTGCATTTTTTAAAAATACACACATCGTACCTAGCTGTGTGTGCTTACACACTTTTACAAATTATTCCCTGTGATTGTTTCATATGTTTATTTTAGATATATATATATGTCAATCAATTTCTAGTTGATATAAAATGCTCGGATCTATTCATTGGAATCTTAGAGCATATTCAACAGTTGATATGGCGCATGTCTCTCGGACATGACACCCTTAATTTAATTTTGGATATATATATATGGCCCCTTAATTGTAGAGCTAACTCAGTTGAAAGGACTCGGCTGCTATTTCTAGTTGTCGATAATCCTATTCACGCCACTGGGATGAAGCTGGTATGATGTGTGTATTTTAAAAAAATGCAACACGTGCTGCTGCTAGTCATTCACAGATTTGCATTTGATGTGTAAACACAGATAGTTAAATCTTCTCCCTTGTTGAAAATCCGGGATTTAGCTACTGTGGTTTACCGATCGATTGATGGTGAAATATATTTCTTTAATGAAATATATACAAGGAAGATGAATCATTTTAAAAGATATCTATATTTAAAGTTCTAGTTAAACTTTAATTAGTTACCTACTTAGCTGTGTGTGCTTACACACTTTTACAAATTATTCCCTGTGATAGTTTCATATGTTTATTTTAGATATATATATATGTCAATCAATTTCTAGTTGATATATATATATAACATGATTAATCTATATTTTATTTATATTGCAGAGGAATTGCTACATCATTTGAAGGCAAACATGGCAGCATCCGATATTGGCTAAAAGCAGAAATGGACAAACCTTGGGCTTTCAATCATAAAACCAAAAAAGCATTTACTGTAATATCTCCAATTGATATAAACAAACCTGAATATCAGGTAGATATTTTCAGCTTTGAAAATTTTAACTTCTCTTAAAATAATAATTGTTATTTTGAAGGTTATATATGAGTAAGTTTCTAGCAGAAAACTAATGCAGTGTTTTATTTATGATTCAAAGAGGGTTTGCTTTTGATTTTAAATGAATTTCAGTATTTTTATAAAATCCTAAAAATACTTGAAGAGAAAATGTTGGGAAATATATTTTATTGCAAAATATTTGCTATTTTCTTATAGTTTACTTATAATTACATTTTTGTAAAAAGTTAATATTGTAACATTATTTTCTCCATTACATCTTAAATATAGTTATGAAAGATTAGAATCAGTTACTGATATTTTATGTAGAAACATAAAATAATTAAGTTGGAAATAAAAGAAACAAAATAAGAAATGGTAGTTTATGTAATTTTTGTAGACCTTTTTAACCATTAACGTTGCAAACATTCAAATAATTGAAGCACTGCTACTCAAATAGTAAAATAAAGTTCACCACCTAAGGATGATCTATTCTTGGTGTGTTTTTCACAGAAAAAAAGCCAAACAGCTCCAACTTCAAAACATGGATGTAAAAGCTTCCAGAATTACTGAAGGTACCTCTTTCAAATCCATCAACATTTTCAATAGAATTATTTCATTCTCAGTTTTTTAGTTAAAATAACCTATCCCTCCCATTTTTTATCTCATAATTTCTTTGTTGCACATATATGAAAAAAATTATTTTCAAGAATATAAATTTTCCTCAAATTTAGCATCAATATATTCTATTTATATAATTATGAATTTATTTTTTAAAATTGCATAGTGATTTTATAGTTGACAGTATAGACTAAATAATTCAATTTAATTTGATAGAAAGATTTAGAGGTACTGTTTGATATCCCCCTCTTTTTTCAACTTCAGGTTTATTTAAATTTTTTATACATAAATTCATTTATAAATTGAACACAAATTTTATATTTCATTTTATTATTTCATACTGATCTAATATTTATATGAAGCTTCAAATTCATTAAATGTTATCCTTTAAAAGGAATACCATCATGTTTACTGCTGAAAAATTGCCCATGTGTATATCCTTCAAAATTATTTACTTATCTTATAAGTGCATTTTGAAATTACTTGCATCTTCTATTATAAGTTAATAGTTAATATGTCTTTGATTAAAACTTATTAATTATTTAAAGTATTAAATAGTGGTTATTGCAGAACTCTAATGGACAGATTTTAAATTAAAATAAGTTAAATCAGAGAAACTATGTATAATTTATGTTCATTTAGCTGAAAAACTCTGCAATCTCTCTACAGAGATCTATCCCAATTTTTAAAAGTGTGTTACAGTCTCTTATACACAAGAAAGGCAACTCCTCCTTTCTTACCAACTATTAATCCATTGCTCTCACTTCCAACATCTCAATGGTGTTGGAGACAGTCATTGACAACCACATTCTCTAACATCTTTAACCCTTTAGCATTTAAACCGGCTGTATTTGGCCAGAATTCCCCCACCTCTTTCTGTTCAAACCGGCCATAACTGGCCACTCATACTTATGTTAAGGTATTGCTCTCAAAATAAATAATATCAAAATCTCATAGATCGATATGTGAGATAAAGCCTTTAT
Organism: Eledone cirrhosa; assembly: GCA_964016885.1. Classification (NCBI taxonomy): domain Eukaryota; kingdom Metazoa; phylum Mollusca; class Cephalopoda; order Octopoda; family Eledonidae; genus Eledone; species Eledone cirrhosa. The sequence continues at coordinate 283,963,604 of OZ024740.1, forward strand.
CACAAAAATGCAATAGTAAAAAAAGTAATATAAATGCTAAACAGTTAATTCCTTTCTCTCCTGTAAAGGTGAATCTACTAAAGATTTACTCTCCTCTGTTATTCATCAACAGCCCCTCCCCCTCAAGAAATTTGGTGGATCTACTGTTATTGGCATGTGACTATCCTAGATAAACTTCAGGTATATGGGCTGAGACAGCATGTCACCTCATATTCAGAGTGCTACTGAGTGACTCTGCTTCTTCTACCTTTACTACAGTGACCTCTGCTCCTGGAACTTGATTTCATGCCACTGTCAATCAGATCCACTCAATGGACTTATCTCTTCTCCTCTTGTCACCGACCTATATTGTGTCCACCCTTTCAGGTCACACCATATCTCTTATGCCAAATATATTTTTGCATCAGAATGTCCCAGAACTATTTTCCTGCAGCTGCTACCTTGAACTTGAAGTTGCTCAAAAAGAACATCAACCACATCAGTTTCATCCATCTTGGAGAGCATGCAAAGGTCATGGAGACAGACCCTTCCTCCAGACCAAAGCAATAAAAATAAGTCTAGCCTATTAAAAAAACAACAAAAACAATAATTATACTCCTCACTATAGAAAATGTCATATGACACTTATTAATCAACCAAATTACTAATGAAATGTTGAATTAATGAATTAGTCTGTGGTCTGGTTCACTCTGAATTGAGTGCTGTATTCAGTGTACAATTCAACAACAACAAAAACAGTAAAAAGAACATTTATGACAATATATGATAATTGAACATTGTTTTAAATAATGGTAAGATAGGAATTTTTTCAACTGTTCATATTTATAAATGTTGTTGTTGCTATTATATACCTGTTCTATTTAAAGTAAACAGTTTCAAATCCTTTGAATTAAACTATGTGTATTTTAAGTATTTTGTATTTTCTTTTTTTCTAAATTGTAGATGCATATAATTGATATAACTATTTATAAAAGTACTCCTTTATTAGTGTACTATATCTAGCAATGTAGTTTTATAGGTATACTTAACTCTTTCTCTCTCACAAATTTTATTGAAAAGTTTAAGCTTATAAATCCAATATTACTGTACAACGAAATTAGCATTTAAACTGGACATATCTGGCCAGAATTCTCTCACCTTTTTCTGTTCAAACTGGCTGTAACCGGCCGCTCATGCAGACATTAAGGTATTGTTCTCAAAATAAATAATATCAAAATCTTGTAGATTCGATATTATGTGAGGTAAAGCCTTTACCATGAAGATACAATAGTATATATAAAGTAATGTAAATGCTAAAGGGTTAAGAAAAACATTTCAAAGTTACCTTCTTTAACACTGTCTTTCCATATCAAGACTAATTTCTTTAAATAAGATAGTCGTCAAAAGCTTGAATTTTATGAAATTGGCAATTTCAACAATTTGATCTTATACTTTCTTTAAATTCAACTGTTCACATTTTAAAAATAAATATCTACCTATGAGGAAGACTATCTATCTTAATAACATTAGTATTTTGCTGTTTTGCAAAGTCTTTTATAGATCCTATCATAAATGGAGCTTCAGTGCCTTGTTAGCATAACATCCATAAATATTTCAATGTTTTAAAGTAAGCAGCTAAACTGTCGAAGCCATCTTGACCTCCTATATTGCACAGCATTTCTCTGCAACATAAAGCCTTTACCACAAAAATACAATAGTAAATATAGAGTAATGTAAATGCTAAAGGGTTAAACATGTTTACATATTTTCATATCCTGATTTTTTTTATGGCCTCTTGATAGATTCATTAATATTGCAGTTTAACTATTAATGGTAAGACAAATGAAGGACTGTAGAAGCCTAAGAGATCCAAGTAGATTGAAAAACCTTGGTATTATAACTACAATATTCTACAGCATTAGTACCACTGCTATGAGATGCGATCTCACTGTATTTCTCTGACAGCCAAGAAATCTTTAATAAGTTTAATTTCCTGATTTTCTTTTCTCTGTATCCCAGCTAGACTTTACATATTATGGACACTCATTTTTTTTTTCTAATGTTTCCTTTTGATTTTTTTATCTCTGATGTAGGAGTGGCATCAGTGTAGGCTACCTTAAGCAAGTGGATTGTCTGTTTCTTACTCTGGGTAATAATGCAATAATTGTAGCTTTAGTATGAGTAGCATTAAGGTTTTAACTTTTACCTCATGGTCCATGCTCCAGCACAATAGTGTCACAGATATTGTGTCTTGTAGCAATTAAATTCTATTTGATATAATTCAAAAGAGAAAAAAACCATTCTATTAATATGATTATCATAATCTAAATTTAACTATTTCAAGGGAAGAAGATGCAAACACTTCTTTAGAAACACTGCTGAACATTTCAAGTTTGACCAATGGATCTTAAAAACGTTGTAATAACTAATTGATATTCATGATATAAATTAATCATAACTTTTATTATTCAGATTTTGGTTCATGTCATGTCAAATATCTTGAAAATTTTGATTTTAAATTGATCCCTTTTTTTTGTTAAAAAAAAAACCTTTAAAATATTGAAAATCTTTTTTCATTCAGATTCAGGTTGAAAATAATATTGAAAAAACCTTATGCTGCTGGTTATGTCCATCTGGACCTATTTCTATTACTGCACGCACAGATCGAAAAGGTTATTGCCCAGGTCAGTTATTTTCTATCTTTTGGAGTACTTTGCTTCAACACTTTCTGTTTCTGAAATAATTTATTTTTTTGTAGGCAGTAAAATAGCAAAGCTGTGGTATTTGTTCCAGATCTGTGCTCTCAGTTCAGATTCTTCCAAGGCCAAGGAGTTGATAAAATAAAGTACCAGTCCATGACAGTGGATTGGCAGAATTCTTAGAGTGTCAGATGAGATGCGTTCCAGCCTTTTGCATTCTCAGTTCAAATTCTAAAGACTCAATCCTTTAGCAGAATTCACTCAGTTATAAGCATTTGGGCCAGGCCTTTGGTATGAGGATGCCCTTTTCTCTTCCAACTGTGTGAGAAACCCTGAAAAACAGAAGCCCTGATTAAACAGTAAAAAAAAAAAAGGGTAAAATAGCTAGTAGTCATATCTGTTGTCAGAGCCTCTGAAAGTGGTGGAGAGCATGGGAGAAATAATTCACAACTGAGGTGTAGCTACTGTAGGAAGCAGTGCATCAAGATATAAAGTTATGAAGACTTCCTTCATATGCTTGCAGCCAAGTGGACTCTGCTAAAGGCACTCGTGAGCCAGGTATGGTCTAAAACTGGTCAACAAAATAAGTCTACCACTCAAGAACAGCTAGAGACCATCCTACTAGTTTCTGCTGTTTCAACATATCTAATTTCACTCAGAAAGCTTGGATCTGAAGTGTCTTTGGACTAATATTACTTGATAGAGTATGTGACTCGGATATGACGGAGTTGCTCGAAATAGAGCTATTACCTCTCCACATCAAAAGATCACAGCTTTAGTATTAGAGATATGTGGTTAAAATGCCTAAAGAAAGAATTGTTGAGCAGATTTTACATGTAAAGCCAACTGGCAGGACCCAGATATAGACCACCAGAAAGATGGTTGGATAACATCCATAAGCTCAGTTGGTCTTCCTTGGAGATCCAGCCAGATTATTTGGAGGTGGTTACTTCTGATAGGACCCTTAGAAAGGCATGTGTGAGGACTCTGCTCCCACAGCCATCTCAGAAAGATGGTGATGGTAATTGGATCTGCCCAAAGTAATTTTGAAACACTTGCTCAAGGGGCCAAAGAATCAGGTAAATCTGCAACCATATCATCACAAAGTAAACTTTTTAACCAGTTATTGATTTAAAAAGAAATACATTCTCATTGGAAAAAACTTAATCAGTGGTAAAATAAAGAAATTGGGATGTTGAAAATGAGTATATTATGTAATCAAAAGATATTTGAATAACTAATATACCCTCTAATTATTAATAAAAAAATAATTTGGTAATGAAATTTAAACTCTTGCATCATTAGTACCAGTAATGCACTGAGATAATTGCTGGTCTTTTGCCAAAAGTAGAAACAATTATTAGATGTAAGTACAGATATATATTATTATATAACAGTTTTCCACTTTAATATGGAATGCACTAACCTTTTGTTGACATTCTTCATTACACATTTACACAAAATTTTATACTTTCATGTAGACATAAATAGCTGAGAGGATAGGATATCAAGCTCAAATCTGACTGCAGACATTCCATTGTCTCTGCTAAAGCACATAATTCTATGTTGACTTAGTTTTTCTTCTTAACTTTGTCTGGGATTATTAGATGTGATTTTGTGGCCAAAGGATAAATCCGAGATGAGTACCATTCTGATACACTATTGTTATTTGTTATACTGCCATCTGTTTCCATTGTATGACACTTCATTATTCTCAAGGCAAGGAACAAGTTTAAAAACAAAAAGAAAACATTAAATAAAGTAGTCCAAAATTCACACTGTTATATGTCTGCTTCATCAGGTGTGACTTGGAGCTATAGTACAACTACCTCATTACTTAGTTAGTTTCATTCACATCTTCAGTATTGTCTTTGCAAAGGGAACTTCTTGTATAATGTGCTTCAACTGTTTTACTGTTTATATTGTCTATCCAATAAATTATACATATTTCATTCTCTTAGAATTTTATGCTTTCTTAATTCCTTGGCCATATTTTATGGCCATGTTTCATACATCATCCAATTAAGTTTTTCTATGAGAGTTTTCTAAACTTTAGACATAAATACTACTATCTCTCACCACTGGGAAAATTGGATATATACACGGTCATCTTGGTTTTTAGAACAGGTACAGCATATCCCTGCATGTCAGGTTATAAGAAGGGACTAAAAGGGTTGGCATTACGAAGGGCATCCAGTTGTGAAACATTGTCTTAAACCAATTTTGTCCAGCCCATGCCAGATGGGAAAAGTGGATGAAAAAATGATGATGGTGGCATACAATTTTGAGTAAATCATTGCTGCTTGATAGTCAATTTTTCTAAAAAGAAATCACCATATACTATTATTTTATGCTAATGATTTATGCTAATGAGTTCATACTTAAACATATACTGTTGAGAGTGGATTATGTCGGAATAATTTCATTTTTAGCTGCACTGTTTTTAATTAAAATCGTTTCCACTAAATTCTTTTTTTTTTTTTATTGATAAATTGAGAACTAGGCTTTCAAGAGTATATTCTCTGGATTACTGTATTAACTCTTTATGGATTTTGTGGGGAGGGGAAAGTTGATTAAATTGAACCTAGTGCATTACTGGTGCTTTATTTTATTGACCTTATCAGGATGAAAGTCAAAACTAACCTCAGCAGGATTTGAACTGTGAACGTAAGGCTGTAACTCTGCCGCAAAGCATGTTCAATGCCTTACTGATACTGCCAATCCATCGCCCAATAATAATAATAATTATAATCATAATACTGCTAATGGCTACCTTTCTGGAAAAAGAGCTTAATACAAACAAGGGAATTGATGGTACAATTATCATAAACATCATTACATCTGCTTTTCTATGCTGACATAGGTTAGTTTTTTTTTTCTATTGCTTGATGTCCTTCTTGGCACCAACCCATACTTTAATTATAAGTATAGTATATCTGGTGACATTCATTGAAGTTCGAAGCTTCAGGATATATTATTTATGAAGGCCATAACCATTACTGCTTGCTATCAAAAATGTCACTATGTAAATGCAGAGACTTATGCACATACATGATGGGCTTGCTCACAAATTCCATTTACCAAATTTACTCACAAGACATTAGTTGATTTGAGTCTATAATAAAAGATACTTGCGCAAGGTGACATGCAGTGCGATCAAATCAAAAGCCACATTATTGCAAAGTGATCTTTTTAATCTACAGCAGATTTCAAAACTGCATTCTTGTAGAGGAAAATGTTGAAATTACAAAAATATTAAGAAGTCAGCAATGGTTTTCGAAATTTCTGAAATGCATGGAAAACATACAAAACATGATTCCCCACCCCAAAAAGCAAAAAATTTTTACTAAGTGAGACGACAAAAATCCCCAAGCCCTCCATATAAGGTTGTTATGTTAATGACACAACAAAAAGCACCTAGCCCACCCTGTGTGGTAGTCATGCTGGTGACACAATGAAAAAAGTACCCAGTCCAACCTGTCAGTTGATCATTTTGGTACCAAAATAAAAAGCATCTAGTTCACACTGTAAATGTAGTTGGCTTTAGGAAGAACATTCAGCTGTAGAAACCTCACCAGAAACAGTTCACCTGATCTGACGTGTTGCATAATTGGACAACTCATCTAACCCATGTTAGTGTGGTAAATGGAAGTTAAATGGTGATATGATATATATTTATTTATTTATTTACATATATGTACAGCTATTTCACAACTTGTCACCAGATTCTCTACATACTAACTGGTTGTAAGTCAATATGGGTGAAACTTGAAAATCTATATGTGTGACCCATGTCTCACTACCATGCAGCATCACACATCTCACACAGGCATCATATAACCGTCCTTTCGTATGCAGGGAGAAACCCTTCTTTGTCAACAGAGGGAGCAGCTCCCTAAACTTCTTCCAACCCGTCCTTATTCTAGATACTATGGCCTCGGAACATCCCCCCCACCCTCATGCTAATCTGATCACCTAGGTACCGGAAGCTATCAGCCACTTCTATAGAACCCACCTGCATTGGAAAAATGAGTCTATCACATCGATTACTACTGCCAACTTTCCCTGTACATCTACTACATACGTAGTTTTCCCTACCTGTTAGTTTGCCTGCTATCCTACTACATCTCTTGTGTACCCAAGATCTGCATTGCATACATTTTATGGAATTTATGCCAATTCCTTTCCTACATATCGAACATGGCCATTTCCCTGATGGAATCAGAGTATTGTCCTCTCTTCTACTTATCAACGCCTTTGTTTTAGCTATGTTCACTCTCAGGCCTCTTGATTCCAACTGCTGTTTCCATAGCCAGAATTTATTCTCTAGCTCCTTTACTGATTCTGCTATAAGAACCAGATCATCAGCATAAAGAAGTTCCCATGGGCATCCAGTCTTAAACTCCTCCGTTATGACTTGGAGGACTATAATGAACAAGAGTGGGCTGAGGACAGAACCTTGATATACACCTACTTGTACCTGGAATTCCTCACTAAACTCCATTCCTATTCTCACTTTACTGACAGCATCCCTGTACATAGCTTGCACTATATATATATATCGAGAGAGAGATATTATATAGAAGAGAGGCAGTTTTACTTGAATAATATATATATAAATGAGCACAGGCTGAAACACACTTACAGTATGCACCACCTTCACATCCACTCACTTCCATTTACCTCCCATATCCTAACATTCCGCCCCTCACACATGCCCAAATCTCCACACACCTCCCCAGCAAAGTCTCCAGCCAACACTGTAAATGTGGTTGGCGTTAGGAAGGTCATCCAGCTGTAGAAACCAAGCCAAGAGCTGTTCTGTATGAGCAAGGCATGGTCACTTGACCTGGCATTTCTCACAACAGGACAACTCATCTAACCCATGCTGGTGAGGAAAAATGGACGTTAAACGGTGATGATGATGATATATGTATCATCATCATTTAACGTCCATCTTCCATGCTAGCATGGGTTGGACTGCTTTGTCCCACTTGAGGCAAGATTGGTCGGGAGACCATGTCTCACCCATACAGAACTGTTTCTGGCAGGTTTTCTACAGCTGGATGCCCTTCTTAACACCAACCACATTTACAGTGTGGACTGGGAGCCTTTTTACCGTGTCTCCTACGCGACCACTTTGCAGTGTGGACTGGGTGCTTTTTGTCATGTCACCTACATGACCACTCATATATATATATATATATATATATATATACTAGTAGTGGTACCCAGCGTTGCACGGGATAAGGTATTTTGGAACGCAGGCTGCCAACAGACCTAATCGTGGAAAAACTGCATGTGTGGACAATATGTAAAGAAAATAAACCGGATACTCTGATGGCTGGATAATCTTTAAGATTTTCCTCGATGAAGCAGGAAAAATGCAGGTTTTCACCTAATGCGGGCCCTAGGGGATCAAGAAAATGAATTTTTTTAATGTGCATAATATGCCTTGAAATTTCGGGAAAATCGGCTAGACATAATGCCTAAAAAAAGCCCTAAAAAGCTGAAAAAATTAAGTTTTTCACCTAATGCAGGCCCTAGACCATAAAAAAGTTGGATTTTCTTTGCTCACGGTATGAAGAAGAGACTGACTAATACATAGTTACAATTTCAAGGAAATCAGTCTGACGTAACGACTCAAAAAACCCCTAAAAACCTGAAAAAACGCAGTTTTTCAGCTGATGTTGGCCCTAGGGGATCAAAAAGTTGAATTTTATGTGCATAACACTCCCTGAAACATAAGTAATACACATGTAAAGTTTGAAAAAAGTCGGTTGGGTACTTCTCGAGTTTTAGGGATTCAAACTCACAGACACACACACACATAGACAGACATCCTCAAGGACGTGACGTAATGCAGACAGCCAGACATACAGACAGATATTATAAGGGCATGACGTTATATGTATGTATCTATCTAAAAAGAGAAAGACTAAGAATTATAGAGAGAGATCCCTAAATCGCCTAATGCGGTCCCTAGGGCATTGAAAATTTGAAATTTTTTTTACTCAGAACACTCCCTGAAACAAGTATTATATGTGTAAAGTTTGAAATGAGTCGGTTGGGTGGTTCTCGAGTTTTAGGGATTCAAACTCACACACACACAGACAGACATCCTCAGTTTCATATATATATATAGTCAAGCTTAAGTTGTTTCATATATATATATAGTCAAGCTTAAGTTGTTTCATAGCTATAGCTAAATGAGAATTTAATTAAATGCTTTGTGTTAATTCCATCTACTTCCATCTCCTTGGAGACGTAGAAGAGAAAGTGACAATATAACCAAAATAAAAGTAAAAATATAAAAATCAAAACAAGAATAAAATGGTATTTACAACATTCAGTGGCCAATAAATGCTAGACAGTCATATAGCCAGTGTAGTATAAAGTTATTTTGTGGAAGCAGGGTTAAAGAGTGTAAAAAATGTGTTGCGGGATTGAAACAGGTAATTAAGTTTTAAAACTTATGTATTATCTGCAAACTATATGTTATCTGCAAAGAAATGTTTTAAGGATGGATTTAACCATCGATTTTAATTTTTTTTATTATTCTTAGTTTTTGGTTTAATCTTTCTAGGAGAATCTATTGCCATATCAGCTGAATTTGATAATTGGTCATCCAGAACTGTTACACCCTATGCTTCCTTGCATCAAACACAAGCATTCTTTGCAAATGGAAAGTCTCGAGTACGCCGAACCAAATTTACTGTTCTCACAGGTATGTTTTTTACAGAATATATGTCATTTCATATTTTCTTATGTGATGATTCAAGGGAATTTTGAAAGCAAGTTCTGATGTTGTTGATTTTTAAAAATTAACTGGAAATAATAGATGGAAATGGTATGTTGCAAAGAGCTACAAAACGAGTGAGAGGGAGAGAGAGATGCTGGAAAAAACTCTCTTAATCTGTTGATTTATCTATTCTCTCAGCCAGTATAAAAAAAATGAAGATATTTGAAACTGTGTCAGACTTTTGTAATAAGGGATGAAAAAAGTATGTTTTTGTTGTTCAGATCCAGGTCTGTCTGCATTGGGCTGATATATGATCAAATGTTTTCCATTTGTGACCATCTAGTCTTATCTTCAAATATAGTATATCTGAGACTACATTACCCAATGTACCCTGCCTCGTTTTGGGCATTAGGTGATTTAAGGGAGGTTTGGTTGCTATAACCGGTAAGTTGAATGAGCACTCTTTATTCAGTTTGAAGTCTGCTGTTGTACCTACTGGTCAGATTAGATTGTGATACCAAATCCTCCTAGAAACATAATCTTTGTCTGCCAAATTGAAAATAGATACCAATTCAATTTCTCCATATTGAGAACATCAAAATATAGGATCGATGTATCATCATCATCGTTTAACGTCCATCTTCCACGCTAGCATGGGTTAGACGGGTTTGTCCCATTTAGAGGAAAGTTGGGTCAGGTGACCATGTCTTGCTCATATAGGACTCTTTCTGGCTGGTTTTCTACAGCTAGATGCCCTTCCTAGTGCCAACCACATTTACAGTGTGTGCTGGGTGCTTTTTGCCATGTATTTTACACTACCACTTTTCAGTGTGGGCTGGGTGCTTTTTGTTATGACACCTACACAACCACTTTACAGTGTTGGATGTTTTGTCGTACCAACCTAACATGCACACACACACACATATCATGATAATGGTATATATATATATTTGTGTGTATATACATATATCATCATCACCTCCGTCTTACATCTATTTTCCACACTAGCATGGGTTAGATGGGTTGCCCTGTTGTAGGCAATGCTAGATCAGGTGACTATGTCTAGCTCATACAGGACTGATTCTGATGTATGTTAAACAGTAATTAATGCAAGTATCTATATTTGTAGAAGAATTTTGTTTGATATATTGTATTACAAGGAATTTTCACCAGAGATAAAATGTGTGGCTACATGTATGTACAAGGTGGAATGGCTGTTCCACCTTGGGAACAGTCACCTTATGGCAATGTCTTCCCTATCCTACTGGCCTAGACCAAGAGGCAGATGACATAATAGAGAACATGACTTCAACTAAATAGATTGGTTCATGCTGTCCTTGTTTTTCACCTTTTTTCATTTTTGCCTCCCTCTCTTTCATTCAATAGTTAACTCTCGCTAACAAATCATAGCAGTAAATCCACACGTCTGATTTAGAAGAAGCTTAAATAATAGATTAGCTGAAACCATTAGGCTGCTAAGTAGAACTAGTAGACCAGTAATGGTCTGCATTGGCAGGAATTAGATTGGAAATCAATTTGGAATTAAATTCATTTGGTTCTATCTGCAGTAGAAAAGATATTGTTATAGATATTCAATGGAAATAGATAAGAACTTAGAAAAAGGACATAAATCTTGAGCAATGACGTAATTGAAGCTAACTGAATGAGGATAGAACAAATGAAAAAAGGTACATGATTAGATCTGATTAAATCATACAAGCATATTAACATAATCACAGATGGATGGTTGTAACCACTAAGATAGTATATGAAGGGCAATGGAGTAGTAGACTTGTTAATTTATGGGCAAGACTCCTGTCCAAGGTTGGCAGCCTATGTTAGGTTTAGAGCTGGTACCATAATTAAATGCATCTAGTGCACTCAGTAGTGTGGTAACGTATGTAAGTGAGAAGTGGGTTCTTGGCCCAGTTGAGAAGTCAATAGCTCTGATTAAATACTGACTTGGACTGTGACAACTCAGCTAACCTTTGCTAGCTGGGAGAATAGACATTAAACAATGATGATGGTGATGCATCATCATCATCATATGTCTATTTTTCTGTGTTGGCATAGGTTATATGTATAATATTGATATAAAAATCAGAATATATGTCTGCCCTTGCTCTGAAACATGGGAGATGATATTGGTCTAATATAATTTCAACTTTGTTGCTGTTAAAACTACACATACTGTTTTAATATCTGGAACAAATCATCTGATAGATTTGTCAATTAGTAGCTTAAGAAAAACTACATAACATACTATAGAGCAGTATTTCCCAACCTTTGGGCACAAACTTTTTTGTCAAAGTTCCCCTGTGAAATTTAATTTCGAATGTTATACTTAATTCATCTTTCATAGCAAGATAACACTTAGGTATTAATGCAATATTGTTTTCATTTCTATTATAAATGGTTGAACTACAAACAAATATTTACTGTCCAGCGGGTGTTGTAAGAGTGAAACAGGAATTGACTGGACACTTCTTAACCTAAAAGGGTTCCCTGCTAAATAAGGGTTTTTAAGGGAAGATAAAAAAGGGGGTAATAAATTAGGTGTAGCAAAATAGACAATATATCAGAAACCTCAATATTGAATAATTTTTGAAAATTTGAAAAAAAACCCCCAAAAATGGATAATTGCCTCACCCCTGTGTGTGTTCACCACCCCAGCAAATGAAATAAATACTCCCAGCACCCCCTTTCAATGCAACAATGACCACATTGGGAAACTGCTGTAGAGCATAGGAAATAATTAAACTAGCAATATGAAGCATATAAAATGTTGATCTTGTTTGATAATGTTGTTGGTTTTTTTTTTTGTTAATGAAGTTGTTATCTCTCTTTACTTGTATCTTTTGTAGGGTTACCTGTTTCTCCTGGCAGTGGTGGCATGTGGGAATCTCAGCTTCTCAAAATTCCAGCAGTCTCTCCTTCTATAATGAATTGTTGTGTTATGAAAGTGGATTATTTTGTTAAGGTATTGCATTCCACCGTTTTATCAGTAATTTTTTTGTTAAGGTATTGCATTCCACCGTTTTATCAGTAATTTTTTTGTTAAGGTATTGCATTCCACCGTTTTATCAGTAATTTTCTAGTAATACTTTAAGAGTTTTTAGTCTTCTGAAAAAATGATTTTAATTGATATTTTTTATATGGTTTAGCCAGCTGAAAGGGTTTATCAGGTCCTATGTCCTTCACTAGCATTATGAACTATGGAACTGGTAAAATCAGTGTGCTTTATTTTCAATTTGAACATACTTAAATCAATATTTTTTTCTGTCAGAAAAATATGGGTGAAAAAGTGAATTTCAGACAATTGATATTTTGGGATGAAACAATTGTGCAGGATCTGGGTGGTGAGACAGTGTCGGGGATATTAGGAGGTGTAGAAACAGGTATATTGGGTGGGCCTGAAAGGAAGATTTCTTCCTTTCAGGCCCACCCAATATACCTGTTTCTACAGCTAGCTAGTTAAGAGATACAGAGGCTGTTGGAGCAGTAGAATATGCAGATAGAAAAGGCAGTATGTTTGTGGGCTAGATTTTGTAATATTGGTGAGTGTGTCTTTGTCTATCATTTAGTTGGCTTTCTTTTGCATATAGTCTAGAATGTTTGTGTATGTGATCAGTACTTCGCTGTGGGTCTTACTTGAGCTTCATTGAGGGTCAACAATTGATCAGGGCTGAATTAATTTCTGGCTCATCAGAAATTGTAGGGCGAAGCATTTGTAGTGACTTTGTAAGTTTAACTCTACATTATTGAAGACAGAAAGGAGGAAGTATAAGATTTGTTCATTGATTGTTTATTGAAAGGACTATCATGTTTATATTAAATAATGCTTGGTAGTAGTGGGGTCCTGCCCCAAAGTAACCAGTTCAAAAGCCAAATATATCTAGTTTGAATGTTTAAATTTGGATCTATGGAAATAGATATTACATTTGAGATCTAAGTCAATCATTATCAAATGCAGAGAAGTTGTCATGTCTTTTGACACAAACTGAAGGATCCTCCTAGCCCCTTGTTTGATGAGCTTTCTATGGCTAAATGCCTTTCCTAACACTCCACCACTTTACAGCATGTACTGGGTGCTTCTTTTGTGTACATCACCAGTACTATGGAGGGTGTCATGTCCTTGACATAACTAAAGAATCCTCCCAACCTTTTGTTTAGCAAGCTTTCTATATATAATATATTTCTTTCAATTTGTAGGTTGCATTGCACATCCCTGGATCATACAATCTAACATTGCAGCTCCCTGTGGTGATAGGAACTGTACCTTATAGAAGGGCACGACCTTATCATTACTCTTCTGAACCTCGATACTGCCGACCACTACAACCACAAACATGTGGCTTAAACCTATTACCTTTACCACCACCTTACAGAGAAACTGTTACTCCACCACCTCCATTTGAAGGTAAGTTGGTCAGTTATAAATATTACCAATAAAAGCACATTGCCTTCATTGTAAATCTTCATTTTAAATGTCAGTATCTCTATATATTGACCTAATTTTCACTTAATCTGCTGTTTCAAACCTTTGCTCACACACATACATACAAATGCATGTATGTGTGTAAAAATATGTGGTATCTAGCAAAGAAGTAACAGATTTAGAAGAGGCTAGCATGTTAGGAACAAATGCTATTACTGAGAGAAAGTAACAGCCTGATTATTCTGTTATTTTTCATTACATCATTGAACGATGTCTGAAATTCTTTTTAAAATGAAAAACTTCAAACAGATACCATATTTAAGCATGTATTATTTACTTTAAATATGCTTTCTAGCATAGTTACGTCCCTTTATGGTCTGAGTTCAAATCCCGTCGAGGTTAACTTTACCTTTCATCCTTACGGGGTCGATAAAATAAAGTACCAGTAATGTACTGGGTAATTGCTGGCCTTGTGCCTAAAGTAGAAACAATTAATTACTTTAAATATCTAAAAGACTTAAGGACAAATATATGTGTGTATAGGGTAGCGAATTGGAAATCATTAGGATGTCGGATAAAATTCTTTGCGATATTCGTTCCATCTCTCTGCTCTCAAATCCCGTCGGGGTCAACTTTGCCTTTCATCCTTTCGAAGTCGAGAAAAAATGTACCAGTCAAGTACTGTCATCGATTTTTCCTTTATATCTCTTTCTCACTTCCATTCTTTCTCTCTCTATCCTTCTCTGGAAGAAATCTGCTGTATTCAGACCTGGAGAGGAGATGGGCTCCACCAGGTATAAAAAATGCCCTAGAAATGCTGTAGGTTCATATGGTGCCCCTATGATTCCCTCTGGATTTACGGGACCGTGCATGCATATGTGTGTGTGTGAATAGATTTTTTTTTTTATTGTTGAAAGAAGCTAATTATTCTTAGATTAGCGACCTGGTTTAAATGTATGCATCAAAGTGATTCTTTCTTTTAAATCACCATGTATTGTATGCAACATCTTTGATGAATCATCAAAGAAAGAAATCACAGGGTGTAATGTCATTGCACCTCCATGATAAATTCCCCTGTTTGGGAATGTCATATTTAGGGACTTGCAGATGTTGAAAGTTTTATGTGGTAGTTGTGCTGTCTTGTTGATAAATGATACATGGTTGCAGTTCTTTCAGTTGCTAATAATGTGTTGAAACATATCCAGGTGGGTATTGAAAATCACAGTTAATTAACCAAAGAAGAATGGTCCAACCGTGTGATCATATAACAGCTCACACCACATATTAACTTTAGGTCTGTCTCTAATGTGCTCTGCTGTGGTATGTGGATTTTGAGACCTGCATTTGCACACCTTTTGTTTGTTAACCTTCTCTGAAACATGAAATGTTGCCTCATCAGAAAAAATGGTTCTGGCTAGAAAATTATTGTCCTAGGCAACTCTATCAAGCATAGTCATTGCAAATTCCTTACATGTGCCTTATCTTCTTGCATAATCTGTTGCAAGATTTGCAGCTTAGGTTGCAACTTCAAACATTTATGCAAGACATCATGCACTGTTGAATGAAGTAACTCTAGTTCTGATACAATGCATGGTTTGCATGAGCAGCAAACAAAAGCATCTCCAATGTGCTCTACATTTTCTTCAGATATATATATATATAGGAAAATGTTTGACCCCGACGGCAGAGCTCAAGCCGTTTTGTCGAAACAGCTTGAGCTCTGCCGTCGGGGTCAAAGATTTTCCTATTACCCACTCTACTACCCTAAGTATTGAGTACTCTGGTGCGTTATGGTCCATCTGGTTCCTTACCACACCTCCTTTGTTATATATATACATATATATATATATATATATATATATAATAGTAATGAGTATAATTGAAGTTGTAGCTGCAAGTAGCAGATTAGCCCTGATTTTCAAAGACTGTCACAAAGCACTCAATGATAGAGTAATTCATAAATTTCTCCTCAGACTGAACACAAGTTAGGTAAAAATGACACAATGAATAATGTGACCAGACCCATGTTGCCACATTAATATTACAACAAAAAATACAGACAGGTTATATATATCATGTCTCCTTTTTCTTCTTCCCTTTTTTTCTTTTTTCTTTTTCCTTTTCTTCTCCTTTTTCCTGGGAGGCCTGTTGGAGCAATGCTCCAACACCTGTCAGAAGCAACTTTTATCAATTAAAATCTCATTAGCACTTGGAATTTCCATCAAAGTTATCTTCTGGGTATGTCCTGACCTGGCGTGGCTTGATATCTTTAGGATTTTGGGGTCAGCTAGCAATACTTATGGAGCCACTGTTGTCACTGTGTCTAGATTACACAACAGCCTGACCTGATAAAGATGCGTTAATATGCTACTGTCTATGAAAATGGAGGAAGGGTTGAACGTATCACATTCTTGCTTTTACTGTGGATAATCCATTGTTTCTCCCCCTCTCACCTTTCTTCCTCTCACAAAGCCCCCCCCCCCCCCCAAAAAAAAAATCTATTTACATCTCTGTGTATATTTCAACCATTCCTTGCAGAACCTCCAACGTATGCAGAGAGTGTTGGCGGTGCAGTTGACATTCGTGATGAAGATGATGATCTTACTTGTAATATGGGAGATCTCACATATACACCAATGTATACATATGTATATGATTACAGACCCCCACCAGCCTATTCAGAGGTAAATTTCAAGTTTCTTACACTTATATATTGTTTTGATACAACTTCCTCTTATTATATATGTATTTTGTTCTCACCATGTAATCGTACATAAATTCTGCTTTGTTTTCATCTGGTAAAATACTCCAGGACATACATACACAGACACACACACACACACACACACACACACACACACACACACACACACACACATATATATATATATATATAAAGGCGCATGGCTTAGTAGTTAGAGCATTGGGCTTGCAATCGAAAGGTTGTGAGTTGAATTCTCGGACCGGGTGATGTGTTGTTTCATTGAGCAAGACACTTTATTTCAGATTGCTCCAGTTTACTCAGCTGTAGAAATGAGATGATAGGACTGCATTCCACTGCAAAATGGTCGTGGAGGTGCCATGGCAAAAAAAAGCACCCAGCCCACACTGTAAAGTGGACGTGTAGGCTCCACGGAAAAAAAAGCACCCAGAACTCACTGTAAATGAGGTTGGTGTTAGGAAGGGCATCCAGCTGTAGAAATCGAGCCAGAATCAGTTCCTGTATGAGCAAGACAAGCTCAGACAACCGGACACTGCTCACAACAGGACAACCCGTCTAACCCATGCACGTAAAACGGTGATGATGAGATATATATATATTTATTTATTAAAATAACAGATTAAAGTTTAAGCAAAGAATCGCTGCTTTCACCCTCATTATTACTATATATATATATCACCTTGATCCCCTTGACCGACCAGTCTGTCGGGCGCCAATCAGCGCCGCTGGTCATAGCATGCCATGCTGTTTTAGGCCGATACAGGCAGCTCTGTAACCCCCTCTTCTACTGCCCTCTACCCTCCGACTCCACACCCCTCTACCAACAACAAGTTTCCTCCACCATCCAACACCTTGTCTCCTCCCCCCCCCCACTGCTTCCCACCTCATCGTCCGCACCCCCCGCCCCCCTACTATCTACTTCCTCCCCAAACTCCACAAACCCGGCCACCCCATCGTCTCCGCTTGCAACTGCCCCACCGAACTCATCTCCGCCTTTCTTGACTCCACCCCCCCTCGTCACCCCCTCCCCTCCCACATCTCTGACACCAACCACGCCCTTCGCCTGTTCGACTCCTTCACTTTCCCACCCGGCCCACACCCCCTCCTCTTCACCTTAGATATCAAGTCGCTTTATACTGTCATCCCCCACGCCAACGGCCTACGTGCCCTCAAGCACTACCTCGACCTTCGCCCCTCCCCCCCCCACCCTCCTTCGCCTCGCCGAGCTGGTCCTCACCCTCAACTGCTTCTCCTTCTCAGGTGAGTTTTACCAACAGGTCACGGGGGTAGCCATCAGCACAAGAATGGGCACAAACTATGCCAACCTTTTCGTTGGCCATGTTGAGGCCCAAATCTTTGCCCAGTACACTGGCCCCACGCCCGAACTGTACGGTCGTTACATCGACGACTGTATCAGAGCCACGACCCTCACCCGAGAACAGCTCGACTCCTTTCTCTCCTTCTTCTGCTCCTTCCACCCCTCTCTCCACTTCACCACCTCTATCTCCACCACCCACGTCCACTTCTTAGACATCTCCGTCGACTTCACCTCCTCCCACCCCACACACACTAAACACTCTATTCCCTACTCCCAACTCCTCAGAATCCGCCGCCTCTGCAGCCGAGATGCTGACTTTGAGTCCCAGGTCCTTTCCCTAGTCAGCCATTTCATCCGCAGAGGTTAACCCCACCTCCCTCCCTCGTCCACACCGCCCTCACTCGCGCCCATGCTGTCCCCCGCTCCACCACCCTCACCCCACGCCACCGCACACCCACCCACCATCTCCCCTTCCCCATCACCTACCACCTCTCCACCCTACCCCTCGACCGCATCATTCTCCGCCTCTTCCGACACCTCCAGTCCGACCCCTCCACCTCCCACACCTTCCCATCCCCATCCTCCCCTCCTTCAAACGCGCACGCAATCTCCGCACCCTCCTCGTCCGCAGCTCCCTACCCCCCCCAACCCATGCTCTTCTTTCCCCCTCGATTCCCTTCCATGTTCCAGGCCTCGTTGTAACACGTGCCCCCACATTACCAACAACACCATCTTCCAGGGTCGCAACGGCCACTCTCTCTCTGTCCGGCACGCCTTCCGCTGCACCTCCTCCAACCTAGTCTATGGACTACGTCGGACAGACTGACGTCTCCTGGCGGACCGTTTCACCGAACACCTCCGGGATATTCGTCTCGGCGGGAGTTCCCCCATCGCCCGCCACTTTGGCTCCCCTGGACATTCTGCGCACTACCTCACAGTCTGTGGCCTACTCCAATGCCACGGAACACCCGCCACCCGCCTCACAGTCGAACAACGCACCATCTTCACCCTACAGACCCACACTCCCTCCGGCCTGAACTCCCCACCCCTATTCCTTTAGCCTTCGACCGCCCTGTTCCCCCCCCCCCCACTAACACACTCCTCCTTTTCACTACCCGCCCCCTTGTCTCACCCCACAACTAACAATACTAACAATACTAACATCCCCACCCCTCCCCCTATCATGCACACACCCACCTGTGCATATATACAAGCACTCACACTATCCACACACCCTACTACCACCACTCACCCCCACTAACACACCAGCATTCAACCCTTTCTCCACCACCAGTATACTAACACCCCCTTCACCACACACACACTCATCCAAACACGCACACACACCAGTACACTACACTCCCTCCACCGTCCCCCACACCTTTTCTCTCCCTCTCCTCGCTCCACCCACACCCCTTCACACACACCCCTTCACACACACACATCCCACTAACACCTCTACTAATACACACCCCATCCCCCCACATGACCCCCTCCCCACTCCACCTTTCACACCTACCCATCCTCTCCCCTGTCCACCGCACCTCCGCACACAGACTCACTGACTTTCTCCACCTGCCATTCTCCTCTACTGCTGCTACGCCTTCTCCTGCCTTGACCCTCCGACCACTTCCTGTTGTGTGCACACCCCACATCTCCCCTCTTCCGACCACCACAACCAACGGATTACACACCACCGGCCATCGTTCCAACTATCCACTCCATAACATGGAAAATATCCGGCAACTCACCACACCCTCTACGGAACTACCTTAGGAACTTACCCAGGGACATACACTCACAATTTTTTTCGAACCACGCCACCTACACCACAAAACTTATAAACACCAACACACATGTGCGTACCCCCACATATATACACACTCAGCCTCCGGAATCCTCCCCCCCCCACTCCCCATCCACACACGCGCACACACCGACATACACCCCACCCCACACACAAACCTTTTCCTGAACATGGAACCTCATTCTTCCCCCAACTCTCACATACACACACACACACACACGTACACCTAGACACATACACAAACACCACCTTCATCCCTCCCTGCTTGGACACCCCACCTCCCTCTCCCCACTACACCCACCACCACCCTACACGCCCCACACCCTTCTTCCACCACTTGTTTATCTTCATGTTTATATTTATTTTTATTTTTACCCCTTCCACCGTTTCCCCCCCTCCTTTTTTTTCTAAATGTCTCTCCACCACTCCCCCACACACCCCCGGAACTCTCTTTCCACCCACTTTTCTCCTGAAGAAGGGCTTATGCCCGAAACGTCGTTCCCCACCCTCCACCCTCAAGCACGTGAAACTAATAAACCTTTGTTTGTACTGCCCCTGTTTTGTTCCTGTTCCATTTTTCACTATATATATATATATATATACATATATATATATATATATATATATATGTGTGTACAATTGCACCCCCTCAAAGGCGATGATGCAGGACTGATTTCTGGTGTTATGCAGGAATGATTTCTGGTGTTATGCAGGAATACAGAAGACCTGCCTTCCTATGTGCAGGGGCTGTGGCATACATCTAGTAAGCGTCACCTACCCCTCCGTCACCACTCCCATACAGCCCCTACGTTGTAACACCCTCACCCATACCACTAGATATACCTCCACAATCCCCATGCACACCCCCACCTAAGTCCCCAGTCCACACTGTAAAGTGGTCATGTAGGTGTCATGACAAATAGTGCCCAACCCACACTGTAAAGTATTCATGTTGGTGACACGACAAGGAGTGCCCAGCCCATACTATAAAGCGGTCGTGTATGGTGTCCCGACAGTGGTTGTGTAGGTGTCGCGATAAAAAGTGCCCAGCCTACAAGTAAAAGTGGTTGGCGTTAGGATGGGCATCGAGCCGTAGAAACCAAACCAAAATCAGTCCTGTATGAGCAAGACACCGTCATCCAACCTGGCTTGTCTCACAATGGGGGCAGCTCATCTAACCCATGCTAGCATGGAAAATGGACGTTAAACAGTGATGATGATGCAAACATACATATATCATCATTCATCATTTCATTTTACGTCCGCTTTTCCCTGCTTGCAAGGGTGGGACGGGAACTGATTTTGGCTTGATTTCTACAGCTGAATGCCCTTCCTAACACCAACCTCATTTACAGTGAGTGCTGGGTGCCTTTTTGCCGTGGCACCTCCACGACCACTTTGCAGTGGAATGATAGGGATCCCTACCATCTCATTTCTACAGCTGAGTAAACTGGAGCAATGTGAAATAAAGTGTCTTGCTCAAGGACACAACACATCACCCGGTCTGAGAATTGAACTCACAACCTTTCGATTGCAAGGCCAATGCTCTAACCACTAAGCCATGTGCCTCCATATATGCATATATATATACACACACACACACACACACACACACACACACACACACACACACACACACACACATTCACACACAGGTAAAATTCTGGTATAATAAATTTGTCAGTATAACGTCATTTATTTCAATCCCTGAAGTAAGAACAAAATATATCTGTATCAGCAAGACATGGTCTCCTAACCTGACTTTTCTCATAAGGCAACAATCCATCTAATCCACGCAAACATGGAAAATGGACATTAAACAATGATGATCATACATACACATGCGCGTGTATACATATGTGTGCAAAAAGTAAATAGAAATAACAAAGCAAACAACACAGTACAAAGAAGAAATATATTAGTTTAACACTTTAGAAAAAGTCTCAATGTTTCGAACGTTAATTCTTCATCAGAAGATTGACTGAGAAATAAAAGAAGAAATAGAAAGACAGATGAAAGAAAGAAATGGAAAAAGAAATGTTTGCGGGAGTGAAAGCATGAGTGTGTTTAGTCAGCTATTTCAGATACACTGGTTGGCTGATAAATTGGCTTGCAATCATTAGTTATGTCCCTTTATATTTTGAGATCCAAGTCAACTTTGATTTTCATCTTTTTGAGATTGGTGAAATAAATACCAGTTAAGTGTTGTGATAATTGGCAATATCATCATTATGGCAGAGATGATAAAGTGCTGAGCAAATATTTTCAGAATTAAAATCTTGCCAGGTTTATCTAATTTAGCTGTCAAGAAAATGTGTACCAATATTAAGCTAGAAGTCAATTAAATAAGCTATATCCTTTCCCCTATAAATTTGTAGACTTGTAAGTGAAAAATCTTACCAATATTTAGTTGTTTCTTTGCTTTCATTTCAATCCATTTTGAGTGCCCTTTATTTTATTCATCTCTCATCTGCCATAGGCATCACTTGTCCTTACCAACACAGCCTTCTCTCTCTTGTACATTACATTTCATTCATCTTATAACCATTTTTCCTATCAGCTAAATTTGCCCTTAATCATTCAGGTACTCTAACATTCCACATTCACTGGTGCATGGTCATTTTATTTCTTTATAATTTTCACAAATACTCTGGATGTCTTGCTACCATGCAGTATCACACTTCAGACACAAGCATCATAAAATCTACCTTTTACTCTATGTGAAAAAAAAACATGTGTTGTTAGAGAAGTAATAGCTCAACTGCTTATTAGGTTACCTAGTGCATCTGCTACATATGAAGTCTACATTCTTTGTTAGCCTGCTACTACATCACTTGTGCATCTATAATTTACATTGGGTATGCAATATGGAATTCCTACCTAATTCTTTTCTGCATATCAAGCATGACCATTTCCCTGGGACCATCTTTCCTACTTTAGTCTTTGCTAAGTTTACTCTGAGGTTTTTTGATTCCAAGTTTTGCTTTCATTCCTGGAATTTCTTCTCTAACTCTACAGTAGATTAAGCTATAAGAACTAGGTCATCTATAGGAGTTCCCATAGACAACCAGTTTTAACTCTGTTATGGCCTGAAGACTATGATAAATAGAAGAAAGCTGAGGACTGATACCTTGTGAATCCTTGCCTACATACTAAATTTGCTGCTATTCATTGGTAATCCTCGCCTGTTGACTGCACCTTTGTACATGGCTGACATAGCCATCACATTCCATTCATCTATGCCTAGTTTCTTTAGTGTCCAGCAGATCACAGAGCATGGTACTCTGTTAAAGGCCTTCTCTATGTTGACAAATGCAAGATAGAGCAGCTTATTCCTCAGACATCAGTAGTTCTTTTTCTAGAACAAAATCAAACTGCCTAGTTTAATTTTGTCCCTAAATAATTGTTTCTACTTTTGGCACAAGGCCAGCAATTACCCAGTGCATTACTGGTACTTTATTTTATCGACCTCGTAAGGATGAAAGGTAAAGTTAACCTCGGCGAGATTTGAACTCAGAATGGTAAGGGCCGTAACTCTGTGTGTCAAAGCATGGCGTCCCGGTAGCTTTCATGATCTGCCGTATAAAAACCTAATGTACTAAACCAACAAATATTGATTTAATAAAGTTATTCCTAGCCAAGACATAACAACCTCTCTGTTACTGGAGCCATAATAAAATGTACCCAGCACACTCTGTAAAGTGGTTTTTGATCAAACAGAGACAATGTAAGGTAAAATGGATTCTTTTGACTTATTAAGAACGTAACTACTTCTCTAATGCTGGTATCATCAAAAATGCATCTTGAACACCCTGAAAAGTGATTAGTGTTATGAGGAGCATTCAGTCATAGAAACCATGCCAAAATAGAAAAGCACAAACATGATATGGTCTTTCAGCCTATCTAGGAAGATAGTAACTCCAAATAAGGACTCAGTCTGTAATGACTTATCCAACCATACTACCATGGAAAGTTGATGTAAAATGATGATGATGCATTCAGTGACAAGAATACAACTATCCTAAATAACTAATTCTGGTCTTAACATGGCTAGAGAGGCAACATCAAAATCTTAATTAATTAAAATTAATTAAATATGAAATGCAGTGAATAGTGAATGTGTCTAATCTTTAGCAATACAATGACAAGTCTGGACATGTTTTCATCTTATTACATTTCCCCAACAAAGCACACTCCGTTATTGCTGAATAACTAGTTGCATTATAATTTAAAAGAAAGGCTGGAGAGTGGCAGAGGAGAATAATCAGGGACATCTTCTGCAGTAATATTTAATAGTAAAATGGGTACTAACATATTTAATTAGTTGTTTAAACTGTTCTTTATTTTAAGGATTAAAAATGTAATATTTAATTTTTTCACTTTTTTTTTTTGCATAGGCGTTTATTGTGTATTTCAGATTTTATCGTTAAATTCTTTAGATAACAATGATGCTGATGATGATGATTTCTTTATTAGCCACACAAGGTTCACATTAAGGAAACATTAAAGACGGTACAGGACGTGTGGGTTTTTTTTGTGTAAAATAAAATTTATAACAGAGACTAAGAAAAATAAACATTCAAAAAAACAAACATAAATTCCCCAAAGGTGAGGAGACTCCAAGGGTTAATCATGGAGAAATCCCACAAAAATCCACGGTCACCATGTCCACTATAGGGCAAAGTGCCTTCTCCCAGTTGTTCTCCAATCTACAAGAATAAGAATAATGATAATTTGTTTCTGAAATGCTGGTGTTGTTTATGTTTTTGTTTATTGCTATTTTGTGTGTGAGGATTGTATCTTTTTGTTGGATTTGCTTTTGTTGTTGTTGTGGATGTGGGTTTGGTTTTGTTTGGGATGATCTTGGTGTCAGTTGTGGTGTTAATGGGGCTAGCTGTGAGGGGTTGATGGTGGTGGTGATGAGGCTTTAGTTTTATTTTATTTTCCAGTTTTGAGTATTCCATTTTGAACTTATTGTTTTGTGCTATATTTGTGACAATGGCTATATTTGTACTATATTTGACAATGGCTATATTTGTACTATATTTGACAATGGCTATATTTGTACTATATTTGACAATGGCTATATTTGTACTATATTTGACAATGGCTATATTTGTACTATATTTGACAATGGCTATATTTGTGCTATATTTGACAGTGGCTATATTTGTACTATATTTGACAATGGCTATATTTGTACTATATTTGACAATGGCTATATTTGTACTATATTTGACAATGGCTATATTTGTACTATATTTGACAATGGCTATATTTGTACTATATTTGACAATGGCTATATTTGTGCTATATTTGACAATGGCTATATTTGTGCTATATTTGACAATGGCTATATTTGTGCTATATTTGACAATGGCTATATTTGTACTATATTTGACAATGGCTATATTTGTACTATATTTGACAATGGCTATATTTGTACTATATTTGACAATGGCTATATTTGTACTATATTTGACAATGGCTATATTTGTACTATATTTGACAATGGCTATATTTGTGCTATATTTGACAATGGCTATATTTGTACTATATTTGACAATGGCTATATTTGTGCTTTATTTGACAATGGCTATATTTGTACTATATTTGACAATGGCTATATTTGTACTATATTTGACAATGGCTATATTTGTGCTATATTTGACAATGGCTATATTTGTACTATATTTGACAATGGCTATATTTGTGCTATATTTGACAATGGCTATATTTGTACTATATTTGACAACGGCTATATTTGTGCTATATTTGACAATGGCTATATTTGTGCTATATTTGACAATGGCTATATTTGTGCTATATTTGTGACAATGGCTATATTTGTGCTATATTTGACAATGGCTATATTTGTGCTATATTTGACAATGGCTATATTTGTACTATATTTGACAATGGCTATATTTGTGCTATATTTGACAATGGCTATATTTGTGCTATATTTGACAATGGCTATATTTGTGCTATATTTGACAATGGCTATATTTGTGCTATATTTGACAATGGCTATATTTGTGCTATATTTGACAATGGCTATATTTGTGCTATATTTGACAATGGCTATATTTGTGCTATATTTGACAATGGCTATATTTGTGCTATATTTGACAATGGCTATATTTGTGCTATATTTGACAATGGCTATATTTGTGCTATATTTGACAATGGCTATATTTGTACTATATTTGACAATGGCTATATTTGTGCTATATTTGACAATGGCTATATTTGTGCTATATTTGACAATGGCTATATTTGTGCTATATTTGACAATGGCTATATTTGTGCTATATTTGACAATGGCTATATTTGTGCTATATTTGACAATGGCTATATTTGTGCTATATTTGACAATGGCTATATTTGTGCTATATTTGACAATGGCTATATTTGTACTATATTTGACAATGGCTATATTTGTGCTATATTTGACAATGGCTATATTTGTGCTATATTTGACAATGGCTATATTTGTGCTATATTTGACAATGGCTATATTTGTGCTATATTTGTGCTATATTTGACAATGGCTATATTTGTGCTATATTTGACAATGGCTATATTTGTGCTATATTTGACAATGGCTATATTTGTGCTATATTTGACAATGGCTATATTTGTGCTATATTTGACAATGGCTATATTTGTGCTATATTTGACAATGGCTATATTTGTACTATATTTGACAATGGCTATATTTGTGCTATATTTGACAATGGCTATATTTGTGCTATATTTGACAATGGCTATATTTGTGCTATATTTGACAATGGCTATATTTGTGCTATATTTGACAATGGCTATATTTGTGCTATATTTGTGACAATGGCTATATTTGACAATGGCTATATTTGTGCTATATTTGACAATGGCTATATTTGTGCTATATTTGACAATGGCTATATTTGTGCTATATTTGACAACGGCTATATTTGTGCTATATTTGACAACGGCTATATTTGTGCTATATTTGTACTATATTTGACAATGGCTATATTTGTGCTATATTTGTGCTATATTTGACAACGGCTATATTTGTGCTATATTTGACAATGGCTATATTTGTGCTATATTTGACAATGGCTATATTTGTGCTATATTTGACAATGGCTATATTTGTGCTATATTTGACAATGGCTATATTTGTGCTATATTTGACAATGGCTATATTTGTGCTATATTTGACAATGGCTATATTTGTGCTATATTTGACAATGGCTATATTTGTGCTATATTTGACAATGGCTATATTTGTGCTATATTTGACAATGGCTATATTTGTGCTATATTTGACAATGGCTATATTTGTGCTATATTTGACAATGGCTATATTTGTGCTATATTTGACAATGGCTATATTTGTACTATATTTGACAATGGCTATATTTGTGCTATATTTGACAATGGCTATATTTGTGCTATATTTGACAATGGCTATATTTGTGCTATATTTGACAATGGCTATATTTGTGCTATATTTGACAATGGCTATATTTGTGCTATATTTGACAATGGCTATATTTGTGCTATATTTGACAATGGCTATATTTGTGCTATATTTGACAATGGCTATATTTGTACTATATTTGACAATGGCTATATTTGTGCTATATTTGACAATGGCTATATTTGTGCTATATTTGACAATGGCTATATTTGTGCTATATTTGTGCTATATTTGACAATGGCTATATTTGTGCTATATTTGACAATGGCTATATTTGTGCTATATTTGACAATGGCTATATTTGTGCTATATTTGACAATGGCTATATTTGTGCTATATTTGACAATGGCTATATTTGTGCTATATTTGACAATGGCTATATTTGTGCTATATTTGACAATGGCTATATTTGTACTATATTTGACAATGGCTATATTTGTGCTATATTTGACAATGGCTATATTTGTGCTATATTTGACAATGGCTATATTTGTGCTATATTTGACAATGGCTATATTTGTGCTATATTTGACAATGGCTATATTTGTGCTATATTTGTGACAATGGCTATATTTGACAATGGCTATATTTGTGCTATATTTGACAATGGCTATATTTGTGCTATATTTGACAATGGCTATATTTGTGCTATATTTGACAACGGCTATATTTGTGCTATATTTGACAACGGCTATATTTGTGCTATATTTGTACTATATTTGACAATGGCTATATTTGTGCTATATTTGTGCTATATTTGACAACGGCTATATTTGTGCTATATTTGACAATGGCTATATTTGTGCTATATTTGACAATGGCTATATTTGTACTATATTTGACAATGGCTATATTTGTACTATATTTGACAATGGCTATATTTGTGCTATATTTGACAATGGCTATATTTGTGCTATATTTGACAATGGCTATATTTGTGCTATATTTGACAATGGCTATATTTGTGCTATATTTGACAATGGCTATATTTGTGCTATATTTGACAACGGCTATATTTGTGCTATATTTGACAATGGCTATATTTGTGCTATATTTGACAATGGCTATATTTGTGCTATATTTGACAACGGCTATATTTGTGCTATATTTGACAATGGCTATATTTGTGCTATATTTGACAATGGCTATATTTGTGCTATATTTGACAATGGCTATATTTGTGCTATATTTGACAATGGCTATATTTGTGCTATATTTGACAATGGCTATATTTGTGCTATATTTGACAATGGCTATATTTGTGCTATATTTGACAACCGCTATATTTGTGCTATATTTGACAATGGCTATATTTGTGCTATATTTGACAATGGCTATATTTGTGCTATATTTGACAATGGCTATATTTGTGCTATATTTGTGACAATGGCTATATTTGTGCTATATTTGGCAACGGCTATATTTGTGCTATATTTGGCAACGGCTATATTTGTGCTATATTTGACAACGGCTATATTTGTGCTATATTTGACAACGGCTATATTTGTGCTATATTTGACAATGGCTATATTTGTGATGTCTGTATTGATGTTAGTGAGAATGGGGATAGTGATGACATTGCTATTATTTTAGCTGTTATTCATTTGGCTGTTCTGTTCAGTGGGTGTAAAGCAGGTGTTTGCCTTCATTTGTAATTTTTTTAAAATCTTGGTGGCACAAATTTCGAATATAAAATTCAAATATTTGTCACCTTTCCAACAAAAATTATATCAAAACAAGCGTTTTAAAAAGGTAAAAATAATACTTATGAGAGTAAATCCACAACTCCACCACGTGCAAGTAATAATAATAATGATAATGATAATCATCATCATTAGAGCAACAGACAAAATATTTTGCACTATTTATTTGGTGCCCTTTATATTCTTAGTTTAAATCCTATTGAGATCCACTTTTCCTTCCATCATACCAGAGTTGATAGAATGAAATGCCAGTCAAGTACTGGGGTTTATATAATCGACTAGCCCCTTTCCTTAAATTTCTGGCCTTCTGCCATCTGTTAAAAATTATTACTATTATTATTTATGTATAAGTCCTTTGTGGTTAATAAAAGAAGAGCAGAATGCTAGACTAGAGGCTTTATAGTATTTAGTTATGTCCCTTCGTGTTCTGGCTTCTAATTCTTTCGGGATGGATTTTTTTTTTCACCTCACTAGGTTTTATAGCCAGATAGTTTACCAAATGCCATTCACTTTAACTACAAGTGGAACAGTTATCTATTTTTCATTTAACTCTACTGAGATAGGTAATATCTTGCTCAAAGAAACAATACTATATCTAAGTGTGGTTTGAACCATGGATTCAATATTCTAAATCATTTAGTCACCATGCATTTCTATCAGTTCAGCATCAATCTATATACTGAAAATTGCAGTAAGCTAAAATATGTAACAAGAAAAAAAATACTCTCTTTTTTTTGTGTGTGTATTCATTGTTATACTACTGTCTTTCAGATCGACCCAAATCCTTCAACTCAATCCACCACAGTACGTTTTTTGGAAGATGGTCATTCATGACGCTGAACAGTCAACATTGTGTAATATAGTCCACTATTGTTTGAGCTGGCCAGATAAATATTGCCATCTAAATTAAACTCTAACTCACATGAGTAGCCTTTACTTGTTGGCTGTTGCTGGTCAATCTGTCTACAAGCTATGCTGACCAAGAAGAGTAATTCAAATGTATGTTATATATGCAGCTTTCTTTTATCCCTTCCCCCCCATTCCTCTAATGTAACTGGACTGACATACATTCATCACTGATTATCACAACAGAGGATTTTAACTCTTGAAAGAAAAGAAACAGATTTATGGATTAATGATTTAAACTTATACATTCTTTTTTTTTCTTTTTAAAATATTTTCATTTTCAAAAGACAATAATTGAAACATAAATACTATTTCTATTCAAGAGAATGAAAAATCACTTATATTTCTAAGTTAAGCTATTCATTAAAATACAATAATTTTTCACTCATCAGTTATCTGATACCTTATATTTTTGAATTGATGCTTTTAAAAGTTGTACATTTGACTATTAACAGATGTATCAATATTTCATCTCTTATTTTAGAATATTATTTTTGTTATCCATGTCTAACCCATGCCAGCATGGAAAAGCAGATGTAAAACGATGATGATGATGTTAATTGTAAAGTTAAAAATTCATCTTATCCACCATTCAAATGTAATCATTTTATTTATATTTGTATCCTCTATTTTCATTAATTAAATTTCACCAATCTGTCTATCTGCACATACATACAATTCTGTGCATGTGTATGCTAGCTAAACTTCTGAATTAATAAACTTCTCAAGAGATCCTTAGTTTTCCAATATGTAAATAATAGTTAGTAGTTTTAATTAGGTTCTTATATCACACAACAAGTTATATTTCAGTTTGATAATACTGAAAATTAGTCCTAATCGTTAATTATTTGTTCCAGAAGACATTTTGTAAATTCTTTTCAGTTGTATATATAATTTAAAATTCTAAAAGCTCAGCAACCAAATTCTCCATAATTTAATTTACTATTTCTTTTGTTTTCTAAAATTTGAAATATCCAAAAAATGTTTGTAAAATTCTTTTCATGATCATACATAATTTCTAACCATTGGGCTTAAATTCAATTTTATTTTGTTATCTCTTTTATATTGTAAAATGAAGAAGTAAAAATTGATTAAACTATTGGAATTTATGTATATTTTGATAACAGAATCCATCACTTTGATGTTTATAAATAAGAATTATCTGTCTATCTATCTGTCTATCTTTCTATCTATCTAGTGACTAAATGGTTACGTGTCAAATATTCACACACACCAAAAGGTATTTTTCTAATTTTATAAATTTTTTGGGTAGCTTACAAGGATACTATCAGGAATATTTTAATAGGGTCACATTAATTACTACTTGATATTGAAGGCTTATACCTCTACCTCTTAATAACATAGAAAGTAATCATTGCTAACAATATATAGTCATCATTCTATGTATACATATCCATTTACTTAGAAACTCTTTGTTTAAAGAAATGTATGGAATTAGCACTGATTTATTCAGTAATTCTTACCGAAATATGAGAATCATTGATGGCTTACAAGAAGTCTATGATATTTGACACATGATGAACTTATAATTTGAAAGAGCAGTAGCGTATTTGACTATATGCCTTACTGTATTTAGTTTTAATTCTCTATGTGCTGAACTTAATCCCCACTGAGGCTGACATTACCTGTTACACTCTTTGTTTGATAAATATGTGTACCATATGTGCATGGCTGGTTGATTCGACTAGCTATATGCTCCTCTCTTAAAATGTGGTTTTTGTAGCAATGTAAAAAAAAAAAAATCAACCTTTATAAACTTTTTTTTTTTTTTTACTGAATCTAAAGTCAAATATAATTGAAAATATATAATCTGAAATATAACTTTCATTTCCAGCAGTGATATATAAATATAATTTCCTCTAAATGTTGGATATTTCTGTAAATTAATTAGACTTATGTAAATATATATATATATAATAATCTACATGTATTGTGTCTTAAATATTTAAACTATCAGTTTATTTATTTGCCACAATGAAAGTGGTAATTTTAATGCTGAAAGTTTATTATTGTCAGAGGGAAAGCTGTCTTTATATTGATATAACATCTTTACCTACATTTCTGTTTAATATAAACAACTTTTAAAATTCAAAAAACATATTTTTATTTTTTAAAATCTCAGTTAGTCATTTGTATATGATTTCAATTGCATTCTTGAAAACAAAACAAAAAAAAATTAATGTCTGCCATTGTTACCCCACTGATGTTCTCAATATATTTTCCATTTCAAATTTAACTATCTAGCACATTATATAAATATATATATTTTCTTAATGTGCAACTTATTTTCTAAATTCACAGGTATTGAATATTTTTTTTAAATGTCTTTCTTTATCTGTTATATGAGAAAAATGGACCAGAACCCTCTCCTAATAATTTAAAGAAGAAAACAAAAGATAGTTTTCTTTTTCAAATTTATAAATTATAATTCAAGAAAAATAGTTACTTGTGTTGAATATATTGTCAAATTGGCATTGAACATATTTAATTTTTTTTACTTCAGTCAATTTTAAAGACTTGATGCTGCCTGCTGCTAATCTCTCACACTTTTGGTTTCAACATCATTGGTCTAAAATTGAAAATATTGAAATTTTAAACCAAGCCTTATTTCATTTCAGAAAAGCAAGTAACTTGCAATGATTTTTATTAAGTTTAATCTAAAAAACTTCCCATATGCAGTTAATTTATTGTAGCTGAGAATTTGTGAAATAATCCAATCTACTCTAATTATTTTTAAGCTAGTTGTTGATTTAAAAGCAAATGCTTATATTATTTAAAATATTTTTTTTTTCAATAATTTTCTCTGTCAATATGTAAATATATTTGTATAGAAATGCTTTCAATTGTTCCAACAACACTATTACACTATTATTTTTTACAATGCATTTGTAAAACAAATGAAGTCAAACTGTAACCACTGGGTTACAATTTAGAAACAAAAATGGGAAGGGGGTACTTTGTGTTGTTTGATCTTATGTCTGTAAATTTCATATTTTAATGTAAGGTATATTTATAATTATAAATCTCACTTAAATGGAAGACAGAAAAAATCCATAGCTGGAATTAGTCAAACAATAGTTTCTATATATAAACTGGACCCACTTTACAGTCAAATTTGTCATAAAGTAATAAGAGCTATTCTTAATTAATTTTCTGTCAATTTTGTAACAAGCTTCTTCTTTTTTTAATTATTATTTTAACTTAAGTTTCAAAAAGTCACTTCTATTACTTTTCCTCCACTTTAATATGTGTATATTCTTTATTATGACTAAGTGGTGAGTCTTGTTACTCTGGAGTTTCACCTGTATACTCATAGGATCATCAAACAAGAGTGTCTGATGATCTTGTGAGTACACAGGCAAAACTCCAGAGTAACATGATTCACTACATAGTCATAATATAGAATATTTAATTCTACTTCAGTATTGAGTACTCATTCTCACGTCTGTCAATATCACATGGATATATATAATGTCCAACCCTTGCTAACAGGGAGAACGGACAGTAAATGATGATGATATATATAAATCAAAAATAAAAGCAACTTATATATGGTCTATATATTCATTTAATTAAAAAGCATATGTTGTTCAATGTTTGTGTATGTGTGTGAGAGAGATAACTGAAGTTATATGTGGCTTCAAAATACAAGATGAGAACTGAACAACAAAAGTAATGAAATTCAGCAAACACAATGACTAGAAACAGTTTTTAATATGGCTCTTATTGCTTTGGTTGATGTATTTTATTTTTGTTTGAATAAATTGCATATTTTTTCTATTTTTGTCTTTCACTGGTTAGTTTTTCTGTAATATCTGTGTATAATGTATACTTCATACCTGAAAGTATCTTAATCTTTATAACTCTGCCATTCATCCTTGTATTGAGTACTCTTGCCAAATCTGGTCTGGTGCTTCTTTTGTACAGCTTGAGAGTCTGGATAAAATCTAAAGAAGAATAATCAACATTATTGGTCCTGACTTATATCAACTTCAGTCACTATCACACCATTGAAATATTGCCTCCCTGTGCCTTTTCTATAAATGTTCTCATGGAAATTGTTCTGATGAGCTTTCTTCTTTGTTGCCACGTCTTCATCAGTACCAGATTTGCAGCTAGGTCTCATCCCTTTACAGTTGAAGTTCCTGGAATTCTCTTCTGACTTCTTGCTTCCCTGACCACTACAATTTGCAAAAATTCAAAAGCAACATCAATCATTATCATCTCTATTCTTGAACTATTTTCTCTTCTCAGAAACTCTTTGCATTTTGGTGACTTTATTGCCTTGCTTGGGGTGGGGGAAAATATCTGCTTAATAAAAATTAATCAAAATATGGACAAGATGCTAGACTACTGACCTTAATATATATGACCTGTTTACTGCAGCTCTTAGGGAAGGTATGAGTCTACATTGTTCCTGTTTGTCTGACTGACAAAAATGGGTTCATGATTGAGTATATTGTGACAGAAAGACTAAACATGATTTTATTCAGCTATTTTGCTTTTGTTTATCATTATCGTTAATTTATTAATAACTGAGACTCCCGATATGTTAAGAAATATGTTGATGGCTGTCAGCATGTTCCACCCTCCTACCCCTCTCCAAATTCTTCCTGAAGAGGGCTCTCCCACCTGCCCATGTGATATGCTACTTACTAGGTAATGATAATCAAAGTCATAACCATATTATATATTCCCCATTGGTGGCCAGAAAATTAGCTAAACTATCTTTTGGGATAGACATAGGTTCTGTTGGCCACAGGTAAGGCAGCCTGCCTAAGAGAGCAGTAACACTGATGAAATAAAGCTGTATAGGGTAGACATTGACACTGTAAACTGCATTGAAGGAGAACAGTCATTCCAAATATATGATTGCATGGGGTAGATGTAAAGTTGTTGGTGCTAAGAAGGGCATCCAGCCTGAAAGCTTCTGAAAAAAAAACGTGACTAGCACAACATATAGTATATAATGATTTTGTATACAAGGCTAACTTGAACCATGTTAGAGCTGAATATGGTAGTAGGGGTAAGTAGCCAAGCCTAGTGGAAGGGAGCTACAGTAGGAGGCCAAGTAAGACTTAGGCAGAGGTTGGAAGAGCTGATCTCAAATCACTGAAGCTCATAGAAGATCCAATGAGTGGAAAGATGTGATGTGGGGAAAGACTTGTCTAATCCATGCTAGCATGGTCAAATGGACGTAAAACAATGATGATAATATACACATACATGTCATCAACATCATTTTTATATCCGTTTTATTTGCCATGCTTTCATGGGTTGGATGGGTCCTTTGCAGCACTGCATCTCTCCACTTGCTGCATTTTTTCATCATCTCCTCAATGAGTCTCAGCTACTTGAGATAAGCTTTCACCACCACTGCCCAGGTCTTCCTTGGTCTACCTTTACTGTGGCTTCCTTCAACTAGGATTTCCTGACACTTCTTCACCCAACAATCATCCATGAGCATCACATTTATAACAATACAGTCTTCTCTTGCACACCACTTTGGATTCCACTTAAACCCAGTTTCACCCTCAGTCCAATGAAGCATGGCTGCTTCATTTCTTTCCAGTCTACACATCCTCTGCAGTCACTGCCCATGTAGCATTGCACTTCACTCACAGATTTCATACAGCCGTCTTTTTGTACGTAGGGAGAAACCTTTTGTCAACAGTGGCAGTAGCTCTCTAAACTTTTGTCAATCTATCATTATTTTAGCTATTTTGCTCTCAGAACACCTTCCTCCAAGCTAATTAAGTCACATAGATAGCAGAAGCAATCAACCACTGCTATGAATCCTTCATGTAATTGGAAAAGTTTATATCACTGATGTTCTTCTCGTCAATTACCCCTCCCTGTGCATTTTCTACATACAAAGTCTTCCCTTCCTGTTATCCCAATATAGCTCTTGTGTATCCAAGATTTACATTGTGTACATTTTATAGAGTTTATACTTACTCCTTTTCTACACCTAGCCCTTTTAATTCTAAATTTTGTTTTCATAATTGGCACTTATTCTCTAGTTTTTTTATGGATTCAGGTATAAGGACCAGATTATCTTCATAGAGAAATTCCCATGAACAACCAGTTTTAAACTATGATGAACAGCAGTGGGCTAAGAACCAAATCTTGATTAATTCCTCCCTGTACCTTGAATTTCCTCACTGGATTCACTTCCTACCCTCACTTTACTGACAACTCCTCTGTACATGGCTTGCACTGCTCTCACAAGCCATTCTTCTACACCTAATTTTCTTAAGGACCACCAGATAACAGAACAAGGTACTCTGTCAAAAGCTAAATATAGCAGCTATTTCTTGGTTGGGAACTTCTCTTGTAGTTGTCTCACTAAGAAGAGGGCACCTGTAGTACTTTTCTCAGGCATAAAACCAAACTGCATCTTGTCTAATTTGACTCTTTCCCTAATTAGCTGTGCTATAACTCTGTCACTTTCATAATTTAGTCCATTAGTTTTATTCCTCTGTAGTTGCTCCTTTCAAGAACCTCACCTTCTCCCATATATCATCATCATCATCATCTTCGTTTAATGTCCATTCCCACGCTAGCATGGGTTAGACGGGAGTTGTCCCACTTGAGGCAAGGTTGGTCAGGTAACCATGTCTCGCTCATATAGGACTATCTGGCAGGTTTTCTACGGCTGGATGCCCTTCCTAACACCAACCACATTTACAGTGTGGAACTGGGAATTTTTTACCGTGTTACCTACATGGCCACGTTACAGCGTGGACTGTTTTTTTCTCATGACACCTACACGATCTCGATCTCATTTATTTGGACTGGATGTTGTGGTACCAACTTTATAGAGAGAGGGTGGTGTTGGTGGGAGGATAGGGTAGGGGTAGTGGATTGGGGTGTATATTTGGTTAGGAGGTGCCTACTGACTGTAGCTTTCGCTTTGTACATAGGCAAGGTGGGTCTTCTGTATTACTGCGTGCTGCCAAAGATCTCGGTCCAGTGACATTGTCTTAGAGAGGTGCAAGTGTGTAAGGTCGGAATTTATCAGATCGTCCCAGGTTTTTCTGGGTCTACCTACTCTGTAACTACCATCAATTTTGATCGCTCTGCACTTTTTTATACAGCTGTCGTCTTTCATGCGCATCACGTGGCCATACCAACGTAGTCTTCTCTCGAGTAAACAACATCTGATCCCTCTTATTCCTAATTTCTCACTTAGTTCATTTATGCTTTGCCGTTCACGTATATTACTATTACACATCCAACGGAGCATGCATGCTTCGTTCCTTTCCAGTCTACGCAGGTCCTCTGCACGCAATGCCCATGTCTCACTGCCATGTAGCATTGCTGTTCGTATACAAGCATCATACAATCTGCAATATATAATTGTACTGCTACACCAGTTATTGGGTTTGATTCCACCCTGTATTAATCGATTAACTATGTAGGTTATATGTGTTTATATATAGGTATGGTGAAGTGATTAAATTCATAACATTCAATAAAATATTTGTTTTTCACAAAGGGAAAATAATTAAAGATGAAATATCTACATTGTATTACATAGTATTTTACATGCTGAAAAGTAATACGAGAACAATTCAAAAACAACTCTTTCGTTTAAGTAATATTTCTTCCTCAAATTTATTAAATTCAAGAAAAACAGAATTGACAATATGAAAAGAGTCTGAGCAGTAGTCAAATATGAGAAACAGTTGAAAATATCAATGAAGAAACAGTTGAACATTTTTGGGGAAAATAAGTTTAAAGTTTTCGTTAAAAGAGAAAAAGAAAATTTTATTAAAAATGAATGAGAAAATTTGACAGATTTTTTTTTTTTCATTTCATTTATCATTCATTGCCTGAATTTGTAAATGTATATTTTTAAGTTCACAAAAAAAAAAAAAAAAAAAAAGAAAAAAAAATATGAAAGAGAATCCATATGGAGAAAGGAAGAGCCTATTGTATCATGATTATTGATTTTATAATCATGTTGATATGGATATTTATAAAAACTGAAATAATGAGTTATTAGTATGAATAAGTTACATTTTTCTGGACTAACTAGGGGACTGTTACAGGAATACAACCTATAATAATTTATTCTGAAGACAAGAAATATCATTATAAATATTCTGTTTTACTTATATATCAAAATGTTATTTGAAATCAATTATTCTGCGAAGAACCACACATGAAAAATAAATCATTCTTTATTATGTTGCATATTTAAAGAAGGATATACTTCGGTTTGAAACTGAAATATTCTTTGCCTATATTTAGCAGCTTTAACATAATTTTTTAATCAAAAGACTGGTTTTATTATAGTCATGAATGTGACATAATTAAGGCATCAACACTTGGAAGAAGAGAAAATAACAGGTTCAAACTTTTTTTTTTTTTTTTTTTTCAAATTTAATTTTGTCCATAAACCAATATTTGGAGATGTGGATATGGAAGCTAAAGACGATCATAAAACAAACCATTCTATTGAATTAGTGTCAGAGTTCTTGCAGTTAGAATTTTTTTAGAAGATTCACTGTAATAAAATTTGTTTTTAAAAAAATTGTCCATACTGTCAAAATGAAATAGATAAAGGCATAACAGTTGGTATCTGTTTTATGCTAATGTTAGTTAAATTCTTTTTTACCTCAATAAATTACATTATTTCATCCTACATCTGTTTAGCACCATCTATTATGAATAGTAAACTTTACTGAGCTTAGTTACAATTAGTTACCATTGTGCTCAGCTGATCTTACATATTAATATGGTTTACTTCTCATAGTTATCTATCTGAAGAATCTTTTTTAATTTTTTTTTTCATTTCCCCTGATCATATCTAACTTTAGCAGTATACAATCTACCTGTTTGTGCACTGGGGAGGGAGGAGCTTTCGATGTTCAGGGAAAATGTTTATTCAAAAACATTACTTATTCTTAAATTCCTGTGCAATATCATAATTAGATCAATAACTGATATGACCAACACTAATTATCAGGAAAATATTACAACTTACTACAATACCATACATACATCAATACGCAATTAGTAGTTAGAAACAATGTTTCTTGAAATTACATTTAAAAAATGTTTGCATATGGTTTTATATTGCAATTAGCTTTTTTATTATTCAATGAATATAAACATTGGCCATCTTCACAGTTAAGTAAAATACATAGTAATAGTCAAAGACCATAATCTGGTTTTTAAAAAAGGCCATGCAGTTTAGTAGTGTTACTGAAAAAACATTGAAATTTTACAATATATATATATATATATTTAAAAAAAGAATTTGAAAATGGTTTAAGTTTAAATTTGAAATTTTTAATATTTAGCTGATTTCCAACATTGAAGAAAAAATAATCAGCTTTAAAACTTAGCAAGTTTGTAGTAGTGTTGAAAGTTTGGATGCTGATAGCAAATGCCTTTTATATAGGGCCAAAATAAGTAGGAAGGGATTTAACAAGCAGAAAGAACTAACTAACAAACATGCTGTCTTGCATGAAATATAAAATATCACATGTATAGATATAATATCATTTTATATTAATTGCATATTTCCCCTGAAACAAGATGTTTGTTAGTTATTTGTCCCCTATGTAACTACATTCAACATAACTACACCATCTTTATCTTTGCATATAACTTATAATATAACCGGTGACTTAGGAAGTCGGTTTTGTGTCTCAAAATTGTCATGCCAAAATTACAATGTAAGACAAAGTGGAAACTAAATACCTTTGCATAGAGATGGGAATATTAATTTTTTATATATAGAGCCACTTTGGATTGGTTGTTTCCCCTGATTATCTGGATTTTTGACAATAAAAAATGTAGAGGCTAAGCTAAAGGTGGAACAGCTTAAAATACAAAGAATTTCAAAATTTACAAATATATTTTGTTAATGCTTATAAAATCTAGCTTTCCATAAAACCAATAGTCTGAAGATTAAAACAAAATTTAATAAACTCCCAAAATACCACAGAAGCAACAACATTGACATGATTTATGAATTAAAATAAATAAAAATCTAATTACGAAACTACAATGAGGTCACAAGTTCATACCTGGCAAAGCCAAAGAACGCCGATGACAAATTATTTCATTGCTAATTATATACTTGCGTCAATTCGATTGCATTCCTTTTTTATTCAGAATGCGTCTTCTATCTAGCTAATGAAATTAGCTATTAAAAGTATTATTAAGGTGACTAGAGATTAAAAAACTCTCCTTTCTTTAATTGAAGCCATGTACACTATGAAATGAAATTAATGTTACAGATTGTAATTAGGGATTCTGTACATATTGGAGTAAAAGGAAATGAAAGCAAGAAAAAATACTTCTATTTCCATGATTTAATGTGGAAGGATCAGTAAACATTTTCAAGGAAATGTACACTGGTTTGTTACTTTTTTCCAGTCCAGTAACAAAACAAACTTATAAATTAGAAATAGCTTTCACCGTATTTTTTGACTAAAGAAATTTTAGCCTGATAGTGGGGTTTAGAACCCTCTAAGAAATGGAAAAAGATGAGTATTGACAAAACATACTTGTCATCATACTTGCTAAGAATGTAGCTTCTAATTTGAATGGAAAGAGGTGGTGATGTATTGGTGTAATGGTCTGGATAACCAAAGATGTGGATTCATCTCCCATATATGTCAGTACTCATCTTTTTCCATTTCTTAGAGAGTTCTAAACCTCACTATAGGCTAAAATTTCTTTAGTCAAAAAATACGGCTAAAGCTTCTATTTCTATTTTCAAACTCGCTCGCTGTTTCAAAACATACTTACAAACTTATAAACTTCAAGCTAATTAATTAAACACTGGTTTAATAATACAACACTTCCAAAGCTTAACGTTATAATTTGTACCTGTATCATGGTACCTATTTCACAGCTAGGTTGACTGGGCTACTGAGAATTTGGTGTCTCAGTGAACAACAACAAACAATGCTAGTGGCTAGACATGAAACCATTGACCTGACTGGTAGTCCAACAACATACTGTCACAACCTTCTGTGGCTCTCAATGATTTACATATCTGCATTTCTGAAATCGATTATTCTTAAAGTCCTAAGAACATTGATATGGATATTGACAAGCCCAATATTGTGTTTGCCATTTAAACATTGAAATAAAAATATAATTAAATAAATAAAAAGGTGAATAATCACTTTTTTTTTTCAAAATTAAACATAAAACGGTATTTATAATTCATTTCAAGGCAGCATTTCTCTATTTACACATAGATTTGTCTTTGAGATGTTTTCAAACACTTTATTAGAGTGAATTATAGATGAGATGATGATGTTATAGATATTATTGTTCATGAAATAAAAGGGAATATGGAAATAAAGCACTTTTTTAAAGGTTTAATATAATTCTTCACACATCCTTAACCTTCTGGAGGCTGAATTTTTTTTATAAATTGCTTCCCTTGATGTATTAAGATGAGATTACTCTATCGGCACATTCAGTCGCCTGCAGCACCAAGAGGGTTAAAAATAAATGAAAAGATGTTTTAAGGTTAAACATATTACAGCAGCACCTCATGATCAAATTATTGAAAATGTATTACCTGTGCAGTGAATGTTTTCAAAAATGAAACAAATAAGCCATATAGTCACTAGTATGATCTATTTAAGAGTTTATGACTTCCATTGTAGACAATTGTTAAGTATGTATAAGGAATGATATTCAGACTTATTCTATTAAGGAAACTATTTGTGCAAAGTTAGGTTTATTTAAATTTTCTGTTGAAATGTGAAAATTGTGTGTGGATAAAGATGATCATCATCATAGAGAGAAAGGAAGGGAGGGATAAATTAGCTACTATTACTTTCCATCTCTTTAATTAATAAAAGCATCTGATAAATCACAGATAAGCTATACAAAATAAACTGAGTAGAATGCTAACTGATCAACAAAAAAATATGTCTGATAGTAACTGGTGTAACTATAGTTTATGCTTTCAGTTGTAGGACAGGTTGTAGGAAGTTGCTAGTCTTTGTATGAATATTTTATTTGAGATCCAAAATCCCTCCCTTTTTAATTCTTGATCTCCATCCTAACTCAAATAATATGAGAAGAGTATGGAAACATTAAGGTTAGTACAATTGATATTTCTTTTAAAACACCGAATGTTAATATTTAAGGGAAATTATAAAGAGAGTAAGAATCAATTTGAGAGAAGAAAGGCTGTCCCTTTTGCATTAGAGCCAGTTTTACACTTATTTGTAAATAGTCGTTAAGACTATCATCTTATCCTTTGTCCATTTGTTACTGTTCCTTGTACACTAGAGCCAGTTGTATCGATCTTAAAGCACTGAAACAACATATCTCTAGTGTTCAATTGATAAGATGGGACTGTTTGTATTTGTTCATTTTCATGTCTTCACCCATATTTTTTATTTATTCATGTTTTTAGCTACAAGGGATTCTTTTTTTCAAATGTGTGTGTGTGTGTATATATATATATATATATATATATATATATATATATGTATATATATATATATATATATATAACCAAGACTGAAATTGAACCATCAACACAGTTGAGGTATGTCATACATCAATTTATATATTTTATCTGATGAGGATGTACTGAAAAAACACCACAGTACCTCTGAAATATATATAATAAAACATATATTTTGAGTACGTGAATGTCTCCATTTATTAATATTTTGAATTAATATTATATATATATATATATATATATATATATATATATATATATATATATACATATAATAGCTTAGAGAAGAGTTGAACATAAGTAGCATAAATTTGAGTGTAGCAAGCAGAGAGAGAAATAAATAAAAGTTTTAATTGTAAATTTAGAGCTGGCAAAGCTAAGGGCCATTAATTTGCATAGCAATGCAATAGAAGGTGTGTCCTGTTCATGTGAAATACTTCTACATGTACTGGTAGTAGCTCACTACATCTATTTCATTTTCCAACATATTTTATATGCTAATGTCATTTCTCACTAAATTAGATGGTTTAAATTTTTTTTTTTTCAATTCACATGAATGTACCTTGTTTATCTTTCTACAACAATTCTTTACCTAATTTTCAACTCTTTTTATGGTATTATAGTCAGGTAAATACTTTTAGATATTTAGGAAAAGTTTAATATATTTTAAAAATATATTAAGCTTTACAACTATGAATTTTTGATTTTTACCTCCTTTAACATATAGCTTAATGACATTTATTTACAGTGCATAATCATATGGTGCTTTAAAAGCAAATCTGCAGTTAATTCATTCATAGCATTCATCTTTTTTATTTTATTTTATTTTAGCTAAACCTTTTGAAAAAGACAGCTTTGATGTATATAAGATGCATTAAATGAAAAATGACCAATGACAAATATAATAAAAGAGAAAAATGTAATTAAATCAAATCCGAATATGCTGCTTTGTTGTTATTCATAGTGACATGATGATGAGAAATGTAAGGAAGACATTTCAATTAATAAATTAAACAGAACGCCAATTTAATTTCTTGAAATATGTGGGTTAAGCCTTTGATATTTCATATTAGGTTAAACTAAATATTTCCCAAACTAGAAATCACTATAATACTTAAGATGAGAGTTTGAGTTAATGTGACAAATTGAGCAAGAAAAATATAAAATAAATAAAATACAAGCAATACAAGTGAGTAGTAAGATATCAAACATTAGAATAATTATCCTGGCAACTGTTTGAAAACTTTCTTACATGAAATTTTACACTAAAATTGATGGTTTGTATATAAAGAAAAAATATGTTGAATTATTTTTCTACTTTAACAAAATATTTCACAGAATCAGCTTGATAAAATTTATTGCTATAATAATATATAACTTTAAAGTATTTCCTTTAATAAATAGAAGAAATACAATGATGACATGAAAAAAAAAAAATGATGCTTTTTTGTGTAACTAGCCATTTCACAAACAATATCGAAAAGATTAGGGTCCCAAAAAGATGAAATTTCTCAAATTGTATTTTGAGAAAAACTGATTCACATGCTGATTATCTGAGCTGCCAAAAAATGTGACTTGCAAAAAAAAAAAAATTATTCAGAATTTATTCATTTGTTTCTTTTCCTTTATATATATATATATATATATATATATATATATATACATTTAATAACTAAGGTGGAGATGAAGTCAAGTTAAGTTTTGACTAAACAATTAAGAAAAAGTATTACATGCACATATTCATATATATATATATATACATATACATACATATATATACACATATATATATATATATATATGCATACACATACATATATATCTACATATATATATATGCATACACATACATATATATCTACATATATATACATATATATATACATATATATATACATGTATATATATGTATACATTCATACATATATATATATATTTGAAATTAAAAGTTTAAAATGAAACATCAATCAATAAATATTTTAATAAGCTAAAATTTATAAACAGAAAAAAACAAATGAAAAACAAACAAAAAGTTTGTTTTGACAATTACAAAACTAAAACAGAAAAAGAATTAAACTAACATTTTTTTTCCCACAGAATGATATAGAGTAAATTGATAATGAAAGAAT
The DNA here is from genome assembly GCA_964016885.1 of Eledone cirrhosa. NCBI lineage: Eukaryota > Metazoa > Mollusca > Cephalopoda > Octopoda > Eledonidae > Eledone > Eledone cirrhosa. Next base: position 284,008,002 of record OZ024740.1, read on the forward strand.
GAGTTCAAAATGGTTTAAAATTGTAATATGTGGGATGAAAAAGAAAAAAAAAAAAAAAAAAAAAAAAAATCAAATATGTTTATTAAATATTTCAGGATGAAACAAATGAATGAAGCGAATTAAAAATTAGACCAAATATATTGTGTCCAATCAAATATGTTGTTTCGAATGATTGAAATACTGTCACATAAACTTTAGATGGTATTCCCAGCTTGTGTGTAATGTGTGTGCGCATGTGTTTGTATTGAAAGCGAGAGAGAGAGAGAAGAAAAAAAAAAATGAGAAAAGAGAGAGATGTAAAAAGAAATTTTATCACAACGCTTTTTTCTTTGCTGTTATTGGATTTATAGTATTTTCTGGTCTGTATTCTCGATTTTGAAGCTGAAAAGAAAAAAACAAAGATGATAATAGTTTCTTATATAGGCACAAGGCCAGAAATATGGGGGAAGGGAAAGTCGATTAAATCGAGCCCAGTGCGTGACTGGTACTTTATTTTATCGACCCCACAAGGATGAAAGGCAAAGTTAACCTCAGCGGGATTTGAACTCAGATCATAAAGGGTCGTAATTCTATGCTGCAAAGCATGGCGTCCAACCCTCTACTGATATTGCCAATCCACCATCCTGATCCTAATCCTCATCATTTCATCATTTTACGTCCACTTTTCCCTGCTTGCAAGGGTGGGACGGGAACTGATTCTGACTTGATTTCTACAGCTGGATGCCCTTCCTAACACCAACCATAATAATAATAATGAAATTATTGTGTACAGTGTTCAGGTGCACTACAACTCATCAAAGGTGCATGTATAGTACATAGAATAATGTACAGGAAAGTGAACAGTGTATGAGTCTAGATATACATGTGTGTGTGTGTATGGAGGGGGGAGATATCATGTGTAGTGTCGGTGAATTTCAGGAAGCATGGAGGTTTTAAATAATGCAGTTTCTTGACAGCTAACAACTGATGCAGGTAGTTTCTTCCATGCTTCAGTAACTCTGAACGTGAAAAAATGTTTCCAAAAGTCATTGGAGCTGTACTGTTTTCTGACTTTGTAAGCATGACCACAGGTGTTAGACACATGGAAATCAAAAAGGTACTCAGGGTTGTTGTTGGCGAGATGGTTAATAATTTTGTGGGTGTTTACCAAGTCAGTTGCCAGACATCGGAGCTTCAATGTATTCATGCCCAGGGAAGCAAGCCGTTCATGAAAGTATAGCAGCTAAGCTGATCCAACCATGATATATATTTTCTTCAGCTATTTTATTGCTGGGTTTTAAAGAAATACACTGCCTATGTGTTTCAATTAATTTTGAAAATAACCAAAAAATTGGAAGAATTCAATAAATTAAGTTTTTCATTAGTAAGCTAATATTTAGAATATTACTGAACAAACATTTCTAAAACAAAATTATGGTAGAAGGTTTTAATACAAGTAGTTTTGTATCATAAATCCAGGGGTTTGTATCAAAAGGGTTAATTTATAATATTGAAGATAGTATACATAAACATGGAATTTAAAATATGAAATTTTTCTTAACAAAAGAGCTGACATCAGAATATGTGATATAGAAAAGAAATAGAAACAAGCCCTCCTCCCCACTCACACACACACACACCAGTTATAAGTGACTCCTAGTGGACCTCTATATAAAATATCTTTACAGTCTTAAGGGAAGTATAAACCTATGTACTTATCTACTGCTTTCATGAGGCTGATAGCAGAACACAACCCTGCAAGCTGATTAAGCACTTGTGGATTATACTGTGCTCCTACTGCTTACAGTAATTAACAGTTTCTACCTTTAAGAGAATCATTCAGAGCTATATATACTGCATTAATGACAGTTAAATATTTCATGGACAATGCACAATACTAGTGATGGAGTACCAGTCATTGTATCCTTAAACTGCAGTCGTAGTGTACGATACACACTACTCCAGGAAGCATCTTGAGTTTCAACACTGCTAACTGGTCATAAACACCATCAGTTCTATTGTAAT
>OZ024740.1:284010205-284012705 GCA_964016885.1 Eledone cirrhosa
ATATATTACATATGTAGCATGCCAATTCTAACACATATATGTCCTAGAAACGATCGTTAAATAATGAACTTTTTTTGTTTAATATAAAGAACTGTTTCATTGTTTTATTCATTATTTTTTTAATGTTTTATATATATATACATATATATATATACATATATATATATACATATATATATATATATATATATATATATATATATACATATATACATATATATATACATATATATATATACATATATATATACATATATATATATACATATATATATACATATATATATATATACATATATATACATATATACATATATATATACATATATATATACATATACATATACATATATATATACATATATATATATATATATACATATATATATATATATATATATATACATATATATATACATATACATATATATATGGTGGCTGCCAACTCGTTTTCGAGTACGGCCACTACTTTATATCCATGTAGGAGAACCCCTACCGATGCGCAGCCAGCGACTTGAAAACTCTGGTACAAACACTACACTTGTGACAATTATTGACACATAGTGCTTTGCCTTTGGTACCATGTGACGACAAGTGCAGAGAGATCTCCAGATACAAAGCAATGCCTGTGCCGTGAAGCTTTTATAGTGAGCAAAGGCACTGCACAAAGCCAGTCCCACTCTCTTAACCAAGATGATATTTACCAAAAAGAAGAACAAGTCAACATCATTGGATACCATCAGGGTTGCAGGTGTTATATCAGAGTTTTCCTTCTCCTAGAATTCTGCCTTGACAAAGGCTAAGGGGTCATCTCTCCCACTGATTTTGGATGGCCATTGACTCTTAAGAGCTCCTTTGCCCTTTGACAGGTTTTGTTTTTAGTCCTGCAGGATGTCCAAAGTCACCCTTCTCACCAAGAAACCTTGGTGGGGTTGCCAGTTTAGTCGCCAACGACCCGACCATGAGACAGGTTGTACTGGGATACATGTTACCAGTAGCACCATGTGGTGACCTGACATACACATATATATATACATACACATACACATACATATATATATATATATATACATATACATATACATATATACATACACATACACACACACATATATATATATATATATACATACATATATACATATATATATACACACATATATACACATACATACACATATATATACACACATATATATATATATATATATATACATATACACATACATATATATATACACATATACATACACATATACATATATACATATACATATATATACACATACACACACATATACATATATATATACATACACATACACATATACACATACATATATACACATATACATACACACATATATATATATATATACATACATATACACACATATATACACATATATACATACATATATACACACATATATATACACATATATATATATACACAACATAAGATCAAAAGATGGCCAAAGGAGCTCCATGCACCCCACCATGCGCACCCCAAAAACAAACATCATCATGCAACAACACCCGTGTCTCCATCAGACAAAACAGGAGAACATGATAGCCTTCATATCATGCCCTCCCGTCCCACCCGACGAAAACACAAACACCACTGCATGACGATGCCCGTCCCCGAAATGCGCACAACAAAACACATGGAACTCCCCCAACCATCCCCCGATCCCATACTATGTATACTCCAGTCCTACAAACTGTAGAGTGCTTCTTATCCGATATTTGCATTGCTTTATTGTACTACAATAAAACTCACCTCCTACATATATATACATATACACACACATACACGAAAAGCAGGCCGCACGATGCCCGCACACGAACAGCAATGCCGCATGGCAGCGAGACCTGGGCATTGTGTGCAGAGGATATACGCAGACTAGAGAGGAACGAAGCTTGCATGCTCCGCTGGATGTGAAATAGTAATATACGTGAACGGCAAAGCATAAACGAACTAAGGGAAAAATTAGAAATAAGAGGGATCAGATGTTGTTTACTCGAGAGAAGGCTACGTTGGTATGGTCACGTGATGCGCATGAAAAACGACAGCTGTAGGCAGACCCAGAAAAAACCTGGGACGACCTGATAAATTCCGACCTCACACACTTACACCTCACCAAGACAATGTCACTGGACCGAGACCTTTGGCGGTACTCAGTAATAGAGAAGACCCGCCTTACCTAAATACAAAGTAAAACCTACTACAGTCAGTAGGCATCTCTAACAAAATACACCCCCTCCCCCCACCTCCACCCCATCCACACCACCCCTTTCAATGTAAAGTTATGTTGGTGCCACAACATCCATGCCGAAACAAATGAGATCGTGTAGGTGTCACGACAAAAAAACACACAGTTCCCGCTGTAATGTGGCCGTGTAGGCAACACGGTAAAAACCTCCCAGCCCCACACTGTAAATGTGGTTGGTGTCAGGAAGGGCATCCAGCCGCAGAAAACCCACCAGACAGTCCACG
>OZ024740.1:284022705-284025205 GCA_964016885.1 Eledone cirrhosa
AAAAAACACCCAACACTCAATGTAAATGAGGTTGGTGTTAGGAAGGGCATCCAGCTGTAGAAATGAAGCCAGAATCAGTTCCCGTCCCACCCTTGCAAGCAGGGAAAAGCGAACGTAAAATGATGATGATTATGTAATCTGAGTTTTTTTTAATATTAATAATAACATTCAATTCATTTGCAATTTTGCAAACAAGCCTCAATTTTATGGCCATGTCATTCTTGCTCTTGTGTTGGCATGTAAACAGAACTGCAGACACTAATGTTTCTGGGTGTCACCCTTCATCAGTACAGCTCATTGTTCACCTGCCAAACTGTCAGAGCTAGTGAAAATATATGCTATTTTCAAAAATACACAGTGACTGATCGGCCTGATTTGCATATTAGCAGACTGGCTGATCAGTCAGATCTGCATATTAGCAGATCCACTGATCAGCCAGATTTGCATATCAGCAGACTGGCCAATCAGTTTCCTGTATACGAGCGATAAATGGCCAGCTTTGCCAAATTCAAATTTAAAAAAAATTTTGCTCTACATGGCTGAATACAATAAATGTAATCTGAGTTTTTTCGAATATTATTAATAACATTCGATTCGTTTGCAATTTTGCAAACAAGCCCCAATTTTATAGCCATGTCAGTAGAATGAACACTTCATTCTTGCTCTTGTGTTGGCATGCTAACAGAACTGCAGACACTAATGTTTCTGGGTATCAGCCAGTCTGCTAACATGCAAATCAAGCCGATCAGTCACTGTGTATTTTTGAAAATAGCATATATTTTCACTAGCTCTGACAGTTTGGCAGGTGAACAGTGAGCTGTACTGATGAAGGGTGACACCCAGAAACATTAGTGTCTGCAGTTCTGTTCGCATGCCAACACATGGCTATAAAATTGAGGCTTGTTTGCAAAATTGCAAACGAATCGAATGTTATTATTAATATTAAAAAAACCAGATTACATTCATTGTATTCAGCCATGTAGAGCGAACATTTTCTTTATATATATATATATATATATATATATATATATATATATATTAATATATATATAAGTACACATAATAAATAAAAATGTAACCAAATGTTCAGATAGAATTTATAACATTTTTACGAGTCTTACATATGTTTCTACAAATGAAATAAAATTAAAGATAGGGATGATTTTAAAAAGATTTCATTTTAGTAAGATTCCAGTAATTGGAAGTAAATACTTTTAATAGTTACCAGGCTTAAAATAAAAGAAAAAGAAAAATTTCCCTCCTCATATTAATTTAATTTCATTGGTTATAAATTGTATCTGAACCCTTTGTCTGATTATTATTCATTTAAAATAAAGTACCAGTGATGCACTAGGGTTGATTTAGTCAACTTTCCCCTTCCCTTCAAATTGCTGGCCAAGTGCCAAATGTAGAAACAATTATTAATGCTCTGTGACCTTACACTCGTAAAATATTTTGGGCTATTTATCCTATTGGTTCATTATATTTGCAGATTCTAGAAACACATTGTGCTTTAAATCTATGCATGTGTTTCATAAACATGCATTTAACTTCACTATGCGAATAGACCTTGTGGTCAAACCAAAGGGCTTTATCTGTAGAATGAACTGAAGAATAAATCCTGTAAACACTTTTAACAAATTTGTAAAGACAAGCAAAACATTTATGCAATTCCAATGACTAAAAACGAAGTTACTCTAATTTTTGAAATTTAATTTGACAATATCTTCAATTATAGGTGAAAAGCAAACTTATTAGCCACAGTCATGTTTATACTTCATAAACCAGTTATAAAATATGAAAATAAACAACTTTAACACAATTTGAATTTTGATAAACTGCCAATTCTACAAATTATTATTTATACCTTTACAAATTGCTAAAACTGTTATTGGTTAACAAGCGAACCTCTACAGATAACTTTACCTACTAGAAACTGCAGCTGAATATGTCTCATATAACCCCTACGTTCATAAAAACAAAACAAAATTTTGTAGTTTAGGATTTTTACTAATGAATATCTCAATATTTGACAACATAGGTGAATTTACAGATTCTGCCTGTATGACCACAAGTGAATCTTATATATATCAACAGTTATCTCCACTTGAATGTTATTAGTCCTTCAACAAAGAATGACTTGGAGTCATCAACACCTTAATCTCTATGCCATTTTCATACCCCTTTTTGATGATTAAATTTTCCCTACCTTTCTCACAATATCTTTATGTTGATTATCCCTAATTTTCTACCCTATGAAATTCTTTTAATTCACATCTACCTCCATCTTTTTATTCATATGTATGCTGTTTATAATCTACCATTTTTTTTTCAGTAGAAATCTATCAACTTAAAACTTACATTTAAAATGGAATTAAATTGTAGTGGACTGTATTTTAACACTATGTTACACTATACAGCATTACATTAGAGAAGCCAATGAGAGAGCTTCTACAAGGTCTCTTGACCCGCTGGTGGTAGCAGTTATGTCTCCTCAAAT
>OZ024740.1:284030205-284142705 GCA_964016885.1 Eledone cirrhosa
AGCTCATGGAGGAGATAACAAGTGGGGATATGCTGTACTTAGAAAGACCCATCCAACCTATGCAAGCATGGAACAACGGACATAAAATGATGATGATATGTGTATGTGTGTATATATATATATAATTGACCATCTGCCTTAGAAATGCATCTAACTTACAATAAAAGTGTAAAGAAGAAAATATATCGCCTACTTTTTTACCCTTTCCCCAAGGCAAGCAATCATATCCATCGTTTGCTGTACCTGGAGACAAACCTCCTGTATAGCTTGCAGTTTTTCCTTTAAGGATTTTTTCTCTTCCTGTATAAAATAGAGAGAAAACTAATATTTTTATGATTTGAACAGAAAATATGTCTTATTTGATATTCATTCATTAAAGTAGTTTATAATTTAATTTGAAACTCTTATTAAAACTAACTCATGTATCAAATACTATTCAAGAATGTCTTGGTAATGTGGTTTCGTAGGTACAGGACATTAAAAGTCAAGGCATTTAGTTGGAGTCTCATGTTCAAATGTTTTAATGTTCTATTAACAAACCAGAAATGGGTGTGAATGAGAACGATTATGAAATAAAGATATTAATAAAAGTGAAGGATTAAAGAAGGGCAGATCTGGCTGTGTGGGAAAGCAGAGGAAAGAACTATAAAAGCCATAAATAAGAAAAGGAGAGGAAAATCAAGGACTGTAGGACTACAGAAGAAAAGGAGGGGGAAGGGGAGAGGGTGATGGGCTCTGGGCCTAGAGCGCGGTGGTATTGGGGCTGCGCCCTGCGGACAAAACTACAAAAGCATTTCCACGAACAATGGCCAGCAACAGCCGCAACAACGGTCACTCCACCTCGCGGGCTCCTTCCACAGTCAGGCTACTGACATTCTGATCTTGCGGAGGAGCTTGGCAGTGCAGGGTCTGAGGATGCCTGAAGTGTCGACAGCAACCAGTGCAGAGAGGAAGCAGCTGGACAATCCCTGGTATTTGTTTGTCTTCATGTATTCTGCATTGCAGGCCACAGTACCGAGGTTTTTGGTCAAAGCGACAAAGTTGGAGGTGGAGAATGTGTAACAACATCTGGTGGCCCAGATGAGGGATCTACCTCCTTTGAATGAGAAGAGTGTAATTCCGTCAGGGTGCTTGCCGTCTCCACGGTTGAGGCTTGCTGACTCCAGTTATGATGGGAAGCCAGCTGCATCCAGGCTCCTTCCCAATATGTTGTTGAGAGCAGCATGTCGAGGGAACCAGCCTGCACCCTGGCAGCATGACAGTGGGTGCAGGCCAAACTTGTCAACAACCGCCCCACAATGGTATTTATGTGGCTCACACATGCGGAGGCTGAGGCATTGGGCCACTCCAATGAGAGTGCACTTGTCATCAAGAAGGGCACCAGTTGATGAGGAGGGCACTGAATGGAGCCAAGCAATGCTGTTTGGCTGCAAAGGTGATGGGAGCCAGGTGAGGCGGTGTTGGTCCAAGCCAGACTCTATCCACCCGAAGGAAGACCTGCATTTCATGCTGTCCCACATATATTCGACATTTGTATACTGAGGGACAGAGAGGCCTTTACCCGTCAGCATCTGCTCGAGATCTGGAGCCTCATCAGGTTCAGCTGAGGACCTCGCTGATGAGAGTGCAACTGGAGGAGACTGAGGAAAAGTAGGTTGGTAGTGCCAGGTCCGAAGTAGATCGGACGCCGAGCACACCAAACCTCGCTGGGAGTTCACCTGTGGCCAGACAGTGCTGTTGAAACTGACATTGCAGGTGAGTTCTGTACACCGAGGTGATCTGTTTGGGGGTGACAAAGTGTGAACAAGAATTTGGGGAGGGTGAAGCAGTTCCTCTCCAGGTTTGAATATGGCAGATTTCTTCCAGAGAAGAATAGGGAGTGAAAGAATGGAAGTGAGAAAGAGATATAGAGGAAGAATGGAAGTGAGAAAGAGATATAGAGGAAGAATGGAAGTGAGAAAGAGATATAGAGGAAGAATGGAAGTGAGAAAGAGATATAGAGGAAGAATGGAAGTGAGAAAGAGATATAGAGGAAGAATGGAAGTGAGAAAGAGATATAGAGGAAGAATCGACCTTGAATGAAGAAAGACAAAGTTGACCTCGGTGGAATTTGAACACAGAGCAGAGAACTGAAATGAATACTGCCAAGCACTCTATCCAACATTCTAACAACTCTGCCAATTCACTGCCTTATATATATATACAAATTATTAACAAACTTGTGGAATCCTGTGATGATCTCTGTATCTGTAACAAGCATATTTCTGGTGTATTTTTATCTTTATCATTGGCAGTATCGGTAGAGGGTCGGACGCCATGCTTTCCAGCACAATTACGTCCCTTTACAGTCTGAGTTCAAATCCCGCCGAGGTTAACTTTGCCTTTCATCCTTACGGGGTCGATAAAATAAAGTACCAGTAATGCACTGGAGTAATTGCTGGCCTTGTGCCTAAAGTAGAAACAACTATTATCATCGGTAGATTGGCAGTATCGGTAAAGCGTCCTATGCCATGATTTGCAGCAAAGAGTTATGGCCCTTTGCATTCTGAGTTCAAATCCCGCCGAGGTTAACTTTGCCTTTCATCCTTACGGGGTCGATAAAATAAAGTACCAGTAATGCACTGGGGTAATTGCTGGCCTTGTGCCAAAAGTAGAAACAATTACTATCATTGGTGTTGAAAATGAAGCCTTGTATCATCTATACTATCATGGTCAGTATAGTCATAGCTATTTTGATCTATTGACCAGGAGAGACAGAGAATAAAGCCTCTATAAACTAATATGAATAAAAACAATACATTTTAGTTTATTTTAGTCAAATTTACAAATTCATACCAGTTGCCTTTACTCCAGCACCTATTACATCACAGCCATTACTTAAAAATAAATAAATTAAAAAAATTTCAAATAAAACAAACCTTTTCTTTATCCTCCTCCTCCTCTTCTTCATCATCATCAACATAATCCTGAAAATAACAAACATACCAAAAATAAATATACAAAAATAAATTCATAAGAGATTGTAGGCGATCGATCGATCGAGCGGGCGGGCGAGTGAGTGTGTGAGAGAGAGAGAGAGGGGGGGGGGGAGAGAGAAAGAGAGGGGGATAGATAGAGAGATAGAGAGGGAGAGAGAGAGAATTTCGTTTTACATGTTTCTAAGCTATTATGATGTGTCTTCATTTTAACCCTTTAGCATTTAAACCAACCATATCCGACCAGAATTCTCTCCCCTCTTTTTGTTCAAACTGGCCGCTCATACTGCTGTTAAGGTATTGCTTTCAAAATAAAATATATCAAAATCTCATAGATTCCATATTATGTGAGATAAAGTATTTACTACAAAAGTACAATAGTATATATAGTGTATGTAAATGTTAAAGGGTTGAATAATTGTTTCTACTTTTGGCACAAGGCCAGCAATTATCCCAGTGTATTACTGGTACTTTATTTTATCGACTCCGTAAGGATGAAAGGCAAAGTTAACCTCGGTGGGATTTGAACTCAGATCATAAAGGGCTGTAACTCTTTGCTGCAAAGCATGGCGTCAGATCCTCTACCGATACTGCCAATCCACCACCCATTAAAGGGTTAAATAATCCTAACTATTCATACATGAATTGGTGACGCTTGCAATTGTGAAATTAAAAAGATGTGTTCCTGCATATTTCCTTTAGTGAACGCTTCTATAGTGACACAGGCCTATAGAGAAACATGAACACAGCACTATATGTTAATAAAACAGTTATTAACTACATAGTATAATAGAAGTGTGTATGATGTCATGTACAGTATGTTTATGTATAATAAACATACATAAGTCTTGTTATGATTGTTTTAAGCAATGATTATGTCAAAACTATTATGAATCATGCTATGTTAGTGCTACTGCAAATTACAATGTTTTTCAGCTGGAACACAAAACAAGAAAAACTAATTGGCTGTTATTACCTAAGATAACTTTGTTGAATCAAGAGATATTTCCAAAACTTTAGAAATATCTAAAGTGACCTAGATTGGATTTGAACACAGAATGTAAAATGGCTGTAATTAAATACAAGGTATTCTATTTGCCATTCTGCCAATTCTGTTAATCTATCACCTCAAATATTTCTACATTTACATATAACATGCTATGTATGTAGTTTGATTTACCATATATACTTGAACATGTAACCGAAAAATCTATAGTAAAATGGGGCTTGGCTTATATTTAAGATCAATATTTTGACGATTTTCACTAACTTCTAATTCTGTGTAAATAAGATGTTAAAATATCTGGAGTGCTTATTTCACAATGAAACACTCTTTGTCCTGAGTTATATTTATGCATTGCCTTGAGAACATTCGCAACAAATTTTTATTACTAGAACTTTTCAATACATAAATATTCCTTACATGCACACCAACTTTTTTCTCTATGACGTCATCAAATTTTTACTTTCAATCTTATTTTATTTCATTTTGCTTGAACACACACACACACACACACACACACTCTCTCTCGCTCTCTTTCTTTTTCGCCCTCTCTTTTTCTCACTCTGCCTTTCATCTCTTTCAGTTTATAAAACTTTATAAAATGGAAGAAATGGTAAAAAAGTAATTACATAGTGGATTTGTGAAACAAAAGCTATACTCTAAATGACACTTAAAATATTTTAAATATCAAATATTGAAACATCATAAATATTTTCTCCACTCATGAAAATTTCAAAACTGCACCATAATGTGTCAATTAGCTGCATTGGCTTATAAAGAAGGTGTGGATTTTTACCTATCTCTCAGGCATAAAATGTGTGTGTGTGTGTGGTGGGAGTGCGTGCTTATATTTGAGTATATATGGTACTTATTGACAGGCTAATAAAAATATGCTAAAAATGATTACTCACTTCTGAAGAGGGTTCTTTTACAAAATTGTCCATGACCATAGCAATAATTAAATTTTTGATAAATATAATGAGAAGTGTAACAGGTAGCATATATAGTTCAAAGTTCCATACAACCAAAACATAAACCTGTCAACAAAAAGATTAGAAACATAAGTATGATTTCAGATTCCCCATATCCATAACATGAAAGATATTATGACTGCTGTATAATTGATTGATGTATATAGTGTGTGGAGGTGCGTGGCCTAGTGGTAAGGGTGTTGGACTTACGATCATAATGTTGTGGGTTTGATTCCTGGACTGGGTTGTGTGTTGTGTTCTTAAGCAAAACACTTCATTTCCCGTTGATCCAACATACTCAACTGAAAATGAGCTGGAGATTTAACCCTGCGATGGACTGGCATCCTGTCCAGAGGGGAGTCTTGTACTCTCAGTTGTTTCTCGCCATGAAACCGGGATAAGCACCAGCCTAACGAGCCTTCTGGCTTAAGACAGACTTTATATAGTGTGTATAATTTGAAATTATTTAACCCCTTTGTTAACATATTTCTAATGAAATACATTGTATTTAAATTAATGATTGAAGAATTTGGAGCGAATTACAAAAGTTATTTCATTATGATATGATGGCATTTCTAACATAACATAACAAATGATTCTTATATAAAATGTTTGAAGATTTATTTTAAATAGGAATCCTTTAACCTTTAAAAAGGGTGGTTTTATTTCATAGAACCAGAGGCAGTTTTGGGTGAGTTGGCACCAAAAGTGTTAAATATCTACTAATATATAAAAGCCTTGTGTATTTGTCCATCACACAATAGAGATGACAGAGAAAGGGGTGATTCCATCGACTGAGGATGGAAGGGGTGATGACATCTATGTGATGACTGAGGAAAGAGGGTGGGGGTGAGAAACTATAGAAGTCCAGCGTTCTAAGATTCGTCACAGATGTGTGTTTGTATTACTTGTTGAGTGAGTGTGAAGGAACTAACCAACAAACAAACATCTCTTTTTTTATAATATGTATAGATAATACAATTAGCCATCATTTTTGATGGCACGGGGCCAGCTAGTATAATATAAAAAATGTGAATTGAGTGCAACCAGTAAGATGTATTCCTAAGAAGCAAAGTAAGTATTGCTTGCCATATAAAAATGATTATTTATTGAATTATCTAACCTTTTAGGAGGTTTTCTGTTTCACAATTTTGTAGACTACTAGACACATTAACCCTTTAGCATTCAAACCGGCCATATCCGGCTAGATATGTTTCAACTCTTTCTGTTCAAAACAGTTGAAACTGGCCGCTTATACTGATGTTAAGGTATTGTTCTCAAAATAAATAACATCAAAATCTCATAGATTTGATATTGTGTGCGATAATTATGTAAGATAAAGTGTTTACTACAAAAATACAATTGTATATATAGAGTAATGTGCATGCTAAAGGGTTAATATACTTGAATACTTAGATAATGGTTTCTAATTTAGACACAACGCCAACAATTTTCATGGATGGTGAAATTTGATTGCTTAGGAAGCCTGCACAGTGCACTACATATACATGGAGTTCCACTGAAGCAGGTAGAGAAGTTCAAGTATCTTGGGGCCATGTTCATGAGTGATGGAATGCAGGAGGCTGAATTAAATGCAAGAACTCCAGGAACAGGTGCAGTAATGAACCAGCCTCAGCATTCAGTAATCAAAAGAAGAGAGGTTGGCATAAAAGCTAAACTCATTATCTTCAAATATTTTAATACAACTAAAAATAACTAATGTATACATTTTTTATATTGATGATTTTCAAAACAAAATTATTTAACCAAGAAATATTAATTAGATGCAAAACAGTTAATGAAAGAGCTGATTGTTTTAAAATAAATTACTTACAATAAAGGCAGTGATACTCCGTGGTTTTGACTCGTAGTCAAAACAACTCTGAATAAACTTCCCAGTTTCAACAAAAGAAGATACAATCTGGGAGACTCGGTTGATATTTCTTTTCATTACCTACAAATGGTAAAGAGAAACATAAAGCTACTTCCTGATAATCTAAACAGGATGGGGGAGAAAAAACTGTAATAACCCCTAGAAACTCAATGATCATTGTTTAATGTAGTCCTTCTTACAGGTGTTTGATCTGTTGATTATATGTACTCAACTTTACCATTTGGCTAACATCATATAGATACCTTCTGATTTGCCAAACAAATTATGATGTGGTTCAAACAATGAATTAACCCTTTAGCATTTAAACCAGCCATATCCAGCTAGAATTTTCTCACCTCTTTCTGTTCAAAGTAGCTGTAACTGGCTGCTCAGATTGACATTAAGATATTGTTCTCAAAATAAATAAAATCAAAATCTTGTAGATTTGATCTTAACCCTTTAGCATTTACATTACTCTATATTTACTATAGTATTTTTATGATAAAGGATTTATCTTACATGAGATTTTGATGTTATTCATTTTGAGAACAATACTTTAATGTTAGTATGAGTACCCAGTTACAGCCGATTTGAACAGAAAAAGGTGAGAGAATTCTGGCCAGCCAGATATGCCGGTTTAAATGCTAAAGTGTTAAGTGAGATAATTATGTAAGATAAAGCCTTTGCCACAAAAATACAATAGTATATATAGAGTAATATATAATTATTTGAAATCAAATTTATACTATACAAATAATACTGTTAAATAAACGTTTTTAATCAAAATGTTATACATACACAAATATACATATAATGAAATAAGAATTCAACATACTGAAATTTTAAATTTTTGTTCAGCTTGCATATATTTGTCTTCTTTTGGATTCACAGTACGAATAGCTGCTTTTAACTGTCAACAAAATCAGATTAGATTTAAAGTTACATTTGATTTAATATAAAATTTTCTACAGACATCAATTTATAGAACTCTATGTTATTTATGTTGTTACTATCATTTTAACATCATCTAAAACAAGTCTTTCATACACTGTGTTGCTATTCTTATTAAATAATTTCATCTGTGTTCATGAATTTACCTATTTATTGATATTTATTAGTCACTGCTGCTGGTGTTAATATAGTTTTGTTCCTTCAGCTTTAAATACAATGCACATTTGTTGTAGACACTAGCACACTACTAACAAAATTGAGCTGAATACAAAATTGAGCTGCTGTACTACACTGAATTGAACTGAGATAGAGGAAGCTGCATTGAAATACTTGATTAAAGTATTTATTGATGTATAGAAAAAAAATGTTAATGGATGAATGTATATAAGATTATAATTCTAGGAAGTATTCAAATCTTTGGAGTAAAATTAAAAAAAAAATTTACATCTACACTGCTTCAATTAGTTTGATCTCTAAACTAAGGATATTAATGCTTTTATCTACAAAGGCATTGCCATATGAAACATTTAAATAGAAAGCTTACATGGTTAAATATAATGTCCATTTCTAATAATATCTTTCCTTTCTTCTTCCGTATCAATTTTTTATCTTTCAAAGCATACCATTTTCTCTCTCCTGGTTTGATCTTTTAAAATACAATAAAGTTAGGTATAAGACAAAAGGTAGATGAAGTATCAAGAAAGGATAAGTGTTATAACATTCATAACTAAGAAAATTAAATAAGCAGAGTTTAACATTTATTACAATAAATATACTAAGAGAATAATAATTCTATTATAAATGTATTTATGAGTGAATAATAATAATCTATATATCTAAAACAGAGAATGTCTGTCTGACTCCCTAAAACTCGAGAACCACCAATTTTTTTCAAACTTTACACATGTAATACTTATGGTCCTGTGAATGTTTTGAGCAAAAGAAATTTCAAAATTTCAATGCCTTAGGGACCGCATTAGGCGATTTAGCGATCTCTCTCTATAATTCTTAGTCTTTCTCTTTTTAGATAGATACATAGATATAACGTTGCGCCCTTATAATATCTGTCTGTATGTCTGACTGTCTGCATTACGACATTATGACGCAGTGTGTGTGTGTGTATGTGTATATATATGTATATATAGTGTGTGTGTACATATATATATATATAGTGTGTAACGTTTTTCGAATTATTTACTTCTGAAATATTTACTTTCGAAATATTTACTTCTATATAAAACTCGAGAACCACCCAACCGATTGTTTTCAAACTTTACATATGTGAGTGTTTTGAGCAAAATATATTTCAAATTTTCAATGCCCTAGGGACCACATTAGGCGCCGGTTAGCGATCTCTGTCTTTCTTAGTCAGTCTTTTTAGATAGATACATAGCTATAATGTTGCGCCCTTATAATATCTGTCTGTATGTCTGGCTGTCTGCATTATGACATTATGACACTATCTGTGTGTGTGTATATGTATATATAGTGTGTGTATATATATATAGTGTGTAATGTTTTTCGAAATATTTACTTCTGTGTTCACAGATTGATTTTTTTAGTTTCAGAAGATCCTGTTAAGGGTGAAAGCAGCGATTCTTTTCTTAAACTTTAATCTGTTATTTTAATATATATATATATATATAATTATATATTCGTGTACAGATATTTTTGCATACACAATAACAAAATATAAACAAACGTATTTATTTCACGAGACTCGATAAGGATAAATATATATCAAATACATAAGAACCCTAGAGCAAATATTGTTCTCATTGCTGACAAGGCAGAAGGGGATATACACGATTGGCTGAAGAAGGACGAGACTGTGTTAGTAGTACGACCAACGGCCACTATCACACCAATAGCAGCAAAAATAACAACAAAAAAGAGAGGGAACGCAATTACATGCTTTTAAAAAATCTTAATGGAAAATTATTTGCCTATTCACCCAAGGCGACTTCACTTTTTGTTAGGACTTCTGCATCAATTGGTGAACATATGACGAAACTGTTTCAGAAAGGAGGGATAACCATGCCAATCTATGTTTAGAATCCCGAGCAACGCCAGGCCATTCTGCTAGTATTATAATAATATCATAATATTATTAATATTATTTAATGGAAGCACATGGCTTAGTGGTTAGAGCATTGGCCTTGCAATCGAAAGGTTGTGAGTTCAATTCTCAGACCAGGTGATGTGTTGTTTCCTTGAGCAAGACACTTTATTTCACATTGCTCCAGTTTACTCAGCTGTAGAAATGAGATGATAGGGACTGGGGTCCCTATCATTCCACTGCAAAGTGGTCGTGGAGGTGCCACGGCAAAAAAGCACCCAGCACTCACTGTAAATGAGGTTGGTGTTAGGAAGGGCATCCAGCTGTAGAAATCAAGCCAGAATCAGTTCCCGTCCCACCCTTGCAAGCAGGGAAAAGCAGACGTAAACATGATGATTCAGTTTGTTTACAAGTAAACAGCCTTATAAAACACTATGTGGTAGATGACACTGTCATCCTTTTGTTCTAGCAGTAGCTGAGAGAAAACAATTGACAATTGTTCTGGAGTGTCCTGCTCCTTGTCAAGATTGTGTATTTTCCTCACTTGCTACCCACTGGAACTGCTGAGAATACATAGTATTCTCAAATGTATACATTGGCTGATTAGCCTCATTTGCATACCGAGCGAAAACAAATTTTGTTTTTTAATTCTATTATAGTTTTGTTTAGAATTCTTGGTTTCATTATCATGAGACAACTGAACAAAACTAACCAAAAGACTCTTGAAAAGAAGATTGCAGGGTGTTCCTTTCAAACCGCAACAATATTGATAGATGCGAATAGTGAAAAATATTTCACTTTGCATCATCTGTCTAACAAGTAACTATTTTCAAAAAGTTAAAATAAAGAAATTAAGACATGACTTTAAAAAATCTTTACATAATTCAACTAAATTTTGAAATTGATATCATAAACACATGAGGGTGGGCTGAAAAGTTCATAGGCTGATTATGAAGGAGTGATGGTAGAAATCTGTGAAATCTTGCATGCATTAATTTCCACTCTTCTTATTAATAATTGCATTGTTTCTTTCTGGGCAAACTGACACCTGACTGTTCAAAGAAGACTTCAAAAGTAATTAGTAGTGACTTCTCTTGAAAATGGACAAAATTTGTAAAAGAAAGTAACTTTTTGTCTGAGTAATGGTTCAACCCAAATATCAATAACATTTGCCAATGGATTCAAGTAAATTAAGTCAGCAGTCCTTCTGAGGAAGGAGCCCCATGAGGTGGGATGGCTGTTGCAGCAGGTGTCGCTGCAACAGTTATTTCACTGTTTTACAAGACCTATGCCAAGTTATTTCACTGTTTTACAAGACCTATGCAAATATCTATTTGCAGTAATAGCTTTTCAAAGAAATTAAATGGGCAGATTTAATCTACCAATCTTTAACCACAATTCCAATAAAGTTGCAATTGCTGGTTTCTAAAAGTGATGAAGAAATTACAGTAAAATAGTAAAATAGTTTTTTAAAATAGGTTTTGTGGGTTTCAAATGAGGTGACTGAACTGATTTAGATAATAGTTGCAAAATAATAATTGAAGCTCTACAAAATACTGTCTGAGGACATATCAGCTAAAAAGGAGAAAAATTATGGATACATTTTGCATAATGAACATATTTGATTTTAAATTAATTTTACTAATAAAATGGAAAAGGCAGATAGAGATAGTCGTGTAATTAAATTGTTTGTTTTATAACCACTTTGTTCCATTTTTAATCCTACTATGTGATACCATTGGGGAAAGTGTCTTCTACCATAACCTCAAGTTACCTAAGCCTTGTAAGTGAAATTTGGTAGATGGTAACTGGCACATCAGAAGGACTGTATTTGTTTGTGGGTAGTAGATGTAATCCACTGCTCAATTTAAACCAGCCTCTGAATCCTTTAGTGAACTGTAAGCTGTTGCAAGTATTTGGGTTGAGATTTTGGTCTGAGAAAAGATCAATAACTTATGTGTGCTTCCTACTGCAGTAATCTATGAATTAAGATTGTATAGCTGTCAGTGTTAGTGACAAAAACTTTAGCACAATCTATTCTATTGCAAATATTTGGGTGAGGTATCCAGTTTGATGATAACATATCTTCTTCCCACTCTCGGAAGACCTACAAAAAGGACTTTTGCATTGCCCTTTCTCTTCTGGCCAAGCCGCCATAAGAAAAACAAAAAATTAATTGAAATAATTTTATATTTAATATCCATTTTATAAGTTCACAACATATATTCCCCTAACTAGTAAGAAAATATCTGTATATTTTCAAGAAATTTTCTAGAAAACAGGTGAAGATTTTCTATTTATCATATAGCTATCAACATGAGTAACAGAACCTTTAGGAGAATCTTCTTTGTACCAAGTATTCGGGCAAGGCCTCTAGTCTTACGATAACTTCTTCCCAAATTCCCACCAGTCTCAGAGACCCCAATACAAGGACATTGGAGCTGCCATTATTTCTTCTAAGCCATAATATATATATATATAATAGAGTGTTGTAATTTGCTTGAAGCATTGTTGAATAGGAAATAAAAATTTAAATAATTTTAAAAGCCATACAATACATTAGAAAATTAAAGTTGCCAAGATAACAATAGAATCTCACCTTAGCAAATTTAATAATCCCAAATATTTTCAGGTTTAAAAACCGATTATATTTGGGATTATTAAATTTGCTAAGGTAAGAGTCTATTGTTATCTTGGCAACTTTAATTTTCTAATGCATTGCATGGCTTTTAAAATTATTTAAATTTATATATATATATTATGGCCTCAGCTGGATGGCTGGAACAGGTAAAAGAGTATATAACAGAAAAAAAAAACAATCAAGCATTCTAACCCATGAAAGATTTAAGCTATATTGTGTAACAACCTTATTTACATATTAATTAAAAGTAGAATGAGGAAAGATTGAATTAGTAATACAAAATTATCTTACTTTTAATAGAGGAATGCCTACTTTTCCAAGAAATTCAACCTTTTTATCTCTGTCTTCATCAAAAACTGTTATCTCTAATACAGAATGTAAATCTTTAATGTTACTGAAATAAAACAAAAATGAAATGACTTTAGTATTTCTGAAACAAAATATGATTATTATTACATAACATTATCCAGAATGCATGTTTAAGAGACAGAATATAATATACTAGTAGGAATCAGTTACTACTTACAATGTAAAAATTTTGTTCCATTGGGGATTTAGTGTTTTATATTCAGTTTGTGTTTGCAGGCGAGAATTTACTAATTCAACAACACAGAATGGATCACTTTTCCCACCAATATCAGCAGCTTGTAACCCTTGAGCTTTGAATACTAAATAAGTAAGTAAAGAAAAAATAATTATTCAGTTTTACTTTGTTAGGTAGAATGTAAAATATATTTACTTTTTAGATACCAAACCTCCTGAAACCATCTCTAGTTCTACAATAAAAAGCTGTTTGTTTTAAAATGTTTATCTATATATCTAAAACAGAGAATGTCTGTCTGTCTGTCCGATCACTAAAACTCGAGAACCACCCAACCGATTGTTTTCAAACTTTACACATGTAATACTTATGGTCCTGTGAGTGTTTTGAGCAAAATATATTTCAAATTTTCAATGCCCTAGGGACCGCATTAGGCGATTTAGTGATCTCTCACTATAATTCTTAGTCTTTCTCTTTTTAGATAGATACATAGATATAACGTTGTGCCCTTATAATTGTTTCTACTTTTGGCACAAGGCCACAATTACTGGTACTTTATTTTATCGACCCCGTAAGGATGAAAGGCAAAGTTAACCTCGGCGGGATTATAATATCTGTCTGTATGTCTGGCTGTCTGCATTACGACATTATGACGTGGTGTGTGTATCTATATATATAGTGTGTGTATATATATATATATATATATATATATATATATATATATATATATATATATATATATATTATATATATATATATAGTGTGTAACGTTTTTCGAAATATTTACTTCTGCGTTCACAGATTGATTTTTTTAGTTTCAGAAGATCCCGTTAAGGGTGAAAGCAACGATTCTTTGCTTAAACTTTAATCTGTTATTTTAATATATATATATATAATTATATATTCGTATACAGATATTTTTGCATACACAATAACAAAATATAAACAAACATATTTATTTCACGAGGCTCGATAAGGATAAATATATATCAAATATATAAGAATCTTAGAGTAAATCTCGAGCAACACTGAGCCATTCTGCTAGTATTTATCTAAAATCTTTCCATCATAATAATTTTATGTAAGAGCTTTTGTTAATTTGTTTCAAATACCAGAACAAAAAAGTTAGTTATGTTATGAAAGTCCTTCAAATTCTTGATTATTTTCACATTACAGGCAGTGTCTTTCATTAGAAATATGGTAATGGAAGGGTTAAGAAACAAAAACGACCCCTACATAACTGAAAATATGATTTAACATTTTATTTCTTATACATTTCTATAAAACTCATTTTTCTTTTATTCTTTACTCTTTTACAGGTTTCATCCACTGGGCTGGAATACCACCTTCAACGGTTTTTAGTTAAGTATATCAACCTTAGTTAAGTATATCAACCTTTAGTTAAGTATATCAACCTTTAGTTAAGTATATCAACCTTTAGTCTGGTGCTCATTTTATGGATCTAAGAAAATAATGAATGGCTATGCTGACCTGAGTTACATCCCTTAGAAAGTAACTTTCCTTTTACAGATTTAAACAATATAATGTATTTACACCAGTTTACACTATTATACACAGAACATGCACGTACATACACAATAAGTCTTGGCACAGTTTTCATCCACTTAATTTCATTCACAAGGCATTAGTTAATCTGAAGCTATGGTGGAAAACATTCGTCCAAAGTGCTGCAGAGTGACATTGAACCTGGAACCACACACAGCCAACCCTCTGGCCATCTGTGCATACATCTGTGTACACTGCTTGCCAGACATAGAGTTGAGAGTATTCTTCGGTTGTGTCATAGACATGTCCTCCCTAGTGTTGGTGATTTACACAATAAACACACCCAGTACACTCTATAAAGTGGTTAGTGATAGGAAGGGTATCTAACCATAGAAAATTTGCCAAAGAGTCTGCGGAAACTCTTCAGCTGTGCCATAGACATGACAACCTCCATAATGTTGGTGATCTACACAATAAATGATCACCTAGTACACACACATATAAAGTGGCTGGTAATAGGAAGGACATCCAGCCATAGAAAACCTGCCAAACAAAAGGTCAGGAAGATTCTTCATCTATGCTAAGGACATGATAACTTCCAAAGTGCTGGTGTCACAATAAAATGCATGCAGTAGAGCACAGGATCGTATGTTCAGCCACTGGCCCACCTAAAGGTCAGAGACTCTACTTGAGTACTGGCCGGTCTGTGATAACATGTTCAACTCTTGCTAGCACGGAAAAAGGACAATGAGGATGATGGTATGTAAGAGTCATGCTTCAGAGTTGGAACAATTAGCAAAAATTACCAAAACCAACTTGCCTTTCACTTGGAGCCAGCCAACATCTTTAAAATTAGTTATAGATTTCAACAAGCCCTAGAAAATTCAAATAATTGAAAATAATCAAATCTTTCCAATTATTTTACAAATGAATATATTTCAAAGTGAATAAAAAAAAAGCTGCAAAACAAAGCCTTTGTGCACCTCTCACATCAGTAACCTGAGACAGAAAATAGAAATTTTGGTGTATCAGGCTGTTGTGTACTCTGTAGCTCTATGAGTGTTAGATTTAGAAAGCATAATATCAAATGCATAAACTTGAGAGATTTCATCAAGCAAACTGTGATCAATCCTGAATGTTAAATTGAATGATTATGTCACAAACACTGATGTACTGGAAAATTAAGATCCATAAATATCCAACCACCATTAAGAAAACATCAATTCCAATGGTAAGGGCATTTGAAAAGGTTTTCAGGCATAAGAATGCCCTTAAGGATTTTACAGATGGTCAGTGCTGAAGGGGTGCATGCAAGAAATGCTCCCATAACACCATTAAAATGATTATGCCCTTATTTAATATCCAGTCTGACAAGAGAAACATGAAGCCAAAACCTGTAAGAATTGGATGTAAGCATGCATAGAAGGAGCCATTGCTGCAGATAACATCTGACATGAACAAGCCAAAGAGAAAAGAACCACCCCCACAAAAAAAAGGAAAGAGTTTGACAAACATTTCTAGGAGAAGGACCAACTGCAGCATTAGTGCTGATTTTGTGACTAACAATTCATATCAAACATTGAAATTCAGTCATGGAAAATAAATGAAGAAACTTTGAAAACCTTGACAACAAGGAGACACAGAAAGAGGGTGAGGGAGAAGCTTACATCAACCCTTTAGCATTTGCATTACTCTATATATACTATTGTATTTTTGTGGTAAAGGCTTTATCTCACATAATATCGAATCTACAAGATTTTGGTATTATTTATTTTGGGAACAATACCTTAACATAAGTATGAGTGGATGGTTATGGCCAGTTTGAACAAAAAGAGGTGAGAGAATTCTGGTCAGATACAGCCGGTTTAAACACTAAAGGGTTAATGCAGTTTCTGTTAAACAGCTTATGGAATTTATGAATGTTTGAAAAACTCTTTTCTGATAAGGAAGATAAAAAATTTGCAACATTTGTTATTAAACCCATGTTGTACAGTTGAGTCATATCATTTTATTTTTGTGCTGTTTTTAGAGCAGTTGCTAAATAGAATTGGGGACTACCTGATCATTTTTTGACATTAGCTAAGTTTTAATGCTTTGCTGTAATACATTGTAACCAACTTGAAGACGACTTCATCAGAGTCCATGTTAAGTTTTCTCCCCAACAAAATGAAGATGAAGATTCTCCACACAAAGTCCACACATTCATCTCTCATGTGCCACTTTCAAAGGTTTCCAGACCCTTAATGTAGAGAATGAATGAAGAAAATCCATCTATTTATGCTTATTGAAAAATTATTGATAATGTTCACAATAGCACTTCAGCAAATCACTAAAGACATAAAGAAAAAAGTTATATGATATAACTCATACAACATTGATGTAAAAATACAACTGGGAATGATTATCTCTATACCCACCCAGTCTAGTCAAAGATAAAAATGGCTATAACTATTGCCTTTACATTTCAGACTAATACATTGAAAAAAAGAAGAAAAAAGAGGATTGAAACTTACATAATTTTGTACAATTTCTTCTCTTTCTTTGGGATTGGGTGTATAATTTGCTAAGTCGGAAATAGTTTCGCTGCCTGAAGTTCCACTGATTGTTAGAAGAATTTTAACCATGCCTGCTCCATCTTCAAGTTGCTGTTCAATTACATGTGTTTCTTCATTCTTGATGTCAGACAGATCGATGGTAGCTCTAAACAGAATTTGAAAATAATAGTAATTTTTACATTACTTTAAACAATAAAAGCAAAACAATTAGAAACAAATGAAAAACTGAGATTGTTATATATATACTTACAAATATCATCATCATCATCATCGTTTAACGTCCGTGTTCCATGCTTGCATATATATATGAGAGAGAGAGAGAGAGAGAGAGAGAGAGAGAGAGAGAGAGAGAGAGAGAGAGAGAGAAAGAGAGAGAGAGAGAGAGAGAGAGAGATTGAAGAGAGAGAGAGAAAGAGAGAGAGAGAGAGAGAGAGAGAGAGAGAGAGAGAGAGAGAGAGAGAGAGAGAGAGAGAGAGAGATTGAAGAGTTACATGAAGATATGAGCCAAATTTGAAATGCACCGATTGTTGCTGATAAACAGGATGTTGCTGTTCAAGATCAGTAACTAGTAAAATTTGAAGTTCTAGTTTGTAAATTCATTTACAGAAATTTAACTTTACTTCTACTGTTCCCAATAAAACAATAAATTTTAAACAAATTATTTTACATCTGGGTTCACATCTAAAACCAATTTCTCAACTCTGACATATGACAAGAGTATAAATAAATCAAATAAATAACAAAAAGAAACAAATCCTCAGCTGTTTTAGAGGTCTCATCTCAAAATGTACATTATTCTATTTATCTAAGTTTACAAAACTGAAAGATGAAGGCACATGGCTTAGTGGTTTGAGTATTAGGCTTGCAATCATGACTAGGTGATACATTGTGTCCTTGAGAAAGACACTTTATTTTATGTTGCTCCAGTTTACTCAGCTGTAGAAACGGTTTCAACATCACTGGTACTAAGCTATATCAGCCATTAACTTTCCTTTGGATAAGATCGGTGGTATGGAGAGGGGAGACTTTTATGCATGTGCAACTGCTGGTTTTCCACAAACAATCTTGCCCAGACTTGTGCCTTGGAGAGGAAACTTCCTAGGTGCAAATCCCATGGTCATTCATGACCAAAGGGGGTTATTTAAATTCCATACTCTTCTTTTCCAGATTTTCCAAATTTGGAAACATTTAGTAAAATAACTTCTTTATTGTTATGCTGGTACTTGTAGCATAACTTAAATATTTTTACTTAAAATTATGATGGTCGGTTTTTAGATACATATAAACACACAAAAGAAACCCAGCTTAGTATTTAATACCATGTTGTTTTTAAAAGTGCTTATATCTAAAACCAAACCCAGTTTCAGGCAGTTAGGCATTAAAAGAGTTAAAACAGAGTCCATTTGTTTGAACTCCTAAATTTGTCTCAATAAAGAGGGAATGGTTACTGATTAAAATTCTATTTATATTATCTGCTTAATCAACTACCTTTGTATCATTAATGTGTTGAAGTTAACCAGGACTAAAGATGTAAAACTACTCCATGGTATAACTATAATGTTTATAAATTATCTATTTTACTAAATACATGCAAATGGTGAGAATCCACACAATATTCACTAGACATATTTGTTTACTTAATGCCTAGCACCAGTGCTGGATTTAGACAGAAGCTAAACAAGCTAAAACTTAAGGCCTCACAATCTGTAGGTGCTTAAAGAAAATGTTTACAATTTTTGTGAGATGTTCTAATGTAATGTTTTAACAAAGGGCCCTCAAGCATATAGTAAAGGGTCTCAGTCAGACGTGTAACTAGGGCATCGCGAGAATGACACGTGCCATGGGTGCCACTTGGACTATGAGCATGTTCTATTAAAGTCAAATAAGCCTCGTCAGAGAGTGGAAAAAGAAACCCCTTCAGATGTATGATCTGTCTCTGATTATAAAGAGTGAGAACACTATGGTGGCTGGATCATTAAACCATTTATATAAATTATTAGATCCACAGGTAAAAATACAGTGCTAGGTAGAGGCGCAATTTTACTGCTTGCCATAGGCACTATTTTCTCTAGTTATGCCTCTGGTCTCAGTAAGTCTAAATCCGGCATTGCATAGCACTTATTCAACTACATCAGATATTTCTGAGTAATTGACATTATACAAGTACAAGGGAGGCTACTTTTGACACTTAGCTTAGCTAAGGCATATTATAAGGGCGGTAGATTGGCAGTATCGGTAGAGGGTCAGACGCCAAGCTTTGCGGCAAAGAGTTACGGCCCTTTCATCCTTACTGGGTCGATAAAATAAAGTACCAGTAATACACTAGGATAATTGCTGGCCTCGTGCCAAAAGTAGAAACAATTATAAATACTGCATTTTTGGAGTTATAAGACACACTAGTATATAAGATTGACTATACACCTACATCTGTTACCTGTGATTCATTCGTTGTTGTTTTTTTACGAAATAGAGACAACTGTAAATAGTTATGTGTTTTAGAATAAAAATATGAATATTGGTGTGAATTAGATATTAAAATAAACTAAACTAATCATGCCTATATAAATATACAGCTATACTTATATATTG
This sequence comes from Eledone cirrhosa, assembly GCA_964016885.1. Taxonomy (NCBI): domain Eukaryota; kingdom Metazoa; phylum Mollusca; class Cephalopoda; order Octopoda; family Eledonidae; genus Eledone; species Eledone cirrhosa. The sequence continues at coordinate 284,049,870 of OZ024740.1, forward strand.
CTTGTTTATAGTTTGTTTATATACTAAATCATTACCATCATCATTATTATTGTTGTACCACCTGTAATGTACTAGTTGTAAACCCTTTGTTGTTAATAAAGAAATCACCATGATCATTATCATTGATGTGCAAACATGTGCAGAGGCTGTAGCATTTGTAGAGATTCGTAGACAGTGAACGAGTGTGGTCATCTTTTGTGAGACGCACTTTTCTGCAGCTCATTTTCCTGACTGAGCTGCAGTCCTAGGTGAAGAAAAGACCAAGGTAGAGAGCTTAGCATCTAGAATGTTGTCATCCCTCTACCAGTTGGGCGTTGCAATTGGTGCAATTCTCAGGAAAGTTCTGAGTGTTGACAAAAACGAGCTGGCTGATCTGTTTTGGAGGACTTTGGGCCCAGAGACTATAGATAATTTCCAGACATCTCAAGCCTGGCTGTGCTATGAGGAGTCATTGCCTGTTCAAGATAAATTCTACAGGCATGGGACAGGCCTGTCCAAGATGTACGCAGAGCAACAAAGCTGTTCTGCAAGCACTTGTTCAATACCCATGCATTGTTGACTTGTAGAGTTATATTGAAAAACTGTTTTCAGGTGTCAAACAGATCCTGCTATCAACTGAGTCCATTGTGAAGATTGCTTGACCATCTTCCTTTATCAGGGAAGGGTGAGCAGGTTTCTTATGTCAGGTGGCTATGGTGAAAGAGGTTGTGTAGACATAGCTGAAAGGACTGAAGACAGGTATATTCCTCTTTGGTCAAACTCTCACGCTTTTTCAAGTTTCACTTGGAAAAGAAGGTAAGAGGAGAGAGAGAGAGAGCAATGATCTCCTCCAGTAAATTTACTAAAAGGTCGGCAAAAGTAGTGAAAATGGCAAGAGTGACTGAGTCTACTTGCAACTTGTGCCTGTAAGTCAGTCAATGAGAGTTGGGAGGGCATTTACCCTTGGTGATCAGAGTAATTGTGGAGCTGTGAGATTCCTCAATTAGCCTGAGGTATTCAGTTCTCTGTACCACAACTGAATGCCTTATATACTAGGTATACCCATTTCCTCATTTCTATGTAAATTCCCACCTTCATATTGTAACTTGTCTTTGTAATGTATTCTTTATCCGATGAATTTGTGGCAAAAAGAAATTATTATTATTATTGGTTCAAATCCCGCTGAGGTTAACTTTGCCTTTCATCCTTTGGGGTTAATAAAATAAAGTACCAGTAATGCACTAGGGTAATGCTGGCCTTGTGCCAAAAGTAGAAACATTATTATTATTATTGGTGGTGGATTGGCAGTATCGGTAGAGGGTTGGACGCCATGCTTTGACGCATAGAGTTACGGCCCTTGCCATTCTGAGTTCAAATCCTGCCGAGGTTAACTTTGCCTTTCAGCCTTACGGGGTCGATAAAATAAAGTACCAGTAATGCACTGAGTAATTGCTGGCCTTGTGCCAAATGTAGAAACAATTATTATTATTATTGATGGTGGATTGGCAGTATCGGTAGAGCGTCAGACACCATGTTTTGCAGCATATCTCCGCCCATTGAAGCCACCCTGTCTTCAATATCGATCAGAGCTCTGTTATATATAGCGTCTGAAAAGCCGACATCTAAGTTTGGAGATTGCAATTGAGCGAGACGCCTATATTCGACTATTACCTCGAACAGTAACAATGACAATAAGCCGTCTGTACTTTCATGAAATAAATAGGTTTTTGTTTTTGTGTATGCAAAAATATCTGTACACGAATATATATATTAAAATAACAGATTAAAGTTTAAGCAAAGAATCGCTGCTTTCACCCTTAACGGGATCTTCTGAAACTAAAAAAAATCAGTCTGTGAATGCAGAAGTAAATATTTCGAAAAACATTATCTAATGCAGACAGCCAGACATACAGAGACATATTATAAGGGCGCTACGTTATAGCTATGTATCTATCTAAAAAGACAGACTAAAAAAAAGAGGGGAATGTTGTGCGACGTCATAAGAAAAAGTGTGGAATGACATATAACCGGAAGTGTTGACATTTGAAGTTTTAAAGAAGTGAATATTTAAATAATGTCTTTAATCTTTTAACAAAATTCAGTAAACAAAAATACCCTCACTTTTTTACTTGGAAAAAGTTACATCTATGGTGCAAATTTGGTGCTGTTTGGTCCAGCCGTTTGGCGGAAAGTTTGTTACCTACATACGGCCGTCAGCTTTATAGTATAGATAATTATTATTAAATGCCTAATTAGAAATACTTAAGTGGTGACAAAAAGGCAACATTAGCTTAATGGCTAATATTATTTTAATCATTTGGGCAAGTACAGGAGACAACTACAGATACATTTTGGTTTTATTGGAGCTCTTCAGCAAATCATAGACTTCACTAAATTAGCTGAAGTAGTGATGAGAAAATCCCTAAGATAATGTACAAGCTGAAATGTATATGCTGAGGTCTAATAAGACTAAAATATCTGGAGTTATCTCAGATAAATGTTTTAAATAATGTTAGTCATAGACTAATCTTTTCTTAACATAATAAGTATTTCTAATTAGGCATAATCAGTACATTAAATACGTTAACCATAGCACAGTTTAGCAAGCAAGTGATCAAGAGCTGCAATGAAGTATCTGCAACAGTTTGAGATAAAATGCACCAAGTAGTTGTCATGTCATACCATCTTGCACAATGTAGTCAGATATGCAGTACTCTGTAACATCAACAGACAACTACTTCTTCAAAGACCTTTACAAAATCCCAACTTTACATTCTTCATCTCAAATTAAATTAACACACAATTTAGGGAAATGTTCCAAATTTTATTTTATTTTTAACAAGCAAAATGGCTAATTAGATAAAGTAATGGTTGTAAACTGATGAAAACCAGACAATTTTTATTGCAGTTTAAGTGATACAAGAAAGATAAAATAGCATGGTTAATGGCTTCTTAGCTTCTGAGTAAGAGAGAAAGAGAAGTGAGGGAATGAGAGTTATTAAGACAGTGTGAATATGTCTAGTAACCTGAATATAACAATTTTAATTGGACTGTTAGCTCTGATTGCAGCCAAACCTATACACTCTTTAACTGTATTGTAAACAAGCTATAGATATCCAGTCAATATAGAAAACTACCTAAGTCTATTTTGTAAAACGATACTCTGAGAGAGGGAGAGAGAGAGAGAGAGAGAAAAGAGAGAGAGTGAGAGAGAAGAGAAAGAGAGAGAGTGAGAGAGAGAAAAAAGAGAGAGAAGGTGGTGGTGGATAGGAGTCATATTATATAGCAGGTTATTGTTAGGATATGAGATTGGAAGAAATAATACTGGAACAAAGAAACTAGAAACTGGTTTTAAGTAAGAAGAACAGAGATAAGGAATAAAGGTAAATCACAAGAGATGTAGCAAATTATTTTTTTGTGACAAAAGAAATGATGATATGGTTAGAAAAAAAAGCAATGAAAAAAAAACAAGAAGCAATGCTATAACATGTTACATCTATCATTATTAAAACATCAACCTCATTATATTTCAATATTCATTTCAATATTCATAATGAAACACCACAAGGCATTTTGACTGATGTTCTACCAATTTTGCCATCCACCAGGCAACATACATACGCTCATACCATCTATATCATCATCATTTTATATTAGCTTTTCTATGCTTCTATGGGTTGGATGGATCTATGCTCTGAGTTACTGAAGCATGGAAAAAACTACCTGCATCAGTTTTTATCTGTCGAAACACTGCATCTTTTAAAACCTTCATGCTTCCTGAAATTCGCCAACACTACACCTGATATCCCCCTCCATACACACGCACACATGTATATCATGACTCATACACTGTTCCCTTCCCTGACATTTGTACATTATTCTATGTACTATACATGCACCTTTGATGAGTTGTAGTGCACCTGAGCACTGTACACAATAATTTCATTATTATTATTATTTCTAACATCCCTCCATTCATCGCAGTCCTTTGTCATCTAATCTGTCAGCTCTCCCAACCACTGCCCAGATCTTGCTTGGTCTCCCTGTGTTGTAGCCCCATTCCACTGGGATTTCTTGGCACTTCTTCAACCAGCGATCATCAGCCATATGCATCACAAGTCCATACCAGTATAGTCTTTTCACACACCTATACACACACACATCGAATGGATTTTTGAAAAGTTTCCACTCTACTAAAATTCACTAACAAGGCTTTGATCAACCAGAGGATATGGTAATAGGCACATTGCCCAAGGGCCAACACAGTGAGATTAATCCTGGAATCACATGGTTGTAAAGCAAACTTTTCTAACCACACAACAATTTCTGAGTCCATCTATTTCTTCTTGTTTCTTCTTTTGTTCACCCTACTATCCTGAGTACCCCATATCATTCACTTACAGTACGTTTTTTTTTTTTTTTCACTGTAGAAAACCAGCCAGAAACACTCCTATATGAGTGAGACACGGCCACTCGACCCAACTTGCCTCTAAATAGGACCCGTCTAACCCATGCTAGCGTGGAAGATAGACGTTAATCGATGATGATGATGATGATGATGCAAGAAATATCCAAGTATAATAACTGATTTGTAAAAGACCAAAGTCTTAGAAAAATCAAAAAATAAGCCGCATACCTTCCCATGAAGTCATCCTTTCCAGCTACATCATGATCATAGACTGTTAATTCAAGACACTTTGTTTGATCATCATACATTCTTAAGTCAAACTGTTCTAACCAACGAGGGTTTAATGTGTTTGGTTTGAACTGGAAAAATTAAATAATTGAAGAAACATTCAGTATATTTAGATCTTGTGATATATATATATATATGAAAGTAAGGTTTTTTTAAATGTCCTACATGGGTAAAAATATAAGGAAAAGAAATTGAAAATGCAACTGGAGTCTTTTAAGAATATTTATTTACTTTACCAGCTTTACAGTTCTTACGATTTCCAAAAGTTTCATCAGTTACACTGGAAACACTACTTTAACTTTTAATATCATGTAATGATTAGAAGAAAATAGCTAAAACAAGTTTATTTTCTTCAACTGTTTATTATCTTTATTAGTAGACAGATCACTGCGAACAATCACAGTATTAGGGTAAACATTTTCATTTTAATGTAGTTTCATACTTTCCAAGAATCTCTTGTTTATGCAGTTTCACGTGGCACAGAGTTAAACTATCAGCAAGTTAATGATGAGAACAACTATTTACAATCTTCCTACTTTATATAATCAAATAATTCAATGATTACTGTTATTTATGAAATATATTTGTTTCAATTTGATGATAAGATACATACTTTGCTCTTGTATTTCTCATTTGCTAAACGAAATTTGACATAGGGGTCACTGAAGCCATTGTCATCCATTGGCAACAGATTTCTTCCCTCAACCAGCACCAGTGTTACGACACTGCTCCAAATTTGCATCTTCATTTTACGAGCAGTTTCGGTCAATTTAGTGCTTCTTCGGTAGAACTACAAGAACAAGAACAAATAAATAAACAAACAGATTAAATAATCTGGGTATACATAATACAAAATCAATGCAGGAATTTAATTCACTTACCTTTATTTTCTGTGTTGTTTTATTTTGATTAGTTACCAATAGTCACCTTATGAAACCTTTATAAAATTGATGAGTCCTTAGTGCACATATATACTAAGTGATACAAACAGGAAAGCTAAGTGGGTAGGAGCAAAGGAGACATTTTTACAGGTGTAGTTATTGTAAAACAAACCTTTTAATAATCTGAATAGTATACCCAATACATATCAGAGACGTTGTTTATAACATCCTTAGAAAGGTTAATAACTGACAGTGAAGTGATTCACCAGAAAACAATCAAATATTGGATGTGGTGATTTAAAATCTATAGCTAGTAATAAGCATGTACAAAACCTTAAAAGAGCCTAAATTAAGTATAGTATCACAACTGTCACAAGATATTACATATCACATCGTATTTAGATTCTCTTAGTGAATTGTAGTTGAAATATAATTAAAACATACAACCTTTAAATAGATGTTGCTGGTAGCTGTGAAGCCACAGTGAAATTTTTCAAGTTTAAATGAAATATAAATAAAACTCTAGCACTAAGTCTCAGTTGTTATATTTAGTTCCCAAGAGATTCTGGGATGTCAGTTCAATGACTTTGTTTTGACTCTTGGTTAAAATTATTACATTTCCCTTTTGCTGTCTAATGAGCAAACCAAAAGAAAGACATGAATATTACAAATTTTTATTGCCCTTCAAGTATGTATTCAGACTCTTTAGCTAAGTCAAAATTAACTTAACTAAGTCAACTTTAGCTAAGACTCTTTAGCTAAGTCAACATTAACTTAACCATCGTCTGAATAATACATTTACTTACATGACTATAAAGATGTCTTATGAACATTGTGACTGAAGTCTTCACCTTTCCATTTTATATTCCTCTTTATATACAGTGAGCCATTGAAAAGAAATAGCTTAATTAAGAATTGACTATCTATTTATAAACTAACTTACATTGTATAAGTTATACATTATTTTAAAAAAAGTATTTGGCCCAAATATCAGTATGTGAAATTTGAGAAGTTTTCTCATTTATTTGAACAAATAAACAAATATTTAAATATGTCAGAAACAGTCAAAATTAGTTTTAGAACAAGAGAATGAATGGTCAAACACACTATTCTGAAAATTATAAATTGTGTTAATGCAAACAATAAAGCAAAGATTTATAGACAGTTTTGTTGAGCCAAACCTCCTTTTTACCTCTGCCAATCTGTATACAGATCTGATTAGATCTTTGGCAGAAGCCACAGATCTAATCAGTTAAAAAAAGACCATGAAGGAAGTTGGAGAAAGATTGGTTTGATAAACAGCCAAGTTCAAATGAAAGGAGCTTCTTTGAAAACTTTCACCATAATAAGAGAGAGAAGAACATTAAATTAATAATAATAATAAAAAAAATACTAATTAAAATTTCAGAGATAACAAACAGCAATTGCTCTCGCTCTTTTGAATATTTTGGAAAGATGTAAGAATTTTATAATAATAGTGAAGTATTACATTGGCACAAGGCCATGAATTTTGTGCAGAAGGAACAGGGAAATAGAATAATACCAGTACCCAACTAATATCTAGGTTATTGACTTCAAAAGGCAGAGTCAACTCCCAGCAGGATTTTAACTCTGAGTGTAACTAAATATTGCAAGATATTTGGCATTTAGTCTACTATTCCTACCACTCATCATCACTCTAAAAGTATTAGATAATAATAATTGTTTCTAGTTTTAGCACAAGGCCAACAATTTGAAGGGAAGAGGAAAGTCAATTAAATCGACCTCTGAGAATTACTGGTGCTTTATTTTATCGACCCTGTAAGAATGAAAGGCAAAGCTAACTTCAATGGGATTTGAACTCAGAACATAAAGGGACGTAACTATATGCTGCAAAGTATGTTGTCCAATGCTCTACCAATACTTCCAAAATGTTTTTATATAGGCATAAGGCCAAAAATTATGGGGTAGGAAACTGATTTATATCAACCTCTAGTACTTGACTGGTATGTATTTTATCAATTCCAAAAAGATAAAGGCAAAGTCGACATTGGTGGGATTTGAATTTAGAATGTGAGGCATTCTAATTAAATACATTTCATCCAATTCTTAAACAATTCTGCCAATGAGGAGGGAGGGTAGAGTATTTAGCAGACATGGTAATGGTGAGAGGCAGGAGAAAGGGAATATTATTTACAGACATAGTTACACACACATGCATTAACATATGTGTTACAAGGCTGATGAGAAAAGCAAGAGTGAAGCAATACTATAGATATAATAACACATACACATATGTGATATAGTGAGAGCAGCAGTAGCTGTTAATGTGGTAGTACTATCAGTAAAGATATTGGTTAATAGAGGAGGCAGTGGGGGTTGTGAGTGTGGTAAAGAGAGAAAGACAAGGACTAAATTTTTTGATTGAACTAAAATCTGATATTCCTCTTTTAAATCATCAATCATTTAATGCATGCGCTTTAGTGCAATCAATTTTATGTTTTTACTTCATAAAATATGGAGAGTGATAGACAGCACAAGCTAACAATAGAAAAAGTGAGAAGGCATAGAGAAGAGCTTAGACAAGAGCAGAGAATCAAGTCCCTAGAATCAAACCACTAGAACAAGCATGAGAGCAGCAGTGTTGGAAGAGAAAATATGAATGAAAGAAAATGCATTGATTATTTACAACAGATGAAAGATAGAAGAGGAAATATAAATGAAAGAGAATGTCATGAAAACTGGAATCACATTATTCAAACTTACAACATCTGTGACATGAATATTTTAAGCAATTATTGTGTAGCTGAGATTTACATATGAACCTTTCAATTGCTCTCAGAATGGAAACATTATGCTCCCTCAATTATATAGCCTTATCCAGAAGAATTGAGAGGTTTTATATAAATGAAAATAATGCTGAAGAAATTCAGTGTACATACAAAATTGGAAATATGTTTATCTGTGAAAAGTATAAAGTCATGGTTATGCTTCCAGTGAAATAACAAACAATGTTGCTACTAACAGCAAGATTAGCTGCCTGAGTGTGATGAAATCAAGTCCTGCCTGTCCTGCAGATATGTCTCACCCCTTGAAGCCATATGGAGGTTATCTCAGTAAAAGATGCATAATATGTCTCATAGAGTTTGTTGCTTATTCAAAGCAATAAAGAGATTATTTTCTAATAGGACAAGTTCTTCAATCAGCAGGAGCTCAACATTACTGACACACATTTCACTGCATGGTTCTAGTGCAATGAGGAAAATGAAAATTCATATCAGTACTTGTACTCTGAAATTCCTTTGCATTATGTGTTTAGTGACTAATTACATCAATTGTCAAGTCAAAAGTACTCAAACTATACGGTTATATAAAAAATCAACTCGTGGTGTGAGTAGGTTATGCCTGGAAGGAAGGTTGGCTGGTAAGAGAAGCATAGGCTGGCAGCCAAAACAATGGCTTGATAATGTCAACCTCTTGACTGGACTTAATCTTTGCTCTTTAAACTCTGATGTTGGTGATCAAACTTTGTGGAGAAAAGTATCTCATGTTAATGTGCAGTCTGCAACTGGCAGAGTTTAGCGTCAAAGAAGAAGAAGATAACAGAAAATGGACAGTCAGATGAAAAAATCCTAATTTTCTTTGCAAATACTTGGAGAGTTGAAAAATTTCATCCCTGCCTCTTATTATTTCATGAAGTGTGAAGAATTGAGAACAATTCAAAGAACAATCATGCTAACTTTTAAGAATGCTTGCACATGGCTTGGTTTCTCAGAAAATAATGAGTTTGAAAACACTCCAAAAGAAGCGTCAACATTTAGATTGCCGTCACAATTGATAGTAATGTTTGCAGTTATTTTAACCTCTTGTAACCCCCAGAATGCAATTCAGCTTTGGAATTCTTTTACAAAATAAATGATAGATTTCTTACATAGGGGACACAGACAACTTGTCTTATCATGCTATATATGAAGTTCTAATTGAAAATGGGACAATCTATCAGAAAAAAGACTACCAGAACAGCAGGGAGAATTTAGAAACATAAATAAACAAGACCTTCAAATTTCTGTTAATTTAAATAATCTGAACAATGAACAAAGAATAGCCAATGTAGTTTAAATGAGGACATAAGGAGAAATCCTAGAAAATAGGATAAATTTATGATAATCATTTAAAAATGATGTAATAATCATACTTAAATAACAGTGTAATTATTGTAAACTTACTTATTATTAGATGTAGAGTTAAAATTATATAATTAGTAGAGTTAAAATTATATAATGTGTGATTATATAAAAGTGTCAGAATAATTATTTTATCTTGGTTGTCAAGTTCCAGAAAGGTCATAAATTTGTATGGAAGAGAGTATTGTCAACTGAATTTACTACAGATGATGCTTGGTACATATTTTATACAATTATGTATGTCTAAAAGGTAAAGTCACTCAAAACAGAGGAATGGAAAAATACTGTGTTTTATTAGGGCAAGAGAAAAAATAGAAACCTTAGGAAATTACTGATGGTCTGCCAGGGGTAGTGGTATAGTTAATTGAATCATTTATAGCATATTAATATAATTTCATTGGATCTGGAGAGATAAAATGCAAAATGTGATAACAATGAGGACAACGATTTTTTTCCCAATAGGCAGAAGGTCAGAAGCTGTTTGTTAACACCGAACCTGCCATGATTGAGTAGACCTATGATCAAAGTGATCATCCTTTTTTTTTTTCTCTTCTTTCCGTGAATAATATACCATGAACTTGTATTATCTAAGGCGTTCTTTTTTTAAAGATATTTACAAAATTTGGGAGTCAATAGAACAGTGGACTGAATTCTTAGAGCATCAAATGAAATGCCTTGCAGTATTTCTTTGGGCCATTTGTGTTCTTGTCTTATTGATTTAATCAGTCATCCAAATTAACAGCACCACATAACCTTTGAGTATTTTTAGCAGATTCGCTCTATTGTAAGAATTTGGGCTAGGTCTCCAGTTTCAGGATACGTTCCTCCTTTCCTCATAACAGGGTTGGCGAGGCCATGAAAAGTAAACTCAATATCCCCCAAAATATTCAACTTAAAAAAAAATGTCTTACTGGAAACAACCCATGTAATAGAGAGAAATTGCAATGGAAAAAGGAATTGAATGGTTTGTTGAAAGAAATCTGTGACTCAGAAGAATTAAAGGTTATGAAGTATACAGACAAAAACTTTACAGAGTAGAACATCTTCACAAGATTAATTAAAAACAAATGTTCAATTATGGTTAAGCTGTCACTTATATTTCTAGAAAAAATTGACCCATCATACACATGCAACAACATATGATAGAAACAAGAACTTAGAGGAAATTTAGAGGAATGGAAAATGATATTAGACTAGTGCAATCTGCACCAGATAAAAGAAAGGAACTGTTCATCTGCTGTTTGGATGTAAAATACAAGCTGGGATTGATTAGGTTAAAAGAAAATGTTAAAATATATACAGATGACCTAAGAAAAAAACTTGGGCAAAGGAAAATAGATTAGTTGGAAAAAATTAGGTGTGGTATAAATATATTTTGGTGGTGGGTTTTATGCATATATGTAAATGTACAAGAGAAAGATCCTGTTTATATTTCTAGTTATGCCTATCCTTTATGTGTATATCTATATAGATGGTAGAATATATATATGTGTATATAGAAATGACTTCTACAGGACTAAAACTGTTTCATCCGTATAAAATCATCAGGAATTGAGTACCTTTTTTAACTGTGGTTAACACCACTTGGGAACCTACATATTATCTAGCAACCAACAGGGCCCTTTACAAAGGACATTCCTGATGATTTCATACAAATAAAACGGTTTTAGTCTTGTAGAAGACATTTATATATATAAGAAAGATGCCTATACACTATCTATCAACACATTGAGCACTTTCTTTAATTGTGGTTACCTTACTGACACCACTCAGGAACCTATATATATATATATGTGTGTGTGTGTGTAGAAAATATCTGTAGGTGTGAAAAAGGAAAACAGTGCTCTATCGGGCAGAGAGCTGATATATTATATTATTTATTTATGTTCATACACGGAACAAAAGCACTACTTATGGTTTCAAGGCCCAATATTGACCATATCTCCAGATTGTAAGGGGGATCAAAATTGTGACCTAATCTTCAGGTGGTTATATGAGTTTTTAAGATTCTGTTAAAAGTATAGTGTGCTTAAAATGCTACTTTATGGAAAACATATTATAACAAAGGGAAATTACTCCAAGATGTAAATTTGAAATAGCTAAGTTGTACACATGTTAGTATCCATGCACTATAGCAGATATATGATATTATGGTGGTATGTAATATAGAGATGGTATTATTTATTAAGGTATGGAGTATAGTAGCATAGAAGGTATATTGTATTATGTAAGTGTGGAAAAAGAAAGGGAAAGAAAAGTTATTAAGAAGGTATTAGCACTGAGTTAGTTCTAACTATAACATGAGCCACAAAGAAAAATCCTCTCCAACATTTTCCAAGGTTCCTATCAGACCCTTTGATGATGGATAGTACATCCAAAATATAAGTATCTAATAAATATTTCCATGGTAACATTATCTCTAGCTCGTTATTTTTTTCCCTCCTCTTCTCCACTCAACTTCACCTGTTTCTTCACCAAATTTTGTTACCTTAATATTTACAACACCATCTACATTGTAGCAGCTTCCAAAACAGATCCAATTTTCATGTTCTACAATGCTTCCAGCAAACTATCATAGAACATTCTCATATATATAAACAGACTAGCCATACAATTGCAATAGAAGTTCCTAAGATTTTGTGGATCTAAAGAAGGCCTTTGACAGAATACCAAGATCTGTTATATGGTAATCCTTAAGGATATTTGGGGGTAGATGAGTGGCTTGTAAGAGCAGTGCAAGCTAAGTACACAGGTGCAGTCAGTAAAATGAGAGTAGGTAATGAGTTTAGTGAGGAATTCAATGAGCAGGTAGGTGTCCATGAAGGCTCAGTCCTCAGTCCCATTCCTGTGTATTATAGTTCTCCAGACCATAACAGAGGAGTTTAGGATCAGATGTCTATGGGAACTTCAGTATGCTGACAACCTGGTTCTTAGTACTGAATCTGTGGCAGAGCTATAGAAGAAATTCTAGACCAAAGTCTTAGTAAGTAGGAAAGAAGACAGGACTCTGGCTCCAGCAGGGAAATGGCTATGCTCAATAATTAGAAAAGGAGTAGGTGGGAACGTTATACAATGTACACAATGTAAAACTTGGGCACACAAGAGATGTAGTGGGATTATAGGCAAACAAATAGAAAGATAGACTTTGTATATAGAATATTCACAGGGGTAGTTAGTAGTAAGAACCCCAGTGTAATAAACTTTCTTCAATCGTGGGAAAGCTTCACAGAAGTAGCTGATAGCTGCTGTTACCTAGGCGACCAAATTAGCAGAGGAGGAAGTTGTTCTGAAAGTATAGTAGCTAGACTAAAAACAGGCTGGGAAATGTTCAGTGAGCCTTTGCAGTTGGTATGATAAAGGATAAAAATCCCATAATTCCTTGTGGAGTTGTAGAGGCACCGTCATACAGCGTTTCCAGGGCACTTTTTAAACCTGACGAAGCCTAACCCTCTCCAGGTCTGACCATAGTAGATTTCTTCTATAGAGGAAGAATCGACCCCAGTACTGGATTGGTACTTTTTTATCAACCTTGAAAGGATGAAAGGCAAAGTTAACCTCGGCGGGATTTGAACTCAGAGCACGCAATGAGATGGAATACCGTAAAGCATTCTATCCAACGTGTTAACGACTCTGCCAAGGAAAAATATATAGAGATACAGAAAAGTATATTGTGTAAAAGTGAAATAATGCTGAAAAAGATAGTGCTAGAATAATCAAAATAAACTAGAGAAACCTCTGTCTCAAAGGACTAACACATTTCTGGTGGCCTTGTGTTTTGATCCAATACTAGAAATTACAACAGTTATACACATTGAAGACAAATTACAGATAATTATAATGGAATCTTAGATAAGCTGATAGTGAACCAGTATTTATGTAAATAGCATCCCTAGTGTTATATATTTATGGTATAAGATAATATATAACCACCATATAAATATACAATGTTGCCTCTATGTGGTCATTTGAAGTGTTAAATATAGAGGAAAAATGTCCCTCAAATGACACTTGACCAAAGGATAAATAATGCACCTAGAATTTCATTATACTTCAACTGAAATTAAAGTGGATGGTCATAACTGGAATACCTCTAAACATAGGGGTCAGCTCAATCAAAACTGTTATCACAGTAAATATTCCTTCAAAACTTCCATGCTTCCCAAAATCTGCAACACTACGCTTGATATTCCCTCTCCATACACATGCATGTGTGTGTATGTGTGTATGTCACTTTCCTGACATTTGTACATTATTCTATGTACTATACATGCACATTTGATGAGTTGTAGTGCACCTGAGCACTGTACACAATAATTTTCATTATTATTTTTATATTTTAAATAATAACTCTTTAGCAATTAAACAAAAGACGAATATATATTCATCTTTTAATAAACATATTTTGTAAACAGACCAAAAATGATTGTGAAATCTAAGTGTAGAGATCTGGAGAGCAGTTGTAACCAATAAAGTCATCCACTTAAGCATAGTTTTGTCATTGTAAACCATGTTTTCTTAAAATGGGATGAGTTGAATATATATGCATAATAGATTATTGTTGTATGTATCCTGGAACTTTTTGCTAATGAAATTATGTGCCATAATGTTATTAGCTAGCACTCCCTTAGACCCCACCATTCAGAGAGAATATCACCATTATTTAAAAAAACTTAGATCTATGAAAAAATAAACATTATATATATATACAAGGTGTGGACGATATTTGTTCGCAATTTTCAACTGCTAATTTTATGCAAATTATTTTTACTTCCATTGTCACTCTTGTCTTCATAAAAACAGTAACTATATTTCCATTATTTATTTTCAGAATAATTGATTATGAATAATTTTGAACCTCCAAATGGAATCCGCACCGGGAGGACAAATAAAGACCAGAAGATCAATTCCCAGAACAACAGGTGGCTCGCTGTCTCATCCAAAGACGTCCCCAGAGTCATGCAGACAAAGTTTCCAGCGACAACATTGGTCTTAGGTGTAGTCATGCCACCTCACTTCTTCCCCGAGGGCCTCAAGCTGAACACCGATGGCTACATCCATGTTCTGAGTGAGGTAGTATATCCCTGGATCGACCAGGTAGCTGCAGGTAGGCTGTACGTGTGGCAGCAAGACTCAGCGCCCTGCCATACCAGCCGAAAGACCCAAGCCTGGCTGTCAGAGAACTTCGTCGACCACACTTCACCTGACATCTGGCTTCACAGCTCGCCTGACTGCAACCCCCTTGACTTCTTTGTGTGGGCACAGTGGAACGAGACACTAACAGATCTAGCTGCAATACAAAAGACGATCTGAAGGCCAGGATCACAAGTGCCTTTAGGGCCTAAGTCGGGGGACAGTGACGAAGGCCTGTAGCCGATTCCGAGGCCGTCATCAAAGCCAATGGCGGGTTTATCGAGTGAGATTGAAAGAACAAGTCATGAAGACAAACTGACCCAAGTTTGATATATATATCTTAAAAAATAAAACTACTGTGTTATTTTTTTCTAGACAGTAATCTTGCAGACAAATATCGTTCGCACCCTGTATATATATATATATATATATATATATATATATATATAAAGAATTCGAAGTTGAAAAGCCATGACAATGCAGGTTTGGACAGAGAAAAATTTTAAATGTAAGAAACAGGGTTTGTTTTTTTACCTTAATTTATTCATGTCCTGATATTTCGAGATTAATATCTCTTCTGTCGAGGAAATTAAAGGAACTATTCCAGTGTCCGATGTGGCTTCCTCGACAGAAAAGATATTAGTCTCGGAATATCAGGACATATGAATATATTAAGGCAAAAAAAAAAACAAATCCTGTTTCTTACGTTTGAAATTTTTCTCCGTCCAAACCTGCATTGTCATGGCTTTCCAACTTCAAATTCTTTATACCATATACAATGCTTCAAGTAAACTACAAATTCATATATATATATGGAGGCACATGGCTTAGTGGTTAGAGCATTGGCTTTGCAATCGAAAGGTTGTGAGTTCAATTCTCAGACCGGGTGATGTGTTGTTTCCTTGGGCAAGACACTTTATTTCACATTGCTCCAGTTTACTCAGCTGTAGAAATGAGATGATAGGACTGGGGTCCATATCATTCCACTGCAAAGTGGACGTGGAGGTGCCACGGTAAAAAAGCACCCAGCCCACACTGTAAAGTGGACGTGTAGGTGCCACGGCAAAAAAGCACCCAGCACTCACTGTAAATGAGGTTGGTGTTAGGAAGGGCATCCAGCTGTAGAAATCAAGCCAGAATCAGTTCCCGTCCCACCCTTGCAAGAAGGGAAAAAGCAGACGTAAAATGAAAATGATGATATATATATAAAACAAATTAATTGAAGATATATATATGTTTATACACAAGTATAGACATACACATGAGGGAGTCCAACCAATACCGGTTTTGCTCAATATAAGAATTAATAAAAATCGATTTATCAAAGCATAATAAAATATTTGGGAAAAGCAAACAAGATAAGAAAGAGATGTTTACCCATTTACTTCAATGTCCCGACTGCAGTTTCACTGAGTAATAACAGTAACCTGAGTATTTGAGCATTGTGAGAAATCTCAGCTCTTCAGGGAACTTCTCAATTATGAAAAATTCTTCTGAGTTATTTGCTACCAGCGATAATTTCAAATGGAAGAATTATCACATGATTAACAGTCAACAGAAGGGTAACAGTAGGTGGACAAATGGCGGGTAATGGGCTGCTAGGAAAAGTAGTCTAATTCAGCCAAATTTTATACTCTACCATAGGGGAGTAATTAACAAATAAATTGAAGATACATATATATTTTTTTACACAAGTATAGACATATGAGGGAGTCCAACCATATATATATCTTAGATCTATGAAAACAACATATGTGGTTTTTGAAATTATATAAATTTGTGTTTCTTATATATATATATATATATATGTATATAAATATAGAGGTAGAACACTGGAAGGTAATATCTGTAGTGGTAGAGCACTCAGTCCATGGGACGAGTTAGGTAGAAGTGGTTACACAACAGTTAGTTCACCATACCGAGAACAATTGTTTCACCTTTACGAGCTGAGGATCCGCTAAGGTGAAACAATTGTTCTCGGTATGGTGAACTAACTGTTGTGTAACCACTTCTATATATAAATATATATATAATTCAATATAATAAAGAGAGATAAACACCGATATATACACATCTGTGTTTAGATTATAAGGGACCAGATTTGCTAGGGTGAATAGTATACTAACTATAAAGAATTAGTAGACCTTTCACATTCTAGGTTTCTTAGAAGACTAAATGAAATGCGCATTTAGAATAACTACTATTTTAAATGTGGGTTTCATTTAGTCTTCTAGGAAACCTAGAATGTGAAGAGTCTACTAATCCGTACATCCACTGAAGAGCAGAAGAATTGGTAATTCCCTTCAATTGATGCGAAACAGTTTACCAAATACTGTCTGGATGTTCGATAGTTATCACAATCGGTTTATTTTTTCCTTAATTTCTTCTTTTAATCGAGTCTGGCAGACCGCTTTGTTTATAGTTAGTATACTATTCACCCTAGCAAATCTGGTCCCTTATAATCTGAACACAGATGTGTATATATCTGTGTTTATCTCTCTTTATATTGAATTATATTATACGGCCCGAAAAATGTTTTCCTTGAGCTATTTTTAATTGTAAGGGACCTTACTGAGTTTCTAACTCAATATCATCATCATCGTTCAACGTCCATCTTCCACGCTAGCATTTGAAAAATATATATATATATATGTATATTTATGTATATATATGTATATATATCATCATCGTTTAACATCCATTTTGCACGTTAGCATGGGTTGGACAGGTTGTCCCATTAAAGGCAAGATGGGTCAGGTGACCATGTCTTGCTCATATAGGACTGTTTCTGGCTAGATTTCTATAGCTGGCTAATCTCCCTAACACCAATCACATTTACAGTATGTGCTGGGTGCTTTTTGTCAAGACTCCTACACAACCACTTTGCTTTTTTTCATAAATATTATAAAATAATAATGAAATTATTGTGTAAAGTGCTCAGGTGCACTACAACTCGTCAAAGGTGTATGTATAGTACATAGAATAATACACAAATGTCAGGGAAGTACATGTGTGTATGTGTTAGCTGTAGTGTTGGCAGATCTCGGGAAGCATGGAGGCCTTAAAGGATGCAGTGTCTCGACAGCTAACAACTGATGCAGGTAGTTTGTTCCATGCTTCAGCAACTCTGAGCGTGAAAAAATGTTTCAGAAAGTCATGGGAGCTGTGCTGTTTTCTTACTTTGTGGGCATGTCCACGTGTTAGACACATGGAAATCAAAATAGTTAAAATAGTGGGTTTTTTTCTATTCTCTCTGAATGGTGGGGTCTAAGCGAGTGTTAATCAATAACATTGTGGCACATAATTTCATTTTCAAAAAGTTCCAGGATACATACAACAATAATCTATTATGCATATATATTCAACTCATCCCATTTCAAATAAACATGGTCTACATTGAGGGTTATGATAATGACAAAATTATACTGCTTAAGTGAATGACATCTCTCTCTCTCTCTATGTATATATATATATATATGCATATAAGGGAGGTGGAGCTAGTATGCACCAGTGGATGTGTGGTGATGGTATGCAT
This sequence comes from Eledone cirrhosa, assembly GCA_964016885.1. Classification (NCBI taxonomy): domain Eukaryota; kingdom Metazoa; phylum Mollusca; class Cephalopoda; order Octopoda; family Eledonidae; genus Eledone; species Eledone cirrhosa. The sequence goes on from OZ024740.1 coordinate 284,068,254, forward strand.
GAGCGATGTGGCATGGCTGAGCAAAGTGAGGGACTGTGTGTGGGAGAAATCTCATGTAGAGTGCAAGAGGAAAGACTGTGATGGTATGAACATGTGATGTGTTAAGTGCAGAGAAATCTCAGTGTGTGGGATCATGGAGTTGTATTTTCTCACCCCTTCCCCCTTTCTTCCCTCTTCCACATCACCCCAGAGTATCTCACCACACATGTCATATACCAATGATACTACACTTGTTATACACCCATGACATTATACTGTCCCCACCCCACCTATTGTCAGATACACATGGTATCTTATCATCCCTCTTACCTCCCTATAGGGAACAGAGGGTTCTTTAGTCCTGTCAATGACCAATGACTTAACTAGTGCTGGTGCCACAATAAAATGCACTGAGTGCACTTTGTAAAAGGGTTAATTTTAAGAAGAGCTTTCAGCCATAGAAATCATGTGAAAAAGGAATGAAAGAACTCTTCAGTAATGGTAACCTCTCTAGTGCTGGTGCCACAAAAATGTCCCCCAAAAAGTTGAAAGCAGTTCAGTTGTTTTGAGGACATGACAAGCAGTGTTGGTAACAATAAAATGTACCCAGTAGAGGTTGTGTATAAGAAGAACATACAGCCACAAAAAACTTACCAAGTAAAAAGTAGAGAGGATTCTTCAGCTGTGTCAAAGACATGATGCTCTACCTACTGCTAGTGCCGTGATGAAATACACAGTGCACTCTGCAGAGTTCAGGAATGAATGTGAGATGTGGCTCCCGGCCCATTTCAGAGATCAGTGGCTCCCATTATGACAACTCGTCCAACCTTAACTAGCAAGGAAATTGGATATTATCATTGTTTAATGTCCAATTTCCATGCTTGCATATGGATTAGACAGGTTGTCACCTTATGAGACAACTCAAGTGAGGAGACTACGTCTTGCTTATATGGATCTGTATTTTGGGATGTTTTCTATGATTGAATGCCCTTCCTAACACCAACCCCATTACAGTGTTGACTAGAGGCTTTTGTTTTGTCACCAGCACTACCACTTTATAAGGGTTGACCAAGATCTTTTAGCCATTTCCGTAGTATTGTGGGAGAGCATGTCTAGCTTTCCATGCTTCTATATATATATGTTGGAAAGTGTGTGAAATCCTTGGCACAATTAGGTATATTTAAAAAAAGGAAAAGAATGACTTGACTTGTAGTTCTAAACAATTTAATTTAATTTTATAATTGTTTCTACTTTAGGCACAAGGCCAGCAATTACCCAGTGCATTACTTTATTTTAATTTTATAATGTCATGATTTTACAATTTGCTTTGGTAGATCTCTACCAAAGCAAATTGTAAAATTATAATATTATAAAATTAAATTAAATTGTTTAGAACTACAAGTGAAGTCATTATTTTCCCTTTTATATATATATATATATATAAATACACACACACATATATATTGATAGTCAGCAGTATCGGGAAAAGGTAACCAAGCTTGTGGTCGATCCTCTTCTTCTATTAATATATATATAAATATATATATATACATCCATTTATAGTGGCTAGACCATGATAAGTTAAAAATAAAAATATTCTTTACTAAATCATAAATAATTATATTGGTTAATTTCTAGCATGCAGTAGGCCTGTCTGTTGAATCTTTGCTGAACTTTATTTATCACGTGTAATTCTAAACTTCAGAAATTGAGAGATGGATATAGTTTGATGCAATATGCTACACAATAAAATAATGCTGCTGTGAGCAATGTAATGTGCATGCAAAGATTTCTATGTGAAATAAATAACATGAAAGTGGAAAATATTCCATGTAGCTGTTTGTAGGTAGTCATATTAGACCTTATTGTTATCACAATTATTATGCTTCTTTACATTATCACACGTAAGAGGTGATCTACAAGGAGGTAGATATGTTTTTATTCTTGTGAATATTAGAAAACTATATTGCCAACAGCAAGCATAAAGTTAATATAAAGCAAATCAACACCAGGAGTTTAATGCTCTGTAGTAAAAGTATAAAATGCATTGAAACAGCATACGGTCAATGTAAGTTTTTGTGATTTGATGTTAGTCTAGCTAACGTGTGATTTTAAAGTGGCAATTCTTTTCAGTGGAATACATCTATATGTACAACATAAAAGGTGAGACTATAAGAATAATACCAGGATATTATTTCTTTATAATAGTGCAGCAGGAGGATTGATTGGTAAGCATTAATTAATTGGCACTAAGAAATTATGGAAATAAAAGTCTACATGGTTACACATACACTTTGCATGTATTAAGTTGTACTTCTCTTAAGAATTGCCATCTTCTGTATTATAAAAATGATCATCCAAATATAAAGTTGCTTGACCTGTATTTGAAACACACAAATTTAGAAGATGCTTTTGAATTAAGCATACAAATCAAAAGAAGGTATAAATAGTTTATATACTAATAAACAAAAATGTCAAAAATATATTTTTTTTAATTAAACAAGTCAAAAGGTTTTATCACAAGATTCTAATTTTGATTTTTACCTCCAGAATATTAAATTTATAATAAATACAAAATATATCAATTAGTAGAAACAAGGAATAACTATATCCTAATAATACCTTACACCAATGTTAAAAACAAATGAAATCAGAAATGTTAAAATAATAAGTGCAACTGAAAATTTATTCCTTTTTATTGGAAATACTTTCTTTCTTTTTTTGTACTATAAACTACAGAATAATTTACTTCTCTTTAATTAAAGATAGTATTTTATATTAGCTTTACAATGAGGACTCCATTGTATGTAGTGGGTGAAAAAGGAAATTAAATATCTGATTTATAACAAAAGACATCACAACAGTTTTCAATTGTAATTTGAAAGTTAATTTACAAAAAGGTTAGACAAGCTTTTCATATTAAAATCCTAGAGTGCTCTAATGAAGCTGGAAACTAGAAATGTAAGCATCAAATGATTGAAAATATTTATAACAGACTGAATTTTTCCAGCTAATCCATTTTGCTTTGCCCAAGCTTTTACTATTAAGTTCATCTATGTATTTTAACATGACTTTTAATATAATCAATCCAAGTTACACACACAAAATTACTAAATAACGATTTAGGTAGGTTGCTATCAATTTCATTGGGAGTTAGAAATTACTTGGTGTTAAAATCTCAAGTACTGACTGAGTTATAAACCCTACATCAAACTCTATCCTTTTTCAAGCAAACCAGAAACAATGTGTGAATTCTAATGGGACACTACATTGAATAACAGGATTGATTAACCATGTAGTTAGAGCTGGGATATGATTTTAACTTCCGATAATGCCTAATGGTAGTCACCGTAAATCAACATGTATACAGAGCTTTCTTACCACTTGACTATATAATGCCATATAGATATATATACTGTTGATTCTGGTTTTAATCAATAAGCAATTAGTTTACTTTAGTAAGAGTGTTTGTCATTAGGTGAGTGATGTTTTATGGATCAATTGTGCATAATATAGTTTGTTTTCAGTTATTATTTGTTGGGGTTATATGGTTGGAGTTTGTTAGTAGGTGGTTGTTCTGATTCTGTGTAAGTGCAATACTAATAATTATTTCTACTTTTGGCACAAGGCCAGCAATTATCCCAGTGTATTACTGGTACTTTATTTTATCGACCCCGTAAGGATGAAAGGCAAAGTCAACCTCAGCGATACTAATAATGAAATTGAGTAGTGATCACTACAGATATAAAGAAACTAGATAATATGGCAGCTGTAGTCTGATGAAGTTCATTAAAAAAAGTTAGCTTCTTTAACAGCAGTTAAATACCCAGAAATGACTGTCAGGGTGTTCTCTCTTGATTGTTAAAGACTTATGGTGAATTAATCAACACTTCTACAATTCATAGCAAGGCTATAGAAATGTTTATATGCAGGAACATTTGATAAATGATCCAATATACAGCCCCAGTCAACACAGACACATATACATACATATATATATATACATATAGGAAAAGAGTTAGGACCCTGACAACAGAGCTCAAGCCGTTTCGATGGCTATTTCTGGACTCAAATAGCCGTCGAAATTGCTTGAGCTCTGCCGTCGGGGTCCTGACTCTTTTCCTATTACCCACTCTACTACTCAAAGTATTGAGTACTCTGGTGCGTTATGGTCCACCTGGTTCCTTACCACACTTCCTTCGTTATATATACCAACACATACTCAAAATTATATATATATATATATATATATATATATATAATTTTGAGTATGTGTTGGTTGTTTACTGACACTTCAGTATGCAGGTTGGAGCACTCAACGCAGAGCACAGGTTGGTCTGTTTACTCCATATATATATATATATCCAATTCTCTAACCACTCAGCCACACGCCACACGCCTTCACACTAATCTTGAGGTTGTGAGTTCGAGACCGGTCGATGCGTTATGTCCTTGAACAAGACATTTTATTTCACGTTGCTCCTTCTACCTGGAGTTGCGACCGATAGATAGTACTAGCAACTGGAAAGACCGATGGAAACATTGTTTCCTGGGTCCGATTTGACGAAAGTCGATCGATTCTTATATATATATATATATATATATATATATCATCATCATCATCGTTTAACGTCCATCTTCCACGCTTGCATGGGTTTGGACGGGAGTTTTCCCACTTGAGGCAAGAGTGGTTGTCTTGCTCGCATAGGACTGTCTGGCGGGTTTTCTACGGCTGGATGCCCTTCCTAACACCATATATATATATATATATATATATATATATATATATATATATATGAACACAAACAGATGCATATAAATATATGATTCTTAGAAAGATAACAAATAACTGTGAAGATTAGTGAGACATTGTACCAGAAATCCAGCCTACTGAAGCAAGCATGCCAGACAATCATTGAAGTAGTATAGGTGGTGGTGACAGAGGTTAGTATGTATAATATACTCTCAGGCTTCTCACCCACTGTTCATCTCTTTATATCAGTCACTCTATGGCAGGTTTGCAGTCGAGCCCCTAGCAGTGGAGACTTCAGGTGTCCTTGGCCCTAGGGCTATCTCCCCACACATTAGCATAGGCACTGAGCTGGCTAGCTGCAGGTGTAAGCCTCGCGAAATGGAATGGCTCTTCCAGTGCATCTCCCTCACCATCCTCTGGAGAAACGCCTTCTCTATTCTGTCCGCTGGGGCCGTGGTGATCCAATTTGCTCATAATAGTGATAGATGGGGAGGGCGAGAGAGATGGAGGTGATCTCAGTGGGAGTTTGGCTCGTCTGTGTTTAAACCTGGTGTACATGTGTGTTTATGTTTACTAAATCTCTTGTGTATCCATACTACCGACTATATCTTGCTAAGTAACAAAGAAGGTAATTAGCTCTGTTCATATCTAATCCTTCCACCACTAGCTATTATCATTAATACTCTGTCTATCTTTGATCATCATGTTTTGATATCTGATCTCTTCCCATCATTCTTTCTCTCATCGCATGTAGCTCTTCATTGACATTTACCTCTGTTTTCTACCATCAGCATCTGTTGATATCAATCACTTCCATCCATATTCAATACTATCACCTTCTGCCATTAACCATCATTCTCTTATTCCCATGAAATTATTAGCAGATAGCTAGTGTAATGTTACTTATCATTTCTCTGTTGCTATCCATCACTAGCTCTCTCCTACCATGATGCATCCTTATTGCTATCCCACAATTGTGTTCACAATTTCCTACTCAACTTCTAACCAATACCAATAACCAGCATGTAGCCAGGGCCGGATTTAATGGGGGTAAAGGGGGCAATTGTCCAGGGCTCCCCACAGTGTGAGACCCTACCAGTGTCAACCATAGCAATATATTTGTGCATTCTGCTAGGCTTTTTAGTTTTATCCCTTTGCCAACGAGAACTATATTTTTAACAAAAAGTATTTAATGTCCTTACTGTGGCAAAATTCATCAAATTTTCTCAACTTTAGAGATATCAGATTAATACAAAATATTTGATGTCGCTGTGTAAAGTGCTTGCACTGGTATTGCAAAAACAATGCACCCAGTAAACACTCTAAAGGAATGGCATCCAACCATAGAAACCATGCCAAATATGTAATGTATGACTAAGATGAGGTCACTTCAAAATGTCTGGTCTCAAGCTGTGACAATCTGTCTAACACATGCCAGTGAGGAAAGTAGATTTAAAATGAGCTTTGTTAGATTTTTTTTAAAATTAAATACCTGTGTATATAAATTTTCAATTCCAATTAATTGAGCAATCTGACTTTGATATGAAAAAATGGGGGTTTCGTATGCATTTAAAATTTTTTTCTATGAGGGGCCCTCCTGAATCTGAAGTTCCCCAGGTCCACCAAGGTCTAAATCTGGCCTTGCATGTAACTATCCCTATCATTCTTCCTTATCCATTACTTTATTTACCCCTTCCTACTCATAATCATACTCTATCCTCTTTCATTTCTTGGCCAACAATCCTCTTCTAATCACTTGCTTGTCTTGAATAAACAGACACTAAACAGAGTGGAGTGGACAAAGGAACCTTTCTAGTGTTGATACCATGATAAAATGCACAAAGGGGTCCCAATCAAATAGGCCCACTGTTGACTCTTTAGCCATGTTGAGGACTTGACAACTACTCTAGTGCTGATAGAATGATAAAAGGCATTCTGTACCTATGTAAAGTAGTCTGTACTAAGAAAGGCATCCAGCAGAGAAACAATGTAAAAAATGGTAGTTACATTGAATATGACCTGTCCAACACATGCCAACATGGAAAGGTGAATGGAAAATTTTAATGATGATCAACATAATTTAATGTCTATTTAATGTCCATTTAATGTCAATCTTCTCTGCATACATACATATCTTCATCCTCATTATTTAATGTCCATTTTCCCATGCTGACACGGGTTGGACACACATACACACACACACATATATATATTATTCCTTAGCTCAAGAAGGAGCAGTGACGATAGATTCTAGTTTTAAGTAAGGACAGCAGCAAGGTGATTAGTAGCTTAGAGAAGCAGTCTGCTGGTGAAGCAATGAGAGAGCAGGGGAATGAGAGAGCATGAGTGAGAGGGAGGGTGAGCGAGGAAGGGAGAGAGAGTGGGCAAATCAGAGAGAGGAGGAGTGAGAGAGGGAAAGTGAGAGAGAGAGAGAGAGGAGGAAGAGAGAAAGGGATGAAGGAAGAGAGGGGGAGGAAGAGAGAAAGGGATGAAGGAAGAGAGGGGAATGAAGAGAGAGAGGAAGGAAGAAAGAGGGAAAAGAGAGAGGGAGAGGGGGGAAGAGAGAGGGAGAGGGGGGAAGAGAGAGAGAGGGGGGCAGGGGAGACTACATTTTAAAGGTTGCTCAGTCATAGAATATTAGTGAATGAATATATGATAATTATATATTCAGTGTGCCTGTGCAAGCATTCTTTTTGTATAATTTTTCTAATAGTGCTTACAATTCTGTTGAATAAAAAGTACAAATATAAAAAAAAGCCATATTCTTCTTATGACAAATCTACTCCATCTACATATGACAGAAGTAGTTTGTTGTAGCAATTAGTTTTCAGTAGCTATTAGTATTTATTGTTTACATGTGATTACACTAGTTTTGTATAATAAAAACAAAATTGGCAAAATTATCAAGCTATGTAACGTTCCAGCAGCATGTGTTACTCAGCTTGGCACTAATCAATACCACCTTGCCGTTATAAACATTACTAAGATTAGTGAAAGTAAGCTACACACTCTTTTTTTTTTTGGCTTATTATTCATGTATTTTTGTTTCTGCTGCAATATGTTTCAGGGCAATTCATTATCTGATGTTTATTGGGTTTTTTTCCCCTAAAATTTATTCTCTGTGGCAACAGAATTTCAAATACACACTGCAAATACAGTGTGCTTCAATTTAGCAGGTTTTTATTTCATCTGCATTCCTCTTTATCTGTTATCCCTATTTTCCATTGCCAGTTTGAGTCTGATGATTCAAAAGAATAATATACTATTACTACTTGTATTTAACATCAAAATTACCATCTTAGGTCACAGAAAGTAATAATAAAAAAAAAAAGTGGAAAGTAAAAAAGGAAAAGAGAAATGAAGTCAAGATCTTAAACATTATTATTTTAACAACATTTTCATGTAGAATAAAACCTTTTTATAGTTATTTAGCATCAGATTAACCTTGATTGAGCATGTCTATAATTAAAGGCATTCCAGTCATCATCATCATGTAATTTTTTTTTCAAGTACTTTTCAGGGGAAATGACAAAGGAACATAGTAGGTGAAGGGAAATTATAAGACCCATCCAACCCATACAAAAGAATGATAATGATGATGAGTGTAATCTATCATAGATGGTCCAACGTTTTCTTCCTTTTGTTTTCATATATTTTTGAAGATGGTAAAATGTGATTTGAAGGACATATGGCTTCTATTTCTAGTTTGCTGAATGACATAAGGCTTCTATTTCTAGTTTGCTTGTAAAATCAAGACACTATAGAGAAAATGAAATAGGCAGTTGTGACATTCATACCTGTCAAAGGAAATGTGTTTATATGTATCCGCTCGGCAAAAGAAAACATTACTTATTCTTTTCACATATTTTAGGATCTCATCATCCATAACATTCACAAAATGAAATAAGTTTTCATGTGTATAATAATATAATTGTTTCTACTTTTGGCACAAGGCCAGCAATTACCCAGTACATTACTGGTACTTTATTTTATCCACCCCATAAGGATGAAAGGCAAAGTGAACCTCAGCGGGATTTGATAATAATATAATAATGGTTCATACATTGTAATCATTTTTTGAACAAGTAAGTAATTGAGTTTCATAATTATTGTGACCATTAACATTTTTCATAATTATTGTGACCATTAACATTTTTCTTTAGTACACAACAACAATATCAAATGTCACCATTCATTCAGATGACGGCCATACAACAACAATATCAAATGTCACTATTCATTCAGATGACGGCCATATTGTCAGACAAAACATGTAATGGCAGTTTCTTAAAATAGCCACAAGCTTTTGATTTATGAAGAAGAGGAAATGGAGTATGGAAAAGGAAATTAGGTTCAGCAAATAATATAATTCACGATAAGATATACAATATCAATTGTTATGATGTGTTGGTATAATATATATTTATAGTGAATGCTCACCAAAATGGAATGACTTTGAGGATTTCAATTTATATGCATTTGCATCATCATCATTTTTATGTCAACTTTTCCATGTTGGTATGAGCTGGACAGGACTTTTTGAGGCAATGTTTTACACCCTTCCTGATACCAAACCTTTAAATCACTTCTTATGCTAAGCAGGGATACAGTGCACCTATTCTAAACCAGATACCCCAAATTAAAATTAATTCTAAGTAAACTTAAAGGCAGAGGGAATATTCTACTTCATTTAAAGAACTTTAAAGTTAAACAGCCTTCACTATTCTATAATAAATAATTCATTTTATAAAGTTATTTGAAATTTCAGATTAAATTTCCTTAAAAGTATAAAGCAATTACAAAATTGCAATCATGCATTCATTAAAATTAGATACCATTGAAATACATACTTAACAAATGATCCTTACAATTCAACAGTGCACTACATTGTGCAAGAGTCTTCTATTATAGCTCAGAGTTTACCAATACCATGTGAGTGGAATTTGGCAGATGGAAACTCTTCAGAAGCCCTTCATCTGTATGTATATTTTTTTCTTTTGTCATGTTGCACTTCCAGACTCATGAAGTTCTTATAACTTGTGTTACATTATTTTTGTTAGTTTACTGGTGTTTCATAGGTAGTTTGGGAGGTTTTGTTTTACCTTAGAAGCAATAATCTTGCTTTTGAAAAGACTTCACCAAGATGAAGAATTTGAACTTAAAACAATACAAGCCTGAAGGCATCTCATCTGACTAACAGTTCTGTTGATTCACTGCTCTGAACTGATAGTTTATCAGTGGAATTGGAACTAAGAGTGCAGAGCACTAGAACAAATATATATGTGTGTGTGTATGTTTGTCTGTGTATTTAACACAACACCACTAGTTAAAACAAAACACTGGTGCATAGTAAAAATAGTATCTGCTGATCAGTAAAATATAGAACAATAAAATAAGTACCAAACTGTCATAAGCATTGAGGTCATTATGATCAACCAAAAACACCGGAATGTGGTGCCACAGCATGGCTGCAGTTCAATGACAGAAACCAGTAAAAAGAGCAAAAAAAGTGTGTGCGTGTGTATATATCATCAGCATCATCACCGTTTTACGTCCATTCTTCCACGCTAGCATGGGTTAGACGGGTTGTCCTGTTGTCGGCAGTATCCGGTCGGCTGACCATGCCTTGCTCATACGGGAACTGATTCTGGCTTGATTTCTACAGCTGGATGCCCTTCCTAACACCAACCTCATTTACAGTGTGAGCTGGGTGCTTTTTTGCCGTGGCACCTCCATGGTCACTTTGCAGTGGGAGGGGGTAGGGGCATATTGTCTATATGCTTCAGCTTTGCCTTGTCCCTGTGGGAAGTCGGGTCTTCTGTATTATTGCGTGACGCCAGAGGTCACGGTCGTGTGTCATTGCTCTTGAGAGGTGCAATTGGGTAAGGTCAGCTTTTAACACCTCATCCCAGGTCTTCTTGGGTTTTCCCACTCCGCGAGTGCTCTGCACCTTTTTATGCAGCAGTCATCCTTCATACGCATCACATGTCCATACCAACGCAACTGCCTCTCCTGCACACAGCATTTGATTCCTCTTATGCTCAGTCTCTCTCTCAATTCGTTTATGCTTTGCCGTTCGCGTATATACTATTACACATCCATCGAAGCATGCAGGCTTCGTTTCTTTCTAATCTACGCAAGTCTTCCACAGACAGCGCCCAGGTCTCACTACCATGTAACACGCTGTTCGTATACACGCATCATACAGTCTGCCTTTCATTTTGAGGGAAAAGCCTTTTGCAGCTAGCAGTGGCAGTAGCTCCCTGAACTTCTTCCATCCCGTTCTTACTCTAGTTATTGTACTTTCCGAACACCCACCTCCGCTGCTAATTCAGTCACCTAGGTAGCAGAAGCTGTCTACTGTTTCTACAGAGCCCTCCCAGAGTTTGGTGGTGCTTGTTTCCTGTGGTTGTTCACTGCTTGCTGTCCCAGCACAGCTGCTACATCTGAAGCCTACATTCTTAGTTGAGCTTCCTGAGATACCGCTACATCTCTTGTCTACCCATTGTTTGCATTTGGGGCAGAGAATGGAGTTCCTACCTACACCTTTCCTACACACTGAGCAAGGCCATTTCCCTGAGGGGATGTGGGTTCTGTTTTCTCGTCTACTTACAACCTTAGTCTTTGTCAGGTTGACCCTAAGACCCTTTCTCTCTAGTCCTTGCTTCAAGTTTGGAATTTCTTCTCTAGTTCTACCATAGATTCAGCTATAAGTGCGAGGTCATCTGCATACAGGAGTTCCCATGGGCATCCGGTCTTAAACTCCTCCGTTATTGCCTGCAGAACTATGATGAACAGGAGAGGGCTAAGAACAGAGCCCTGGTGGACACCGACCTGTACGCTAAATTCCTCGCTATAGTCATTGCTAATCCTAACTTTGCTGACTGCTCCCCTATACATGGCTTGTACAGCTTTCACAAGCCATTCATCTACTCCTAGTTTTCTAAGAGCCCACCAGATTATAGCATGGGGAACTCTGTCAAAGGCTTTCTTGAGATCGACGAATGCCAGGTAGAGCGGCTTACTTTTAGCTAGGTACTTTTCCTGTAAACTGCCTAACAAGGAAGAGGGCATTAGTGGTGCCTTTACCTGGCACAAACCCAAATTGCATCTCACATCTAGTTTCACCCGGTCCCTAATCAACTGTGCTATAACTCTTTCTGTTACTTTCATGACCTGGTCCATCAGCTTTATACCTCTATAGTTTCCTCTATCTAGTGCATCACCTTTACCTTTGTAGCAGTTGACAATGATGCTACTGCACCAATCCTTTGGTATGACACCTAGTATTACCTGGTTAACAATACCTGTGGTTATGGTGTGACCTACCAACCCAGATGCCTTCAGCATCTCGGCAGCTATACCCGATGGACCGGTTGCCTTCCCCGTCTTTATATCTTTGATTGCCTTACTTACTACGCTGCTGCTGACTTGTACTGCTGGCCCCTCTATAGGGTCTACTTGGGGTAGGGTCTCTTCTTCCCATGCATTCTCCTCATTTAGTAATCTATCATAATGGCTCTTCCACGCATCTTTCTTCTCAGCACTTGTGAGGGCAAGCTCACCTTTATCATTCTAGATACACTTCTCTCCAATGACATCACAATTCTCTCTGACACACTGCTTCGCAATCTTGAACACCTCCTGTTTCTGGTCCTCACGTTGCAAAACATGCTTGAATTTTCTATCCTCTGCTTCCCTCCTGGTCTCTATGTAATGTACCCTGCTTCCCCTGTTCTTCCATTCTTTCAGTGCCTGTCTCTTGGCCTTAACTGCTTCATCTACCTTATTGTTCCACCACCAAGTCACTCTCCTCCTGCCTGTGGTCTTACTCCAGCCACAGACCTCATACGTCGCCTTTAGTAAGTTATTTTTTAGGAACTCCCAGTGCTCTTCTACATTGAATGTCTCTATCTGTTCTTCTTTACTGTAATAGGCGTTGAGTAAAATATCTTTAAATCTGTTACTGGCTGAGGGGTCTTTCAGCTTCCAGATCTTTCTTCTCCAGGTTGGCCTCTGTTTCCAGGTTCATCTAGTTCTGACCGTGAGGTCGCTGTCGCTGATAACTGAGCTATGTTGGGAGGTACATATATATATATATTTGTATTGGTGTTCCAGCATAGTGATATACATATGAATGTACGTATTGTATATTGAATAATATATGGGATGTTTATGAAAAACATTTCGAAGGCCTTTCACTGTGAATTTCTAAGGTTGCGATCAACATCACACACCCAGCCTCAGCAGAAAAAAGGGGAGTGACAGATGCACTTCTAGCTTATTAGCTGTTATCAAGACTACATATCTCCTTATATTTGTTGAGACTAATGTAAGCTTGAATCTTATAGATTCCAGTCTATGATTATGAGCTGATGAAACTCATTTGCAGACGGAGCAGTAGTCGGCCCAAATTTAATTAAAAATTTGTATTGGTGCTCTGTACATTCATATATATATTCCCCCTCAAACCCTCGGAACTCTTTTCCTACCCACTTTTCTCCTGATGAAGAGCTTATGCCCGAAACGTCATCAAGTGTGAAACTAATATTAACATTTTGTTCTGCCTCTTCGCTTCCACGTTGTTTTTTTGTTTTTTGTTCAGTCTCAACTATATATCATCATCATCATCATTTTATGTCCGCTTTTCCATATATATGAAAGTGTTCAAGACCCCGACGGCAGAGATCAAGCTGTTTCAACGGCTATTTCTGGACTAAAATAGTCCAGAAATAGCCGTCGAAACGGCTTGAGCTCTGCCGTCAGGGTCATACATTTTCCTAATACCCACTCTACTACCCTAGGTATTGAGTACTCTGGTGCGTTATGGTCCATCTGGTTGCTTACCACAACTCCTGCGTTATATATATATATATATATATATATATATATATATATTTCGTTTCTGAATTTGTTTAGCAAGATTCTTTATCTGAAAACGTGTGTTGAAACCGATATTGTTATACTTTGGGAGGGTCATGGTGTGTGTGTTTCTTATTGGCAACATGACACTCCCAAACTATAACAATATATATATATAAGTAAGTTAATTTTATAATTTTCTTATTTTACGTCTCTTATATTATTGTTCTGCAACCCCATGCATTGAACCACACTGTTATTAAGACAAAACCTATATATTTGCTAGCATTGATATGCATCTGTATGTTACTAGATATGAATTCTTTATTATATATATATATATATTATGGAATACTGTTGGCTTCTTGCTACAATACTTTCTATACCTTTAATTTATATATATATATACAGATAGACAGATAGATATGCAATTATTAATATCTTAGTAAATATTAATTTGTCAATACATAAAAGATTGCAGTCATATCTTTAATATCCACTGGTAAGTAAAGTCTGAAGATGGGGGGAATATATTTGAAGATGAATGAGGAGGGTTGAAGTAATACAAGACAATAGCAATTATAGTACATATAATTATCATTTGGGAATGGTGGATTACAATATATCATTATAATGGTTGAAAAGGATGCATGGTGATAAAAGTTACAAAAAAAATAATGCTTGTTGGCAATTTTAGTAGTTTAAACCTCACTTCTGAGATTTATTAAAAAAGGTAATAGAATGTGAATGGCCAAAAGAAGTTTGGTGAAAGGATGCAGTGAGTTGGTAGTGAAAAGTAATAATAGTACAGATAGAGTAAGAAAGGTTTAGAAATTAAATAGTTTACTTTCATCCAAGTAAGTTGTATTTCATGAATAAGATAACTTGGCTACTAAGGAAAATGTTTTGAAGATCTGTTTTAGACATATTAACATTGGTGATTCTCTATCCACCAAACTCAATAGATGATGATAATGATATTGATAACTAACTAAAAGGTAAGTATAAATTGAGTTACAGATGTGAAGACTTCTAGCATTCTTAGCCTTTGGACAACATCCCTGCTCACTGCTATCTGAGTGGAGTCGGCTACCTGCAAGATCAAACTCCAAGTGTTGGAGTGGCTGTTCTAGTGTCTCCCTCACCATCCTCCAGAGTAATGTCTTCTCCATTCTGTCCACAGGGATCATGAGATGAACTAACCCATAACACTTTAGCATTTAAACTGGCCGTATCAGGCCAGAATTCTCTTACCTCTTTTTCTTCAAACCAGCCATAACCAGCCCCTCATACTGATGTTAAGGTATTGTTCTCAAAATAAATAATATAAAAATCTCATAGATTTGATATTATGTGAGATAATTATGTAAGATAAAGCATGCGAGATAAAGTGTTTACCATGAAAATAAAATAGTAAATATAGAGTAATGTAAATGCTAAAGGGTTAAACAACTAAAAACCTTCTGAACCTGTTTGAAAAAGATGCTATGTCACATGACTAGTAAATGAAGTAGCTGTTGCTAGGTTTGACAGTATTTAGATAGTAAGAAAATTCAAGTTAATATGTTCAAGTGGAAAAGTTTATATCTCACATAATATCAAACCAATGAGATTTTGTTGTTATTTATTTTGAGAACAATACCTTAACATCAATATGAGTGGCCAGTTATAGCTGTTTTGAACAGAAAAAGGTGAAAGAATTCTGGCCAGATATGGCTGGTTTAAATCGAACCCAGTGTGTTACTGGTACTTTATGTTATTGAACCCATAAGGATGAAAGGCAAAGCTAACCTTGGTGAAATTTGAACTCAGAACATAAAGGGATGTAACTATATGCTGCAAAGCATGTTCAACATTCTACTGATACTGCCAATCCACCACCCTAAGGATGAAATAATGAAAACAGATCCTAACACTAAATGCAACCAGCACAATGAGGTGGTTGACCACATCATCTTTAGCTGCCCAGTCTTTGCTAAGTCATGTACACAGACATGATCAAGTCAGCAGTTATCTAGTCAGCAGCTATATACACTGAGCAATATGTCAACACTTTGATGTAAAAATGGGCATGAAGTGGTATAAATACATTCCAAATATAGTACATGACAACAACCTGTTCAGAATTAGCTAGGATATATACCCATCCAAACTGATAAAGGTATCAAATCAAACTACCCAAAAATAATAATTAAGGACTGGAAAAAACAAAAAACATGCCCACTGCTAGATAATGCAATCGCTTCTGACTAGAATATTGCTCAAAATGAAGTGGAAAAACTGTTAAAATACAAGGATCTTGAAATTGAACTACACAAGCATGAAAGCAAAAACATCACTAATAATAACCAGATCATTGGGTGTATATATGAGAGAAGGTGTGATATTTATGGCTTAAGGGAGCACAAGATTTACCAGTTACATACTGTAAAGTGGTTGGTGATAGGAAGAGCATCCAGCCGTAGATAGCTTGCCAAACAAAGGGTTAAGAGGACCCTTTAGTTCTGTCAAGGACAGAACAGCCTCCCTAGTACTGGTGATCTACACAATAAATGCACCCAGTACACACTGTAAAGTGGTTGGTGTTAGGAAGGGTATCCAGCTTTAGAAAGCTTGCCAAACAAGGGGTTAGGAGGACCCTTAAGTTTATGTCAAAAGACATGACAACTTCTCTGCACTCAATATGACTGTACATAGCAGGATATAGACCCCTTGGCCTGTCTGGGAGGTCAACAGCCACTGCTTCAGTACTGAGTTGGTCTTTGTAGACCTGTGCAACCCTTGTTAACAAATAAATCAGATGTTAAATGATGATGATGATGATGATTATGATCGTGGCGAACTGTATGTAATTACAACTTTATGGACTGTGACACTGAGAATTGATGTCTTAAGATGATACACTACACAGCACCTAAGATAGCATAGAAATTTATGATTCTGTGGTTGGTAGTCAGTTACTCAAATGACTTAGTTATCAATAACCATTGTGAGAACTGACTCTCAAATTGAAATATCAATGTAGAAAAAATTATTTACTAACTAAATTAGGCACACAATGCTCATGGAATTTTCAATTGCTTATCCAATGCTGCAATGGCTTGAGACATATCTTCTGCATGATGCAAAATTGTTTTTCTTCTCTAGAATCTTTTTGCTGGTATATAATTCTGCATTTGAATTTGTTTGTGTATGTGGTTGCATATTTATGTTCATATTTCCATGTATTACATATAACTCTACATGTGCTACATTCCATGATATATTTTACGTTGTTGTTTGGAGCATAGAAACAGAAAGATTCTTGCATAAAATCATAATGGAAGGTTTTAATTTAAATATGAAACACTTTAAAATAGGCAGTTTTCTATGGAAGAACCAGAGGTGGTCTCAGGTGATTTAGTATTAAAAGGGTTTAAATAAGTATAAAAGGGATTCCTTTAAATTAAGCCCTCTTGATTTCAAAATAAAATAAAATAGCTTTACAGTTATCTTCTGCAATGCTCTGATGAAATAATAAAGAGTCAACATCCAAATAAGCTGTTGAGAGATCATCAAGGATTTTAGAAATACAGTATATGCTGAAAACGATAGTTGACATATCACTAATAAGCAAATGAAGTTTGGGATTTGGTTTTGTTGAAGCTTTAGAGGGAGGAGCAAGCTGGATTCAAGAATTAATAAGTGAATTAGTCAGTGTCAAAGAAGAGGAGATTAGTGAAAAAGAACTACAGTGAGCTGAGGTTCATGGCACACAAACAATAATGGGGGATTCTCTACCTTGGATTCAGTACTGTTCTTTGAATCCTTCATTACAATCTGCCAGGATGAAAAATAAAAATTAAAGAATAAAAAAAGAAAGTCTATCACAGTTTGATGTTTATATATACACACACACACATATATATATATATGTATATATATATATATAATATTTAGTAACAAATATGAAAATAATTACATATAAAAGAAATTTCTTACAGAAATTAATCCTGAAACTCAGAATGAGATAAGAAAAACTCATGTTTAATTAAAAAGACAAATTTTTAAAAGTATAATCCTTAATGTATGTAAAATATTCTATATTATGTACTGCATGCAGATTATGGAAATAAATTTATATCTAGTGTAATTACAAGCTGCCTAGATAGATTGGCAAATTACAACCTAGAATAACAAATAAAAATATGCTCATAATATTGTGTCTGATAGTTGAACATTTTTCTATCCTCAAGGAAACACACAGGTTCAAATCTAATATGCATACACATGTGTGTGCATACACAATTACTCCTCATTTCCTTTTCTGTTATGTACAGATTTGCATTCATTATATAAATATATCTGTTGAAAAATCTTTGCAATTTCAATCAATTTATGTGTGCATATGTGTGTAAACCTGTGTATGCATTTGCATGTTCATATGAATATGCAATTGCCTGGTTAATATGTATTATGTAATTCAGTAACATTCACACTCCCATATAAAAACTTTCTCTTTCTTGTTTATTATATTTTCAAGCTGCAGGAAATAATACTATCTAGCAGAACATACCATTTACTCAAGTCACTTTGCTTGTTCTAAACTGAACTTCCTATAGCATTACATTGCTAAGATATAGTTACATTTGGATAGTATGTTTACAGCAATATTTTTCAAGGAATTTAAAAATATGCTTCCGGATCCTGCCGTAGTAAAAAATAAAAAAATAAAAAATCTTGAAATCATACTGTTAAAGTTTACATTAAAATATAAATAAAAACAATTACTTACATTTTCTTTGTCTGTTTGAGTTTTAGGAGTGAGAGTCAACTGTAATACAAGGTAGCCCATGTAAGCGGATTTTCCTTTTTCAGATAACATAACTTTCATTTCCTCAGTCCTGAAATGTTTTAAGTTCAAGACAGTATGATTCAGATGGGTTGGGATTTTTATTACATTTTACAGAAATCAATTTGTAATTGTGTAAGACCATAATGGCTATGAGGTTGGACTACATTGTCAAGAGCAAGTCATTATTGTATTACATTTCAGGGTGGTGGATTGGCAGTATCGGTAGAGAGTCGGACGCCATGCTTTCCAGCATAGTTACGTCCCTTTACGATCTGAGTTCAAATCCCGCCGAGGTTGACTTTGCCTTTCATCCTTACGGGGTCGATAAAATAAAGTACCAGTAATGCACTGGGTAATTTCTGGCCTTGTGCCTAAAGTAGAAACAATTATTGTATTACATTTCTGAGCAAGTAATTCTACTCCAACTTCACAGTCAAGAAGTTATTGTAAAATTTCATTAGAATTAATTTTGGATTTATACTTTCATAATATCAAGCCATGGCTGTGTGGTTTATAATCTTGCTTTGCAGTTACATGGTTTTGTGTTCAATATACTGTGTAGCTCCTTGAGCAAGCATTTCTACTATAGCTTTGATTTGATCTATACTTTATGAGTGGAAATTGGTAGACAAAAACTGTGCATAAGTCTGTCATATACATAACTATAACCCTTAGTGTGCTTCATAGTTTGGTACTAAAAAAAAAAAAAGACTGGTTGAGCTATTTGAATACAGTTCTAGTAACAAAAAGCATTGAATGAGACTTTAGACAAATACTTTATTAATGTTTCTAAAAATAGATAAAACTAACTTTTGTTTCCACTTCCCCATTGTGTGTGCATATCCCAAAACATAGTCATTAGGCAGCACTGAAGATTTTCATCTTCATGCAGCATATCTAGTCATCCTGGAAAACCACACCCTTTGAACAAAGCACAGTTATGTAATAAGTTATACACAGATTTCCACAGCCAATTTACACCAAGACAAACTAGATCATTAGTGAGTATCTTTGTTTGGTCTGGTAAACATTGCATTTTTAATGAGCAGACTCAATTCTTTGATCTTTCATCCAGTAAAACAACATTAGCTGAGATTTATCTATAAATCATAGTTTGTAAAATTACTATAACATATCAAAACTGATGTACAATATTAATAACTACATAGATAAACATTATTTTGAATAAAACAAATTCTAACTTACACATTAGGTTCCAATGTGGTAAGGTCAATAGTGGCCGATCCCATTGAGTCATCATGCATTGCTCGATCATAATCAAATACCTTTATACTAAGTGGCTTTAAAATGTCTTCAATTGGGATTGTAAATTTTTCCTCCCATCGAGGATTAAGGTTTTTATATATTATTCGGCTTTTATGATGTAGTTTACTATCGATTTTAAATTTGACATATGGATCACTTGTTCCTAAAAAAAATAGAAGCCATTAATTGTTACATCACTCTACTTAATGTTACATTCAATAAAACCATTTAAAATAAAAATGTTATTTTATTAAATTATAAATCAATAAAATAAGACACTAAAAAATAACAGTAATACAAACAATAAAACTGATTTTTTAAAATCTTGTTTAAAGTATAGAGATAAAAGCACATCAATTCATGTCATGTGTATCGTAATTGAAACATTGAAAGCTGCCATTTTTTACACTGTCTAGACTAATTTCAACTGTTTTTATTTTTTTAATTTTGCTGATCTGTGATTACATTCACATCCAATTTACCAATGAGTTTATTGCAAAATCATTGAGTAAATTAGTTTAATTATATCCTAAATTCTGAGAGAGCAAATCTATTGGAGCATTCAGTTAATGTATTTCTGAAATGTTTTATGTAAAACAGTACAAAATTCCCCCAAAATTTCTAAAGTGTTTCAGCTGAGATTTTAGCTTGTATATTTTTTCTTATGACAAAAACAAGAAAACAAAACAAAAACAAAGGTTAAGTGTAAAATTAGAGAGACAATAATTTGATAGTAAGAATACCAAATCTAATTGACTAATATTGATTTTGTTTTGAATTTTTATGTCTATAATTGACCACCTGATTTTAAATCTTGCCAAAATTAACAAAACATGAATGTGTAGCATAGGATAGATAACTGTATATGGTAGGTTACAGTTATACACCCAGAAGCCCCTTTAGCAGGAACTGACAAAGGTTGCCAAAAAGAATAACTGCTTTAAGCTATGTGTAAGGCAGACCTTTCAGTTTTCAAGTGGTTCTTTAATCATAGCGCAGTTTGATCAGAACATACAAAGAAAGGTAAGTTTCAATTAGAAACTATCGTACTTTTCCAATATCTCAACTAAGAAACACCATAATTACACCTGGTCAAATTAAAATCTTTACTTCAAATATTTTACTGATTCTAATTAACAGAAAATAAACTTAAGTAGAATTTGATTTTAAAACTGTAAGAATCTGGTGATGTGAAGAATTGGTTCTATCATTCTGCCATTGTACCTTTATTTCAAAATACCCCATTCAGAATTGTAACACACAGTTAAACTAGAGCTATGAAGTACTTAAGGTCAGCAGTTTATCATTGAGTCTTTCTTCCATATATCAGACCTGTCAACTCCTCCCAGTCGGTTGGGCAGACCTCCCACCCACTTCTGGGTGGGTGAAAGATGTCTTCTCTTGTGAAAATGGGTGTGGATTGGCAGTATCGGTAGAGGGTCGGACGCCATGCTTTCCAGCATAGTTACGTCCCTTTACGATCTGAGTTCAAATCCCGCCGAGGTTGACTTTGCCTTTCATCCTTACGGGGTAGATAAAATAAAGTACCAGTAATGCACTGGGTAATTGCTGGCCTTGTGCCTAAAGTAGAAACAATTATGTAAAATCTCCCCATTTTGGGGCATTTTTTCATGGTACTCCCCATTTGGGATTTTAGAGGTTGGCAGGTCTGATATACTCTTCAGGATTAGATTAATGTTTTTATTTTTTCTGGAATTTGTTTTGTTGCTCCATCCCACACATTCTTGCTCATTAACAGAAGTTCTCTTCTGGTAGTCTTAATTAGTTGCATGTTCTATGTTTTCCCAATGTATGTTGACAAACTTCAGATCCCTGCTGAAAGTTTTGACCTGAAGTGTCCTCTTCTTCATACATCTCAATGCTTATTTTTCATGCTGATGATCTGACTGTTACATGACATGAGCACCCAGTTATATCCTATACTATAACCATTTCTTGAAATATTCACCACAATGTCATTTTATTGATCTCTTAAGTCTTGGTGAAATGAATAAAACTAATTTATAAGAAAGGACATCCGAAATGTGAATATCTTAGAAATAAAATCAATAATGCTACCATATTTCAAAACTACAGTAATAGGCAGCACACATTTTTTTTAGGAACTTATCTAAGAGATAGATTTTGATAAGAGCATACAGAGTTCTATAGTCCAAGTGTTGTGGTATATTTTGGGTTGGTACAGTTGAAATCAATAACACCTTTTCAATAGTTAGCTTATAATTTCACTGTTACAGTAGGTTAATTATGAATAATATTTGTATATTAAATCCACGTTTTCTTTTATTGTCAATTTAAATTTATACACCAAAAGATTAAGTAAAATTGAGAACGATTCTCTGTCTATCTGGCTGTGAGTGTGTTCTCTTCTCTTTCGCATATTATTAAAGTACCCTTTTTTTTTCTAAAATGCTACTGCAACATATTTAATACACAAAACTCACTAAAGTGGCCTTGATTTAGCTCTGCATCTAAAATTGATCTCTCCAAAAGTAAAACATTTTCCATGTGCATATGATACATCAGTTTCTAAGCTCCATGTTTGACAGAAATTTGTATATTGTCGAGTGGCTTCATTTCTATTTCCAGAGTTAGGCAGTGAATGACATAAGTATTAAAGTATCAAGCAAAATGGATTATAGCATTAAGTTATATTCCTTTACACTCTGAATTCAACTCCTGCCAGGGAAAACTTTACTTTTCATTATTCTGGAGTTGATGAAAAAAAATGTACCAGTGAAGTATTGGGGTTGATTTAATTGACTATATCTACCCAAACTTATAACAAGGACTTATTGTTTCGCCTTTAGATACTTAGAAGACAGTAAATTGGGATTAAATGCCTTGCAGTACTTGTTCTGGTTCTTTGTATTTTGAGTACAACTGCTGCCAAATCAAGTTTGCATTTTGAGTTCAATAAATGAAGTACCAATGAAGGGTGATAGATTGTTAGAATTGTGGATGAGAGGTCTTGCAGTATCTGCTCTGGCATTGCATGTTCTGAGTTCAAATCACACCACACAAGGCCAGTTAAACTTATGTTAGTGTGTGCCACAATAACCTTAGGTAATTTTTTTTAACTTGATAATTTCACAATGAGAAGTCTATCCATAAATCCTCTTTAAAAACTCTTCAAGCTGATTGTTTCATTTCAAGCAATTTGAGATAGCCAGCTGTAAGTAACATTTCTTTGAAGTTGAAATTATTCTTTACGTATCTAAGATATATTCCTTAACCCTTTAGAATTTACATTATTCTATATTTTCTATTATATTTTCATGGTAAACTATCTCACATAATATCGAATCTATGGAATTTTGATATTTATTTTGAGAACAATATTATTCATTTTGAGAACATCTGTATGAGTGGCCGGTTACAGCCAGTTTGAACAGAAAGCGGTGAGAGAATTCTGGTTGGATATGGCCGGTTTAAATGCTAAAGGGTTAATGGATTCTGTAAAAATGATATCCTAATTTTAATAAGAGTAAGCAGTCAATTTTACTACAAGAAAAGAGGTATACATTTTTCTTCTGGAATATTCTTAAGTTTTAACTTTATACAGAATTGGATAATCTATTAAGCTGCCAAAGTTGAATTATGGTTCAGAGACTTTGTCGCCATTCCTATATTTCAACATGATACTATTGAGTAGTAAATATTTTATTAACTAATCCAACTTATATACGATTTACACAGGATTATACTAAATATATATATAAGATATCTAATGTCATGCAGTGTTGTGGTGCAATTTTCTTCGCAATGAAAGCAATGAATAATATTTTGATATATAAACACAATGGGTTTATGCATATAGCAGTTCCACAATAAAACACACCTGTACAAGCAGTGAAGCAGGTGGAATTAAAAAGAACATCCAGATGTAGAAACTGTGCCATAATGGAATGTATGAGTGAGAGACAATCATTTGATCTGTCTAGCTTCAGATCATGACAACTTGCCTAATCAATGCAAGCATGGATAACAGACAGAAAATGATAATATAATTATATATATATATATGAGCAAGACATGGTCACCTGACCTGGCATTTCTTACAACAAGACAACTTGTTTAACTGGTGCTAGCATGGAAAATGGATGTTAAATGGTGATGATGATTATGATGATGATGCATATGATATTCTTGCTTATTAATGTAGAAGTTTCACGAAGGCAATATGCCAAATATTTATGGGAGAATGGTTATATACCATTGTATCCAATCCAGAACATTTTTGGCAATTACTTTATTGACTCTGGAGCTATGAAAAGCAAAGACATCTCTGGTGGGATTTGAAGTCAGAATGTAACGGTTCATAACTAAATATCACTCATAATTCTGTATCTCATTACCCTATTTATTATGTTTGTTTTTTAAATCCAACCCTCTTACCACCTCATGTTAACTAAACCAGCCTATGATTTATAACACAGAGTTCACCTCGCATTCATTAAAATCAACACAAGAAAATATAACAAATATCACATATACATTTCTGTTACCCTACACCATGCTATATAGCAGATTTATTTTTTTTAACTCTAGCTACTTAAGAGTTTTCTTCTCTAATAGAAATCCACCATCAGATATATCTTAACAAAAGACACACTGGCCAGTTAATAAAAACACTCTTGACTAAAAGCAAAATGCAACATAACGTAGCAAATCTCCTTCAAGTCAGACTCTAAACTACTTTCTTAAAAAAGAAGAATGTCCAATTGTATAATGTATTTTTTGATACAATATATCAGTAAAAACGATGGAATGGGTACAGCTGAAATGCATTTTATAATAAATCTGCTAGATCAAAGCTGATCTAGAAATAAACAACAAAATTGAACAGTGTTGGAATTTCTTTAGAGCCCATGAAACTTATTTTATGTAACCCCTTCATGGACAAATAGCATTTTTATTAAGGATCAATAATAAAGAGAAACCACATTGATTTGTGTTGGATTTTGTTTTTAATCTGTATATCTTCTGTTAAAAGATATATGATCAAGAAGTGAGCATATTCATATTACAGTATTTAAAAAAGGAAAGTAAATTGATGTGAGCAGTGCTGTTCAGTTGCCAATTCTTCTTCAGATAATGTCAAACCAATATTAACCCTTTTCAAAACCGTCTGGGGTGCTATGAAACAAAACCAGCTATTTTAAAGGGTTTCCACATAATTTTATATAAGAAACGCAAAGATTATTAATAATTTAAGTAAATCCCTTAAAATATTTCATTATTTTAATCGAAATAAAGCATATCAATATCAATTTTTATACAAATTTCAAATGCAATCATAAATGTATTTAATGATGGAAAATTGATGCTTAAATTCTCTTCCAGAGTTCTCAAATACAAGAGGAGTCATTTCTTTTATGTTGGTTTTATGTATTAACCCTTTAGCATTTAAACCAGCCATATCCAGCCGGAATTCTCTCACTTCTTTCTGTTCAAACTGGCTGTAACCAGCCACCCGTATTGACGTTAAGGTATTGTTCTCAAAATAAATAATATCAAAATCTCATAGTTTTGATATTATGTGAGGTAAAGCCTTTACGATAAAGATACAATAGTATATATAAAGTAATGTAAATGCTAAAGAGTTAAGAAAAACATTTCAAAGTTACCTTCTTTAACACTGTCTTTCCATATCAAGACTAATTTCTTTAAATAAGATAGTCTTCAAAAGCTTGAATTTTATGAAATTGGCAATTTCAACAACTTGATCTTATACTTTCTTTAAATTCAACTGTTCACATTTTAAAAATAAATATCTACCTATCTTAATAACATTAGTATTTTGCTGTTTTGCAAAGTCTTTCATAGATCCTATCATAAATGGAGCTTCAGTACCTTGTTAGCATAACATCCATAAATATTTCAATGTTTTAAACAGCTAAACTGTCAAAGCCAGCCTGACCTCCTATATTGCACAGCATTTCTCTGCAGCATAAAAAAAACAGACATATAGTCTGCTTTCTATCAATAAAACAAATAGATATAAATGTACTTTGTTACTAATGTCAGTAGATTTGTCAAATTCTGAATTCACATGTGTTCTTCTATAACAACTGACAGGTTTATAACACATCAATGAACTGCATTATTTGAGAGAAGAACTGAGATTATTTCTTGTTATGATTTATTTCTTAACATGGTTTTATTCATCTTTCTGCATGCAGGCAAAAATAGTCGAGTAAAACAGAGGGTTGCTAACCACCTCGTTTATCTAGGATTTGTCACTTATTTGATGATACTGTCCTCTGTCGATCTCATATTCTAAGAAATGTGCACAAATTGCAGATGATATTTTTTTCAATTGATGTTGAAGTAATTGTAATGAAACTGTACGACTTGAAAAAATAAATAATTTTTGTGATTTTGTTGACATTCAATATTCTTCAGTTCTTTCACACTATACAACTTACTGACTCTTTTTAATGAATGCAATGGAGAGAATCTCCACTTTATTCGAAACACTGAAATCCTACTTTAATTCCAAAGAAAATTCCCTGAAAATTCTTCATGATTTTCTCTATAATCCATTGAGTGAATCTTACATATTTCTTGTTCACAGTTTTTAAAACCTTTTTATGAATAGGATTATACAAATTAAAAAAAAAATTAAACTGTGTTATTAAGGTACTTCATTATTTAAAAGAACTCGTTAAGTGTGCAAAAGAAAGGATTAGTGAAAGTTCATCCCTCTTGCTTTAATAGTAATGACATTATGTTTGAACAGAAAATGAAATTCCAACTGAATTACAGCAATTGCAGTGACTGTTTTATGAAGTTGATTTCATCTCTTGCAGAATTTGATGGCTTGACATGATATTACTAAATAATCTTTCCCACCACAGAAACAAGTGAAATCACCACATCTTTTTCTTCTTCGTCCACTTATTTCTGAAAGGGTCTTGTCAGAAGCAACCATCTCCAAATGATTTGGCTGGATCCCCAAGCATGACCAGCCAAGCTCATGGATTTTATCGAACCATCATGCTTGGGTCACTTTCCAGTTGGTTTTGCCCATAAAATCTGTCCAGCGATTCTTTCCTGAGACATTCTAACCACATGCCCATAGTATCGGAGCTGTGATCTCTCAATTCAGAGAAGTAGCAGCTCTACCTGGAGTGACTCTCTGATCTCCAAGCTACACACTTTATCAAGTAACGTTACTTCATCACATGAAGTGTTAAATACAGAATCTGCACAGTGCAATTTAATATTTCTTTATACTTTTTAGTAGCATTTTCTAAAGTTATTCATTTGAATCAAAAACAAAATAAAATATTCAATTTTCATTTTTTTATTTTCATTCTGTATCCAAATGTTCATATAATAAATAGCAGACATGAACCACTCCTTTAAACCTACTCTGAGATTAGTTTGGTAATATATTTACAGTTATATTTTGTATCATAATAAGATTTTATATTTAGAATTTCAGTTTGTATTTCAAGTTCTGTCTTAAGTATGATGATTTTACATTTTGTGGCATATTTAGTTACATCTTGTGGTACATTAATGTGGCACATTGCACAATTAAGAACCACTGCCCTAGATGCGCCTTTAGAAATCACTGCTTGTTCTAGTAATTCTTTATTTTCTTCAATAAATTAGATTATTGGATTTCTAATCTCATAGAAATGGATGACAACTACAAAAGAACAAATTCCGGAAAATTCCTAATCTGCTAGCTTAAATAAATTCTCTCTCTCTCTCACACACACACACACACACACACACACACACACACACACACACACATAATGTTTGGAAAATGATTACAAGCTTAAGTGAAATCAACAAGTGAAAGAAAAGAAACATGGAACCTAAGCATAGTTATAATCCTTTACAGTTTAAACCAGGACTGTGTTGACATTTTATAGCTGAATAGTTAAGGAGTTCACTTTCTAATCATTAGGTTCTGGGTTCGATCCTACGACATGTCATTTTGGGCAAGTGTCATTTACCATCGCCTTAAATCCAGGAAAAGTTTCCTAAAGAGCATCACACCCTTTGGAACATCAAGCATAAGTAGTGAAAGAGCCACTCGCTGGAAAGAAAAACTTAACAACCTCCCATCTGTAACAACAATAGAGCTAAAGGTGAGCAAGGCACTGCCCCTCGGAGCAGATACAAACTATGCAGTGTGGAAATGCTTCAACAGATTAAGATCTGGTATTGGTTGTGCAAAAGTCAACCTGGCAAAATGGGGATATTTAAAGGATGGGGACGTTGTGTGTAGCTGTGGCATCAAACCACAGACTATGCATCACCTCCTGATATGCCCCCTGCTAGGACACCCCTGCACAGCATTGGGCTTGGCAGTCTTTAATGAGAAAGGGCAGCAATGTGTTCAGTTGTAGGGTAACCGCATCTAGCCAAACTTTGTAGTTGACACCCTTGTGGACACGATAAGAAGAATGTAGGGTCAATCCATGCCTTGTGGGTAAAACAGGGTAGATGGAAACTAATCAGAAGACCATCAGATGGATTATACCTGTAATACCTTGTAATACCCTGCATTATACCTGTAATACCTTGTAATACACTGCATTATACTGAATCTCTCTGAAAATTACAGCAAGAGTACATGTGTCTGTGGAATGCTTAGCCACATACATTAATTTCACAAGCCGGCTGCTCCCTTAATAAAACAATGGTAACATACATCACCTGAGCACTGTACACAATAATTTCCATTATCATCATTATTATTAGGGCAGTGGATTGGCAGTATCGGTGGAGGGTCAGATGCCATGCTTTGTAGTATAGAGTTACGGCCCTTTATGGTCTGAGTTCAAATCCCTGCGAGGTTAACTTTGCTTTTCATCCTTACGGAATCGGTAAAATAAAGTACCAGTAATACACTGGGATAATTGCTGGCCTTGTGCCAAGAGTAGAAACAATTATTAATATTATTATAAAAAATAGAACACTCATTGTTGAGGGTTCACATTCCAAACCAAGATTGGGAATTTTGATACAAGATATTTCCCTTCTATGAGTGTGTGTGTGTGTGTGTGTGTCTATCTGTGTGTGTGTGTGTGTGTGTGTGTGTGTGTCTATCTGTGTGTGTGTCTGTCTATCTGTGTGTGTGTGTGTCTATCTGTGTGTGTGTCTGTCTATCTGTGTTGGTGTGTCTATCTGTGTGTGTGTCTGTGTGTGTCTGTCTATCTGTGTGTGTGTCTGTCTATCTGTGTGTGTGTCTGTCTATCTGTGTGTGTGTGTCTGTCTATCTGTGTATGTCTGTGTCTGTCTGTCTGTATGTGTGTCTGTGTCTATCTGTGTGTGTGTGTGTCTGTCTGTATGTGTGTGTGTCTGTCTGTGTGTGTGTCTGTCTATCTGTGTGTGTGTCTGTCTATCTGTGTGTGTGTGTCTGTCTATCTGTGTGTGTGTGTCTGTCTATCTGTGTGTGTGTGTCTGTCTATCTGTGTATGTGTGTCTGTCTATCTGTGTGTGTGTCTGTCTATCTGTGTGTGTGTCTGTCTATCTGTGTGTGTGTCTGTCTATCTGTGTGTGTGTCTGTCTATCTGTGTGTGTGTGTCTGTCTATCTGTGTGTGTCTGTCTATCTGTGTGTATGTGTCTGTCTATCTGTGTATGTGTGTCTGTCTATCTGTGTATGTGTCTGTCTATCTGTGTGTGTGTGTCTGTCTATCTGTGTATGTGTGTGTGTCTATCTGTGTGTGTGTGTCTGTCTATCTGTGTGTGTGTCTGTCTATCTGTGTGTGTGTGTCTGTCTATCTGTATGTGTGTGTCTGTCTATGTGTGTATGTGTCTGTCTATCTGTGTGTATGTGTCTGTCTATCTGTGTGTGTGTGTCTGTCTATCTGTGTGTGTGTCTGTCTATCTGTGTGTGTGTGTCTGTCTATCTGTGTATGTGTGTATCTGTCTATCTGTATGTGTGTCTGTCTATCTGTATGTGTGTGTGTGTATATCTGTGTGTGTGTGTGTATCTGTGTGTATGTCTGTCTATCTGTGTATGTGTGTCTGTCTATCTGTGTGTGTGTCTGTCTATCTGTGTGTGTGTGTCTGTCTATCTGTGTATGTGTGTCTGTCTATCTGTGTATGTGTGTGTGTATATCTGTGTATGTGTGTCTGTCTATCTGTGTATGTGTGTCTGTCTATCTGTGTATGTGTGTCTGTCTATCTGTGTGTGTGTGTCTGTCTATCTGTGTGTGTGTGTCTGTCTATCTGTGTGTGTGTCTGTCTATCTGTGTATGTGTGTCTGTCTATCTGTGTGTGTGTGTCTGTCTATCTGTGTGTGTGTGTCTGTCTATCTGTATGTGTGTGTCTGTCTATCTGTGTGTGTGTGTCTGTCTATCTGTGTGTGTGTGTCTGTCTATCTGTGTGTGTCTGTCTATCTGTGTGTGTGTGTCTGTCTATCTGTGTGTGTGTGTCTGTCTATCTGTGTATGTGTGTCTGTCTATCTGTGTGTGTGTGTCTGTCTATCTGTGTATGTGTGTCTGTCTATCTGTGTATGTGTGTCTGTCTATCTGTATGTGTGTGTCTGTCTATCTGTGTGTGTGTCTGTCTATCTGCGTGTGTGTCTGTCTATCTGTGTGTGTGTCTGTCTATCTGTGTGTGTGTCTGTCTATCTGTGTGTATGTGTCTGTCTATCTGTGTATGTGTGTCTGTCTATCTGTGTGTGTGTGTCTGTCTATCTGTGTGTGTGTGTCTGTCTATCTGTGTATGTGTGTGTGTCTATCTGTGTGTGTGTGTCTGTCTATCTGTGTGTGTGTCTGTCTATCTGTGTGTGTGTGTCTGTCTATCTGTATGTGTGTGTCTGTCTATGTGTGTATGTGTCTGTCTATCTGTGTGTATGTGTCTGTCTATCTGTGTGTGTGTGTCTGTCTATCTGTGTGTGTGTCTGTCTATCTGTGTGTGTGTGTCTGTCTATCTGTGTATGTGTGTATCTGTCTATCTGTATGTGTGTCTGTCTATCTGTATGTGTGGGTGTGTATATCTGTGTGTGTGTGTGTATCTGTGTGTATGTCTGTCTATCTGTGTATGTGTGTCTGTCTATCTGTGTGTGTGTCTGTCTATCTGTGTGTGTGTGTCTGTCTATCTGTGTATGTGTGTCTGTCTATCTGTGTATGTGTGTGTGTATATCTGTGTATGTGTGTCTGTCTATCTGTGTATGTGTGTCTGTCTATCTGTGTATGTGTGTCTGTCTATCTGTGTATGTGTGTCTGTCTATCTGTGTATGTGTGTCTGTCTATCTGTGTGTGTGTGTCTGTCTATCTGTGTATGTGTGTCTGTCTATCTGTGTGTGTGTGTCTGTCTATCTGTGTGTGTGTGTCTGTCTATCTGTGTGTGTGTGTCTGTCTATCTGTATGTGTGTGTCTGTCTATCTGTGTGTGTGTGTCTGTCTATCTGTGTGTGTGTGTCTGTCTATCTGTGTGTGTGTGTCTGTCTATCTGTGTGTGTGTGTCTGTCTATCTGTGTATGTGTGTCTGTCTATCTGTGTGTGTGTGTCTGTCTATCTGTGTATGCGTGTCTGTCTATCTGTGTATGTGTGTCTGTCTATCTGTATGTGTGTGTCTGTCTATCTGTGTGTGTGTCTGTCTATCTGCGTGTGTGTCTGTCTATCTGTGTGTGTGTCTGTCTATCTGTGTGTGTGTCTGTCTATCTGTGTGTGTGTCTGTCTATCTGTGTATGTGTGTCTGTCTATCTGTGTGTGTGTGTCTGTCTATCTGTGTGTGTGTGTCTGTCTATCTGTGTGTGTGTGTCTGTCTATCTGTGTGTGTGTGTCTGTCTATCTGTGTGTGTGTGTCTGTCTATCTGTGTATGTGTGTCTGTCTATCTGTGTATGTGTGTCTGTCTATCTGTGTATGTGTGTGTGTATATCTGTATGTGTGTCTGTCTATCTGTATGTGTGTGTGTCTATCTGTGTATGTGTGTCTGTCTATCTGTGTGTGTGTCTGTCTATCTGTGTATGTGTGTGTGTCTATCTGTGTATGTGTGTGTGTCTATCTGTGTATGTGTGTCTGTCTATATGTGTATGTGTGTCTGTCTATCTGTGTGTGTGTCTGTCTATCTGTGTATGTGTGTCTGTCTATCTGTGTGTGTGTCTATCTGTGTGTGTGTCTGTCTATCTGTGTGTGTGTCTGTCTATCTGTGTGTGTGTCTGTTTATCTGTGTGTGTATCTGTCTATCTGTGTGTGTATCTGTCTATCTGTGTGTGTGTCTGTCTATCTGTGTGTGTGTCTGTCTATTTGTGTGTGTGTGTCTGTCTATCTGTGTGTGTGTCTGTCTATCTGTGTGTATGTCTGTCTATCTGTGTGTGTGTGTCTATCTGTGTGTGTGTGTCTGTCTATCTGTGTATGTGTGTCTGTCTGTCTGTATGTGTGTCTGTGTCTATCTGTGTGTGTGTGTGTCTGTCTGTATGTGTGTCTGTCTATCTGTGTGTGTGTCTGTCTATCTGTGTGTGTGTGTCTGTCTATCTGTATGTGTGTGTCTGTCTATCTGTGTGTATGTGTCTGTCTATCTGTGTGTGTGTGTCTGTCTATCTGTGTATGTGTGTGTGTCTGTGTATGTGGGTCTGTCTATCTGTGTATGTGTGTCTGTCTATCTGTGTATGTGTGTCTGTCTATGTGTGTGTGTGTCTGTCTATCTGTATGTGTGTATGTCTATCTGTGTGTGTGTGTCTGTCTATCTGTGTGTGTGTGTCTGTCTATCTGTGTATGTGTGTCTGTCTATCTGTGTGTGTGTGTCTGTCTATCTGTGTATGTGTGTATCTGTCTATCTGTATGTGTGTCTGTCTATCTGTATGTGTGTGTGTGTGTATCTGTGTGTATGTCTGTCTATCTGTGTATGTGTGTCTGTCTATCTGTGTGTGTGTCTGTCTATCTGTGTGTGTGTGTCTGTCTATCTGTGTATGTGTGTCTGTCTATCTGTGTATGTGTGTCTGTCTATCTGTATGTGTGTGTCTGTCTATCTGTGTGTGTGTCTGTCTATCTGCGTGTGTGTCTGTCTATCTGTGTGTGTGTCTGTCTATCTGTGTGTGTGTCTGTCTATCTGTGTATGTGTGTCTGTCTATCTGTGTGTGTGTGTCTGTCTATCTGTGTGTGTGTGTCTGTCTATCTGTGTGTGTGTGTCTGTCTATCTGTGTGTGTGTGTCTGTCTATCTGTGTGTGTGTGTCTGTCTATCTGTGTATGTGTGTCTGTCTATCTGTGTATGTGTGTCTGTCTATCTGTGTATGTGTGTGTGTATATCTGTATGTGTGTCTGTCTATCTGTATGTGTGTGTGTCTATCTGTGTATGTGTGTCTGTCTATCTGTGTGTGTGTCTGTCTATCTGTGTATGTGTGTGTGTCTATCTGTGTATGTGTGTGTGTCTATCTGTGTATGTGTGTCTGTCTATATGTGTATGTGTGTCTGTCTATCTGTGTGTGTGTCTGTCTATCTGTGTATGTGTGTCTGTCTATCTGTGTGTGTGTCTATCTGTGTGTGTGTCTGTCTATCTG
The DNA here is from genome assembly GCA_964016885.1 of Eledone cirrhosa. NCBI lineage: Eukaryota > Metazoa > Mollusca > Cephalopoda > Octopoda > Eledonidae > Eledone > Eledone cirrhosa. The sequence continues at coordinate 284,101,448 of OZ024740.1, forward strand.
TGTGTGTGTCTGTCTATCTGTGTGTGTGTCTGTTTATCTGTGTGTGTATCTGTCTATCTGTGTGTGTATCTGTCTATCTGTGTGTGTGTCTGTCTATCTGTGTGTGTGTCTGTCTATCTGTGTGTGTGTGTCTGTCTATCTGTGTGTGTGTCTGTCTATCTGTGTGTATGTCTGTCTATCTGTGTGTGTGTGTCTATCTGTGTGTGTGTGTCTGTCTATCTGTGTATGTGTGTCTGTCTGTCTGTATGTGTGTCTGTGTCTATCTGTGTGTGTGTGTGTCTGTCTGTATGTGTGTCTGTCTATCTGTGTGTGTGTCTGTCTATCTGTGTGTGTGTGTCTGTCTATCTGTATGTGTGTGTCTGTCTATCTGTGTGTATGTGTCTGTCTATCTGTGTGTGTGTGTCTGTCTATCTGTGTATGTGTGTGTGTCTGTGTATGTGGGTCTGTCTATCTGTGTATGTGTGTCTGTCTATCTGTGTATGTGTGTCTGTCTATGTGTGTGTGTGTCTGTCTATCTGTATGTGTGTATGTCTATCTGTGTCTGTCTATCTGTGTGTGTGTGTCTGTCTATCTGTGTATGTGTGTCTGTCTATCTGTGTGTGTGTGTCTGTCTATCTGTGTATGTGTGTATCTGTCTATCTGTATGTGTGTCTGTCTATCTGTATGTGTGTGTGTGTGTATCTGTGTGTATGTCTGTCTATCTGTGTATGTGTGTCTGTCTATCTGTGTGTGTGTCTGTCTATCTGTGTGTGTGTCTGTCTATCTGTGTGTGTGTGTCTGTCTATCTGTGTATGTGTGTGTGTATATCTGTGTATGTGTGTCTGTCTATCTGTGTATGTGTGTCTGTCTATCTGTGTGTGTGTGTCTGTCTATCTGTGTATGTGTGTCTGTCTATCTGTGTGTGTGTGTCTGTCTATCTGTGTGTGTGTGTCTGTCTATCTGTGTGTGTGTGTCTGTCTATCTGTATGTGTGTGTCTGTCTATCTGTGTGTGTGTGTGTCTGTCTATCTGTGTGTGTGTGTCTGTCTATCTGTGTGTGTGTGTCTGTCTATCTGTGTGTGTGTGTCTGTCTATCTGTGTATGTGTGTCTGTCTATCTGTGTGTGTGTGTCTGTCTATCTGTGTATGTGTGTCTGTCTATCTGTGTATGTGTGTCTGTCTATCTGTATGTGTGTGTCTGTCTATCTGTGTGTGTGTCTGTCTATCTGCGTGTGTGTCTGTCTATCTGTGTGTGTGTCTGTCTATCTGTGTGTGTGTGTCTGTCTATCTGTGCGTGTGTGTCTGTCTATCTGTGTGTGTGTGTCTGTCTATCTGTGTATGTGTGTCTGTCTATCTGTGTGTGTGTGTCTGTCTATCTGTGTATGTGTGTCTGTCTATCTGTGTATGTGTGTCTGTCTATCTGTATGTGTGTGTCTGTCTATCTGTGTGTGTGTCTGTCTATCTGTGTATGTGTGTCTGTCTATCTGTGTGTGTGTGTCTGTCTATCTGTGTATGTGTGTCTGTCTATCTGTGTATGTGTGTGTGTCTATCTGTGTATGTGTGTCTGTCTATCTGTGTATGTGTGTCTGTCTATCTGTGTATGTGTGTGTGTATATCTGTATGTGTGTCTGTCTATCTGTGTATGTGTGTCTGTCTATCTGTGTGTGTGTCTGCCTATCTGTGTATGTGTGTGTGTCTGCCTGTGTATGTGTGTCTGTCTATCTGTGTATGTGTGTCTGTCTATCTGTGTGTGTGTCTGTCTATCTGTGTATGTGTGTCTGTCTATCTGTGTGTGTGTCTATCTGTGTGTGTGTGTGTCTGTCTATCTGTGTGTGTGTCTGTCTATCTGTGTGTGTATCTGTCTATCTGTGTGTGTGTCTGTCTATCTGTGTGTGTGTGTCTGTCTATCTGTGTGTGTGTGTCTGTCTATGTGTGTGTGTGTGTATATCTGTGTGTGTGTCTGTCTATCTGTGTGTGTGTCTGTCTATCTGTGTGTGTGTCTGTCTATCTGTGTGTGTGACTGTCTATCTGTGTGTGTGTGTATATCTGTGTGTGTGTCTGTCTATCTGTGTGTGTGTCTGTCTATCTGTGTGTGTGTCTGTCTATCTGTGTGTGTGTCTGTCTATCTGTGTGTGTGTCTGTCTATCTGTGTGTGTGTGTCTGTCTATCTGTGTGTGTGTCTGTCTATCTGTGTGTGTGTGTCTGTCTATCTGTGTGTGTGTGTCTGTCTATCTGTGTGTGTGTGTCTGTCTATCTGTGTGTGTGTGTCTGTCTATCTGTGTGTGTGTGTCTGTCTATCTGTGTGTGTGTCTGTCTATCTGTGTGTGTGTGTCTGTCTATCTGTGTGTGTGTGTCTGTCTATCTGTGTGTGTGTGTCTGTCTATCTGTGTGTGTGTGTCTGTCTATCTGTGTGTGTGTCTGTCTATCTGTGTGTGTGTCTGTCTATCTGTGTGTGTGTCTGTCTATCTCTGTGTGTGTCTGTCTATCTGTATGTATGTCTGTCTACCTGTGTGTGTCTGTCTATCTGTGTGTGTGTGTCTATCTGTGTATGTGTGTCTATCTGTGTGTGTGTGTCTGTCTATCTCTGTGTGTGTCTGTCTATCTGTGTGTGTGTCTGTCTATGTGTGTGTGTGTCTGTCTATCTGTGTGTGTGTATCTGTCTATCTGTGTGTGTGTGTCTGTCTATCTGTGTATGTGTGTCTGTCTATCTGTGTGTGTCTATCTATCTGTGTGTGTGTGTCTGTCTATATGTGTATGTGTGTCTGTCTATCTGTATGTGTGTCTGTCTATCTGTGTGTGTCTGTCTATCTGTGTGTGTGTCTGTCTATCTGTGTGTGTGTGTCTGTCTATCTGTGTATGTGTGTCTGTCTATCTGTGTGTGTGTGTATATCTCTGTGTGTGTGTGTATCTGTGTGTATGTCTGTCTATCTGTGTATGTGTGTCTGTCTATCTGTGTGTGTGTGTATATCTGTGTGTGTGTGTATCTGTGTGTATGTCTGTCTATCTGTGTATGTGTGTCTGTCTATCTGTGTGTGTGTGTGTATATCTGTGTGTGTGTGTATATCTCTGTGTGTGTGTGTATCTGTGTGTATGTCTGTCTATCTGTGTATGTGTGTCTGTCTATCTGTGTGTGTCTGTCTATCTGTGTGTGTGTGTATATCTGTGTGTGTGTGTATGTCTGTCTATCTGTGTATGTGTGTCTGTCTATCTGTGTGTGTGTCTGTCTATCTGTGTATGTGTGTATGTCTATCTGTGTATGTGTGTCTGTCTATCTGTGTATGTGTGTCTGTCTATCTGTGTGTGTGTCTGTCTATCTGTGTGTGTGTCTGTCTATCTGTGTATGTGTGTCTGTCTATCTGTGTGTGTGTCTGTCTATCTGTGTATGTGTGTCTGTCTATCTGTGTATGTGTGTCTGTCTATCTGTGTGTGTGTCTGTCTATCTGTGTGTGTGTCTGTCTATCTGTGTGTGTGTCTGTCTATCTGTGTATGTGTGCCTGTCTATCTGTGTGTCTGTCTATCTGTATGTGTGTGTGTCTATCTGTGTGTGTGTCTGTCTATCTGTGTGTGTGTGTCTATCTGTGTATGTGTGTCTGTCTATCTGTGTGTGTGTGTATATCTGTGTGTGTGTCTGTCTATCTGTGTATGTGTGTCTGTCTATCTGTGTGTGTGTGTATATCTGTGTGTGTGTCTGTCTCTGTGTGTGTGTGTCTGTCTATCTGTGTATGTGTCTCTGTCTATCTGTGTGTGTGTCTATCTATCTGTGTGTGTGTGTCTGTCTATCTGTGTGTGTGTGTGTCTGTCTATCTGTGTGTGTGTGTATATCTGTGTGTGTCTGTCTATCTGTGTGTGTGTCTGTCTATCTGTGTGTGTGTGTCTGTCTATCTGTATGTGTGTGTCTGTCTATCTGTGTGTGTGTGTCTATCTGTGTGTGTGTGTCTATCTGTGTGTGTGTGTATATCTGTGTGTATGTCTGTCTATCTGTGTGTGTGTGTGTCTGTCTATCTGTGTGTGTGTGTCTATCTGTGTGTGTGTGTCTGTCTATCTGTGTATGTGTGTCTGTCTATCTGTGTGTGTGTCTGTCTATCTGTGTGTGTGTGTGTGTCTATCTGTGTGTGTGTGTGTGTCTGTCTATCTGTGTGTGTGTGTCTGTCTATCTGTGTGTGTGTCTGTCTATCTGTGTGTATGTCTGTCTATCTGTGTGTGTGTGTCTATCTGTGTATGTGTGTCTGTCTATCTGTGTATGTGTGTCTGTCTATCTGTGTGTGTGTCTGTCTATCTGTGTGTATGTCTGTCTATCTGTGTATGTGTGTCTGTCTATATGTGTGTGTGTCTGTCTATCTGTGTGTGTGTCTGTCTATCTGTGTATGTGTGTCTGTCTATCTGTGTATGTGTGTCTGTCTATCTGTGTGTGTGTCTGTCTATCTGTGTGTGTGTCTGTCTATCTGTGTATGTGTGTCTGTCTATCTGTGTATGTGTGTCTGTCTATCTGTGTATGTGTGTCTGTCTATCTGTGTAGTGTGTCTGTCTATCTGTGTGTGTGTGTGTGTCTATCTGTGTGTGTGTGTCTGTCTATCTGTGTGTGTGTGTCTGTCTATCTGTGTGTGTGTCTGTCTATCTGTGTGTGTGTCTGTCTATCTGTGTATGTGTGTCTGTCTATCTGTGTATGTGTGTCTGTCTATCTGTGTGTGTGTCTGTCTATCTGTGTGTGTGTCTGTCTATCTGTGTATGTGTGTCTGTCTATCTGTGTGTGTGTCTGTCTATCTGTGTGTGTGTCTGTCTATCTGTGTGTGTGTGTCTGTCTATCTGTGTGTGTGTGTCTGTCTATCTGTGTGTATGTGTGTCTATCTGTGTGTGTGTGTCTGTCTATCTGTGTGCGTGTCTGTCTATCTGTGTGTGTGTCTGTCTATCTGTGTGTGTCTGTCTATCTGTGTGTATGTCTGTCTATCTGTGTGTGTGTGTCTGTCTATCTGTGTGTGTGTGTATATCTGTGTGTGTGTGTATATCTGTGTGTGTGTGTATATCTGTGTGTGTGTGTATATCTGTGTGTGTGTCTGTCTATCTGTGTGTGTCTGTCTACCTGTGTGTGTGTGTCTACCTGTGTGTGTGTGTGTCTATCTGTGTGTGTGTGTCTGTCTATCTGTGTGTGTGTGTATATCTGTGTGTGTGTCTGTCTATCTGTGTATGTGTGTCTGTCTATCTGTCTATCTGTGTATGTGTGTCTGTCTATCTGTGTGTGTGTGTCTGTCTATCTGTGTGTGTGTGTCTGTCTATCTGTGTGTGTGTGTATATCTGTGTGTGTGTCTGTCTATCTGTGTGTGTCTGTCTACCTGTGTGTGTGTCTACCTGTGTGTGTGTCTACCTGTGTGTGTGTCTACCTGTGTCTGTCTATCTGTGTGTGTCTGTCTACCTGTGTGTGTGTGTCTACCTGTGTCTGTCTATCTGGAAAAATTAGAGTGAAAATTAAAAAAACCACTGACACTTTACATTTGTTTTAAATTTAATTTTGGTTTGAGTTAAAAATTCAGTTTCAGGTCCTGAAATTAGAAGAGTTTAATTCCCCATAACTCACCACTATGAAGACTACCATCAATTATTTTCATTTCATAATACAACTTAGACTCTATTAATTTGCCTTTCAACCTTACAGGGTCGATAAAATAAAGTACCAGTAATACACTGAGTAATTGCTGGCCTTGTGCCAAAAGTAGAAACAATTAATTTGAAATTTCCAAAATTAAAAAGAAGTTATAAATCCCCTTTACTATAGCAACAATTGTTTGTTAAGAAGATAAAGATTATTTTCAAATCTCACAAGCGTTGATTCTCTGAATGGGTATAGATAAAAATATAGAAATTTCAAATGTATTTACCACAACTGTCACGTATCACAAGATCTCTTCCTTCTTGAAGTAGCACAACAAGTTGAAAGAATGGATGCTGCAAAAGGCTGCTTGGATGTTGTCGAGATGAACCTTCCTGGAGAAGCAAATAAAATAAATCTGATTATAATAATGGCTTCTCATATTGGCATGGAGCCTAGAGAACAAAAACAGCAAAATTCTGATAATAATTCATTTCCCAATAGCGTTAATGATGTATGGAAGTGAAATACTTTAAATAAGAGAGTTGAAACTAGGAGGTGGATTTAATCCCCAAAATAATAATTTCTTTGCCCAGAAACATCATTTTAGTTTAGTTAAGATGTGTTATCTCTTTTTTTTGGGGGGGGGGGGGGGCACCACAGGTTCTGTAATTATGCAGGTTTGGCTAATTTATATATAAACAAGAGTGGTCAATTTTATAACAAGTTGTTTCCTTGTCCCAAGTCAGTTCTAATTGAGTAGACTATTCTAGCCATGTTTTGGCCTATCCAACTCATCCATTTTTGAATTGGTAGAGTGCAATTTGAAGGCAATTCTGCTGCTATTTCTAGAAGGTCAAACAACCTATTGGATTAGTCACTTATGGTATGGTATGGTCCCATAATACTTGCTAGAGTCGTAGGGGCGCCGTATTGACACAGAGCGTTTCTTGGGTCTTTAAGCTTGGCACAGCCCATCCATCTCCAGGCCTGAGTACAGCAGATTTCTTCCAGAGAAAGATAGAAAGTGAGAGAATGAAAATGAGAAAAAGATATGGAGGAAGAATTGAGCAGGTACATTTTTTTATCAACCTTGAAAAGATGAAAGGCAAAGTTGACCTTGGTGGCATTTGAACTCAGAAAGCAAAGAGCCAGAACGAATACCACAAAGCATTCTATCTGACGTTCTAACAACTCTGCCAATTCACCACCTAAAGTCATTCAAAGACACAATTAATGTTTCTTCAAAGGATTAGCCATCTAACAGTGAAACAAAAACTAACATCTATTTTCAGCTAAAAGAGAAGTGTAAACTGCAATAAACACAATTATATATGATATCTTCAGTATAGTCAATAATATTACTGAAAAGAAAATACCTGAGGGGGATGTTTTCCATACTAAAAACACATACTGTAGCGTTTCTCATATATTATAGAGCAGAGGTTCTCAAAGTGGGCGCTACCACACCCTGAGGAGCATTGAGAAGATCCACGGGGACGCTGGAGCCTAAGGGGGAAGGGGGGGGGGGGGCGTGGAAATGATATAATAGTATATTATGGTGGATTGGCAGTATCGGCAGAGGGTCGGACGCCATGCTTTGATGCATAGAGTTATGGCCCTTGCCATTCTGAGTTCAAATCCCGCCGAGGTTAACTTTGTTTTCATCCTTACGGGGTCGATAAAATAAAGTACCAGTAATTCACTGGATAATTGCTGGCCTTGTGCCAAAAGTAGAAACAATTATATATATCAAATGATGCATATATATAAATATAGTAAAATAAAAAATATATATAATAGTTATTTATACATAGTATATATTATATTATTTATTGGATTGGCAGTATCGGTAGAGGGTCGGACGCCATGCTTTGACGCATAGAGTTACGGCCCTTATCATTCTGAGTTCAAATCCCGCCGAGGTTAACTTTGCCTTTCATCCTTACGGGGTCGATAAAAAAAAGTACCAGTTATGTACTGGGTAATTGCTGGCCTTGTGCCAAAAGTAGAAACAATTATTTATTATATATCAATTAATGATTTTATTTATTATATATTATATACAATTTGTGTGTAGACAGGTCTCTCTGGAAATAGGATTGGGGACACTGGCTATGAGGAGGGCAGTGGCCCCAAAAATTTGAGAACTTCTGCTATAGAGTGAGTTGAAAATGTTCAAATAAAAGACATTATTCCTGCTGTCAGTAGAAAACTAACACCCTCTAGGTGTATCTAAAATCTAATAACAAGACATCATATATTGACATATAACCTTTTGTAAGCCAAGAATTACTGAAGGTTATTTCACTGCAATCAGAATGAATGACAAAATAGTAAATTAGTTGACAGTAAATTTAATATAATAATGTCATAAATTAGAAATCGCTAATTTATAATCAAAATATAAATAAAACAACTTATATATCTGATAACTATAAATTCTTAAAACTCAAAGATGAAATAGATGAGATTAAATTAAGACAGTAATGTCTAAAAGTCAAGTGTATTGCTGTATCAATAAAAAGGTTTTCAAATTTCTCTAACCTTTAATACAATATATAACACTATATATAAAAACTGACACTTTTTATATACACCGCATGACATTTCGACTCCCCCTAAAGATCACTACTTTCATTGACTATATCGTAATCATTGATATTTAATATGAAGAATAATTTATTTCAAACGACTGATAATATAAATCTAAATGTCAAAAATATAAAAGAACACTGATCCACCAGATTGCAAGTGCTTTTCTTATATATTATTACACCAGAATGATCTTCTTTTTTTGTTTACATTGATGTTTTTTCATAAAACAATTTAAACTCTTGACCCATGATACTTACCAACAACATACTTAGATATTTATATATTAAAGTAATTTTTATTCATTTGTATTTGTTTTGTAAGATTATTGATGTGAAATAGTGTGTTGAAACAGATATTGTTATACTTTTGGAGGGGCATACTACCAATAAGACATATGCACCAGTTGAGTTTTACTTTGGAGTTATTATCAGTTTAGTAACCGAATAGCTATTTAATTGTTGAAGCACTTTTGTCACACATTCTGTGACCTTCTCAATGATTATTTTGGCCCTCTGTGTCTCCTCTTCATTTTGATTTTGTTATAGCTACTCCATTGAGAAGATCACAGAATGTGTGATGAAAGAACTTTGACAATTAAAAAACCATCCAGTTACTAAACTAACCAAAGAATGGATTAGTTACCCGACTAATAATAAAGCCGAAATGAAACTCAACTAGTGCATGTTTTTATTGGTAGCATGCCCATCCTTAATTATAACAATATTATTTTTTTCTTTTTTATTATTATGCATATAAGAAGGGCGGTGGATTGACAGTATCAGTAGAGGGTCGGACGCAATGCTTTGTAGCATAGAGTTACGTCCCTTTGGGGTCTGAGTTCAAATCCTGCCAAGGTTAACTTTGCTTTCATCCTTACGGGGGTCGATAAAATAAAGTACCAGTCATGCACTGGGGTCGATTTAATCGACTTTCCCCTCCCCAAAATTGCTGGCCTTGTGCCTATATAAGAAATTCTTATTATGCATATAAGATATTTGCAATATTTCTTGTAAGGAAGTGTTTAGCAGGTTAACTATTCCGTAAGTATAATATCTATCTCATAATTTGAATGATAAACACGAAGTAACAAATCCTGTCTGCAGATACAATACAATAATTGAAACAGTGATTAAACATATAAAGTTAAAAAACGGAGCTCATGTTTAATGAGGAAAAAAGAATTGTAATGTTTTTAGATAAAAATATAAAATATATCAGATAAAAATTTTCTTCTTTGTGAAAAGTTCTACTGGAAACTTTATTATTTTTTTTTTTCTTGTGTCACATAAACTCAATTCATTTTGTGAACTTTATTAAGAGTTTTTTGCCAAATCAAGCCATCATGAATTCCCTCTGACTTTTTATGATTTTCTTACTTATGCACACACACACACACACTACTGTGGACTCTTTGGTAACAAACAAATTTGCATTAATTTGGATTGGCAGTACCAGTAGAGCAGCAGATACCATGGTTTGAAGCATAGAGTTATGGCCCTTTGCATCCCTCCGAGGTTAGCTTTGCTTTTCATCCTTATGGGGTTTGATAAAATAAAACACCAGTAATGTACTGGGGTCAATTTAATCAACTTTCGCCTTCCCCAAAATTGCTGGCCTTGAGCCTATAGTAGAAATCATTAATTTGGTAACTAACCAAATCATGTCAAAGAATGATTTCTATACAAAAAAATAGTAAAATGAAAAACGAAGTTCATGAAAGGTTATTTGGATTCAAATTCTGTGCATGGGTCTATTAGTGTATTACTTGACTACTTTTTATATTTTATATTCATTTGGTTTCACTTTACAGCCAGTGTTTGTCCTGTAAGCATTTGTTTTGTCTCTCAATAATTTGATAACTGTTAAATACAGACCTGCTAACCTCTAAAAACCCCAAAGGGGAGTACCATGAAAAATAGTGCCTCCAAACGGGGAGAAATGAGGCAAAATGGGAAGATTTTACATAATGAAAGCTATACTCATTTACACAAGAGAAAACATCACCTATCCACCCCAAAGTGGGTGGGAGATCCCTCCATTGGATGGATACATTTGACAGGTCTGTAAATAAGTTCAGTTTTCTGTTAATATGTATCAAATAAGACAATACAGTTATAAACAACAATAAATCAATAGTAATCCTTTTTTCTGTTTATTCATTCTTGTATTTACTGTACAAATATAAATTTGTGTTTTATTCATTTTTAAAGGGACTAGAATGTTTTTCAACACATTGATGTGTATGTGTATATGTGTGTGCATGTGTGTATTTGCATATGTATACATTTATAAGTATGAGTATATAAATATAAATGTGCAAACACAGACACACTTACAAAAATACATTCACAGATATACATTCACACAAACACACACAGACTTTCAGTATTGGTTGAGGTTTTGGTACAAATTGTCTCTATATACATATATTTTAATTAATGTAATAATAAATTATTATGATAATGAATGCAGTTCAGAAACAAATTAGATTCATTACTAAAGAATCTGGGATCCAACCAGACCAACTGGAGGTGGCTGCTTCTGAGAGGACCCGCTAGAAGGAGTGTTTGAGGATTCTGCCCCATGACCCTCTCAGGAATAAGTGGGGGAAGAAGAAAAAAGAGGAGGAGGAGAAGAAGAAGAAGAAGAACAACAACAACAAGAAAGGAGCACTCAAACTTACTTAGTGTGAGAATACATGAATCAAAATATACAGTCAATCTGACAGGCTTCCAAACAAGACAACAGTAAATGACATTTGCCCAAAATGCCATGCAATGGAATCAAACCCAGGACTTAATGATTGTGAAGCAAACTTCTTCACCATTTGGCCATACTGTGTCTATGTTATATTGATATAAATCAGTGAAAATAACTGTATTGCATTTATTTAGATTTTTGAGTACCTTAAAACCATTTGGGCATCTATTCCATGGGCTTACTCAATACACGCTTACCTCAGTTTACCAATCACTACTGAGTACCCCTATCACCTACTTTGTTTTAACATCTATAGTTGTTTATCAGATTAAAGGCAAAGAATTTAATCTATGTACTTTTTGGCAAATGCCATACATAAATCCTTTTCTATACTGGAAGGAATTTTTAAAAATCTGAACCGAGATTAAGCCTTGTTCTTAATATATAATGCAAAGATTGTAAGCAAAAATAAATACAAAGTATGGAGTGTGCAATTTTCCAGACTGTGATTTGAGGAAGATTCTGTTGTTCTTTCTAGAAGAGTCTGTGCCCATGTAGAGGTTTCCTTGTTGCTTCATAAAATGTTTACATTATACTAGGGAGATATGGATGAATTATTCCTAATATCAAAGTGTGGTGGATTGGCATTATCAGTAGAGTGTCGGACACCATAATTTGCAGCATAGAGTTATGGCCCTTTATGGTCGGAGTTCAAATCCTGCCGAGGTTACCTTTGCCTTTCATCCTTACGGGGTCGATAAAATAAAGTACCAGTAATGCACTGGGATAATTGCTGGCCTTGTGCCAAAAGTAGAAACAATTATTTTTAATATCAAATAACCAGCAATGAAGTATATAATCAGTAGGTAAGATTTGAAGCAAAATGAGTGATGCATCATACCTACAATCACAACACATGTAATCATAATCTTTAGATTAAAAAAAATCAATAATATAACACCTGAGCCACTTGATGTTTTTTATGCTTGAAATTAAAGATAAGAGAAAAAGAGATAGAGAGTGATGTTGAAATTGAAATACATCAATAGATAACATGTAATTACTATCAGAAATTCTTTATTGATGTCTCACAGTCAAACCAACTCTTTTTTATATCATCAATAGAAATTTCATTCCATGTTTAAATTCTATCCTTTTATATTTTAACTAATAAAACAAAAATATTAATTAAAAAATAATTTCAAATACAAAATTATATTTAAGAAATCTAAATTTAAATTCCAATTTAGAATTTAATTAAAACTAATAAGGAATTAAATTAATTTCTCAGACAAATCATAAGATGATATAACATTTGATGAATGATTAGGGCCAAGGAAATGTGTTGTGCTCTTAGGAAGTGATACGATATTTACACAAATTGGATTACTTGATTTGAGGCAATCAAATCTTGTGGAAAAACGAAAAAATAACAAATTCTATGATTCACTTATGATTTTCATCTATCATGCAACTTTACTGTATCATTCAAAGAACTCAAGACACTAATGAAATAATTACATGTCCATGAAAACATCTTTGGGCAGGATTGTCAAAACCAATTAAAATCTGCAATTACTTCTTGAAAGAGAAAGTAAAGACATAAAATGATACTTGCCAAAAAGTAGTTTGGTTTTATATAGTTTGGCTTTATATAGAAAACTGTAATGTGCATATTAACAACTAAAACTTCTGCCTAAATATATAGAATACCATTTACAGTCAAAAGAGAATGCATAAAAACTAGGTCATAAATTATGTAGATAAACATAGCTTTTTGTTGTTATGTATGTGTGTGCGTACACGTGCATGTGTGAATATATATATATTTATATTTTTCTTTTTTTGTGGAGTGAGAGTCTCCTAGTCTTCATTAAGACATCTCTCTAGGAGAAGGTCAATCTGATATAAAACCTGAGACTTGCATCCAATGGTGTAGACCAGTTCTTCTTTTTGGGTAAATGCATTTGATGTTCAGGGAATGGGATTGGCCCCCCGTGCAAAGTCTTTCCTCACTTAAAAAGCTTCAAGCACAGACATTGCTTGATATGTGACATTTTTTGCGATGCATGGTATAGCTGGCTATAGGCAAGCCCATAGCAGGATTAAAAGCCATGTCCATGATCTCATGCTTAAGTATCAAGCAATGGCATTACTCAAAATCGAGTTGCAGTCATCATCATATATATATATAAATGTGTGTGTGTATCATCATTATCTTTTATATCTGCTTTTCCATATTTGCATGCGTTGGACGGCTCTTTTCTAGTTCAGCATCCCTCCACTCATTGGTTTTGGGGTTGGAAGTCTTAACACCAAAGAATGTTTTCCAATAATTTATCAATAAGGAAATACTATTTCTACCTAGTCATGGAAGAGATATATTAGAAAGCAACATGTGTACACAAACTCACAAATGTACTTACAAAAACACATGTACACACATATAAACACAAGATTTAGAAACACACACTAATCCCGAGTATTTGTTCACATGTTTAAAGAATAAGGAAATGGACACACATATACATACAAACATGATATATAGACACATTCACAATATGAAGCACATACAAAAACATGCATCTAATAGCAAATGCACTCACAGAGACAACTAAATTTGAAAACAGATACACTCACACATGCAAACATATATACAAACACAAAACCTATAGAGTCATTCTTTATTCCTATCTTATCTACATAGACAAATGTACAGGATCAAGTTCAGCAATCATGAATTGTGAACTTTATTTCTTTGGATTGGCAGTAAAGTGGGTGGATTGGCAGTATTGGTAGAGGGTCGGACGCCATGCTTTGACGTATAGAGTTACGGCCTTTGCCATTCTGAGTTCAAATCCCGCCGAGGTTAACTTTGCCTTTCATCCTTATGGGGTCGATAAAATAAAGTACCAGTAATGCACTGGGTAATTGCTGGCCTTGTGCCAAAAGTAGAAACAATTATTTCTTATATAAATGAAACATTAACATCATTTTTACATGTTTCCCCATACTTGCATCTGTCCTCTCCAACATTGCCCTCCACTTGAAGCATTACATTGTTATCTCTTTTGTGAAGTTCAGTATCTTGATATCAGCTTTCACCACATCTATCCAGGTTTTCCTCAACTTACCTCTACATCTTCATTCTACCTAGAATGCCTAGCACTTCTTTGACTAGTGATCATCATCCATATGAATTTCAAGTCTGTAACAACATAACCTTCTTTCTTGAAGACTACATCAGATTCTTTGTATTCTCACTTGTACACCTCAGCTTATTTGTGTCTCATCATTCACGCACATTAACATTACACATACAATAGAGCATGCTCACCTCATTCCTTTCTAGCTCTTGCATATCCTCTACATCCAATGCCCATGTTTCACTACCATACAATATCACACTTCATACATAAACATCTAATCTTCATATAATCAAAATTTCACTCAGAGAGAGAATCCCTTCATAGCCAGCAGAGTTAGGTGTTCCCTGAATTGTTTTTCCCTTGTTTATATTGTGGCTACCATACTTTTGGAGTACACTGCTCCCCTCCTAAATAAGTCACCTAGATAACAAAAGCTATCAACTACTAAAGAGCCTTTCTTGGATCAGAAAGACTTTATTTCTCTGCTGCTCTTAATGCATCTACCACAGATAAAATTTCTTTTTTCAGTTAGCCTGCCTGGAATCCCAGTACACCTCTTGTGCACCCATAGAGTACATTGTATGGAATTTCTCTCTACTCCTACATAATGAACACAGGCATTTTGATGTCAGCAAGGTCTTGTTTTCTTTCCTACTTACTATAACTCGATAGTAGCGTGAGAGTTGGCAATGTTTTCAGTGAGAAATTCAATGTGCTGTAAAGTATTCATTAGGTTTGGTTTTCAGCCTTCTCCTATTTATAATAGTTCTCCTGGCCATAGTAGATGAGTTTAAGACCAGCTGCCCTTGAGAGATGTATGATCTAGTATGTATAGCTGAATCTATGGATGGTTTAGAGAAGAAATTCCAGATGTGAAACCATACCTAGAATTGAGAGGGCCCCAGAGTAAACTTACAATATAGGTTTATGGATTATGTTACGTAAGATCATGGATAGTATTGAATTCATGATTTATTAAGACAATTGACAGTCTTAATTATAAATGAACACACACACACACATACACACATATACATATGTTTTTAATTTAATTATATAATAAACCAAACAATACAATTATTCCATTACCCAAGGTTTCGCAAAGTCAGACGATTCTAACAGAAACGCCTGATTTCGTTCATCAGATGAAATATCTTTATTATGAATAAAACATATATATATACAGGCACATGGCTAGTGAAGGCACATGGCTTAGTGGTTAGAGCATTAGAATTGCAATCAAAAGGTTGTGAGTTCAATTCTCAGACCGGGTGATGTGTTGTTTCCTTGAGCAAGACACTTTATTTCACATTGCTCCAGTTTACTCAGCTGTAGAAAAGAGATGATAGGACTGGGGTCCCTATCATTCCACTGCAAAGTCGCCGTGGAGGTGCCACGGCAAAAAAAAAAAGAAAAGCACCCAGCCTACACTGTAAAGTGGATGTGTAGGCGCCACGAAAAAAAGAGGTTGGAGTTAGGAAGGGCATCCAGCCAGAATCAGTTCCCGTATGAGCAAGACAAGGTCAGCCGACCGGACACTGCCCACAACAGGACAACCCGTCTAACCCATGCTAGCGTGGAAGAACGGACGTAAAACGGTGATGATGATGATGATGATGATGATGTGTGTGTGTGGAAGATGACATGCATTGGTATGCATGTTTTGGCATCTGGTATATCTATTGATAGATATGTTTCTGTAAATGCCATGCATATTGCTTCAATGCCTGTGAAAAAGTCATTCCAGTACTCTATTTAACTCTTGTTAATCAGTTGTAAAAGACAGTTGACATTTAATTTTAAAAACAATGATATTACATTAGAGGAAGGTATTTATACAGTGACTACCCTTGGGGTTATTATTTATAATGGTTTTGTGTATTGCTGTGAGTAGTTATGCATAATTTATTTTGATAGTGCCGACTGCTGATTAGAGATCTTTCGCTTGTTTAGATAATAATTTTATTGCTTGGCTTTTCCTTAGTGGTGGTCATGATTTCAATTACTGTTAACAATATATATATATATATATATATATATATATATATATATGATATACATACATTATGTATTATATATAACAAATCCTATATAATAGGATCAACAAAATGTGTTTTCCTATTCCTATCTTTTGAATAGCAAACAACAGTTTTCTGTTTTTATCATTTAAATCTGTGTTTTCAATATTCTAGAATAGTTTTGAAATATGGAGTATGTTTCTTTCTTTCAACACACTAGATAGCTGCATTTGTAAATTATTTCTAGAGGCAATATTTCAACAAACAGCTAATTATGACAAAGGAATTAAGAAATTATAAATCTTTTATTACAAGGTATATTTGCAGCAGCAGCAGCAGCAGTGGCGGCAGAGGTGGTGGTGCAACATTCATTTAATAACTAACTGCATGATAGCAGAACAGCTATTTTAAATTGTATCATATAATATCTTATATTTATAACATTTTCTGTCTGAATTTTCTTGAGTTTTTCTCCAGTGTTTCTAAAATAAATCTATTTCTAGAACCTAATTTTAAAATATTCTTGCTTTCTTTGTGAATATTTAAACAATATTTTTTGCAATGATGAAGCAAAAAATGGATTCTTTCAGAAGACTCTGCTACCAAATAATTAAAAGAAGATGCCCTGAAGTGCTATATAACTTCAAAGGTAGCACAAATAGAAATGGAAAGAAAGTGAACTCAAACCATCCATGGCACTATTAGGTGGTTTCAGGAAATAGGCTCTACATGTGAAGTAAACACGTGGCACACAATGAGAATACCATAAAAAGGGTATTGTCAAGCTAGTAAAAAGGTAATTGAAAATATAAATATAATCAAGGATAAAATGAGAAATCAAAGCTGTGAAAAAAAGAAACAATATTGTTAACAGTAATTGAAATCATGACCACCACTAAGGAAAAGCCAAACAATAAAGTTATTATCTAAACAAACGAAAGATCTGTAATCAGCAGTCGGCACTATCAAAATAAATTATGCATAACTACTCACAGCAATACACAAAACCATTATAAATAATAACCCCAAGGGTAGTCACTGTATAAATACCTTCCTCTAATGTAATATCATTGTTTTAAAAATTAAATGTCAACTGTCTTTTACAACTGATTAACAAGAGTTAAATAGAGTACTGGAATGACTTTTTCACAGGCATTGAAGCAATATGCATGGCATTTACAGAAACATATCTATCAATAGATATACCAGATGCCAAAACATGCATACCAATGCATGTCATCTTCCATTCAAACAGAAAAGCAAGCCCATTGCCAGGGATGTGTATTGGATAGCAATGCTTCCCCTACTTTTCACTGGTATACATTCAGATTTAGAAAATAGAGTTTATTAAAAAAAAGTCCTGAAATATGTTCCTTAAAGTCATGACTTTAAATAAGAACAAAAAATAAGAACAAAATAAGAACAAAAATAAATTAGAAAGATAAATGAAAATAAAAGGTTTACCAAAGAAGCTGGTCAAAAGAATTCCCTGGGGAATTATAGAGCCTACCCAGAATGTTCAGAAGCCCTTTTCTGAGCACCAAAGCCTGGCAACAGCCCTGCAGAACAGAAATAGCCATGTATATTTGGGAAGATGGACTCTTGGTTCTGTTGACCCCAGTGCATTACTGGTGCTTTATTTTATCAACCCCATAAGGATGAACGGCAAAGTTAACCTCAGCGGGATTTGAACTCAGAACGTAAAGACCCATAACTCTATGCTACAAAGCATAGTATCTGATGCTCTACCGTTACTGCCAATCCACTGTAACATATTAATAATTGTTTCTACTTTTGGCACAAGGCCAGCAATTATCCCAGTATATTACTGGTACTTTATTTTATCGATCCCGTAAGGATGAAAGGCAAAGTTAACCTCGGCGGGATTTGAACTCAGATCATAAAGGGAGGTAACTCTATGCTTCAAAACATGGCATCCGACCATCTACCGATACTGCCAGGAAAAACATAATCATCCATCAAACCAGAAACAACAATACTTGAAGGCCTCTGTTTCACAAATATATATATATATATATATATACATATATGATGAAAAGGTATGGCAGATCATAGGCTAATTGCATATACAAGGTACACACAAGAAGTTTTGAGACTTTTTCTTTCCAGCCACTTTTAATTGTCTATATAATTGTCACCCTATTACATCCTTGATTTGTTTATAATAAGCTAACATGTCAAATCTTTCTTTTCCAGGTTGAAGGTTCAGGCCGTTACATCTATGTGGCATCTATGCGTTACATCTAGATTCACAGGAGCAGTAAGAAGCAAGAACTTACAGGGAACAAATTCTATCAAATGCTCAGAGGGCTCCCTAGAAGTAGTTGATGGTTTCCATTACCTGGGTGACCAAATCAGCACACTGGCCAGAGTGAGAGAGGGGTTGAAAAAGTCCAAAGAGCTTCTACCACTGCTGGCTACAATGAGTTTTATGCTCAGTGAAAGGTAGATTGTATGATGCTTATGTGCAAATTTCATTGCTGTATACAACTGAAACTTGGAAATTTATGGGCAGAGGGCCTATGATGATTGGAAATAAATAAAAATAAGGCACACATGCTCCAATGGATGTGTAATAGTAGTGTAGATGAAAGACGAAACATCAATGGATGTGTAATAGTAGTGTAGATGAAAGACGAAACATCAATGGATGTGTAATAGTAGTGTAGATGAAAGACGAAACATCAATGGATGTGTAATAGTAGTGTAGATGAAAGACGAAACATCAATGGATGTGTAATAGTAGTGTAGATGAAAGACGAAACATCAATGGATGTGTAATAGTAGTGTAGATGAAAGACGAAACATCAATGGATGTGTAATAGTAGTGTAGATGAAAGACGAAACATCAATGGATGTGTAATAGTAGTGTAGATGAAAGAGGAAACATCAATGGATGTGTAATAGTAGTGTAGATGAAAGACGAAACATCAATGGATGTGTAATAGTAGTGTAGATGAAAGACGAAACATCAATGGATGTGTAATATTAGTGTAGATGAAAGAGGAAACATCAATGGATGTGTAATAGTGGTGTAGATGAAAGAGGAAACATCAATGGATGTGTAATAGTAGTGTAGATGAAAGACGAAACATCAATGGATGTGTAATAGTAGTGTAGATGAAAGACGAAACATCAATGGATGTGTAATAGTAGTGTAGATGAAAGACGAAACATCAATGGTTGTGTAATAGTAGTGTAGATGAAAGAGGAAACATCAATGGATGTGTAATAGTAGTGTAGATGAAAGACGAAACATCAATGGATGTGTAATAGTAGTGTAGATGAAAGACGAAACATCAATGGATGTGTAATAGTAGTGTAGATGAAAGAGGAAACATCAATGGATGTGTAATAGTAGTGTAGATGAAAGATGAAACATCAATGGATGTGTAATAGTAGTGTAGATGAAAGAGGAAACATCAATGGATGTGTAATAGTAGTGTAGATGAAAGACGAAACATCAATGGATGTGTTATAGTAGTGTAGATGAAAGAGGAAACATCAATGGATGTGTAATAGTAGTGTAGATGAAAGATGAAACATCAATGGATGTGTAATAGTAGTGTAGATGAAAGACGAAACATCAATGGATGTGTAATAGTAGTGTAGATGAAAGACGAAACATCAATGGATGTGTAATAGTAGTGTAGATGAAAGAGGAAACATCAATGGATGTGTAATAGTAGTGTAGATGAAAGAGGAAACATCAATGGATGTGTAATAGTAGTGTAGATGAAAGACGAAACATCAATGGATGTGTAATAGTAGTGTAGATGAAAGACGAAACATCAATGGATGTGTAATAGTAGTGTAGATGAAAGACGAAACATCAATGGATGTGTAATAGTAGTGTAGATGAAAGAGGAAACATCAATGGATGTGTAATAGTAGTGTAGATGAAAGACAAAACATCAATGGATGTGTAATAGTAGTGTAGATGAAAGACGAAACATCAATGGATGTGTAATAGTAGTGTAGATGAAAGACGAAACATCAATGGATGTGTAATAGTAGTGTAGATGAAAGACGAAACATCAATGGATGTGTAATAGTAGTGTAGATGAAAGACGAAACATCAATGGATGTGTAATAGTAGTGTAGATGAAAGAGGAAATATCAATGGATGTGTTATAGTAGTGTAGATGAAAGATGAAACATCAATGGATGTGTAATAGTAGTGTAGATGAAAGACGAAACATCAATGGATGTGTAATAGTAGTGTAGATGAAAGACGAAACATCAATGGATGTGTAATAGTAGTGTAGATGAAAGACGAAACATCAATGGATGTGTAATAGTAGTGTAGATGAAAGAGGAAACATCAATGGATGTGTAATAGTAGTGTAGATGAAAGACGAAACATCAATGGATGTGTAATAGTAGTGTAGATGAAAGAGGAAACATCAATGGATGTGTAATAGTAGTGTAGATGAAAGAGGAAACATCAATGGATGTGTAATAGTAGTGTAGATGAAAGAGGAAACATCAATGGATGTGTAATAGTAGTGTAGATGAAAGACGAAACATCAATGGATGTGTAATAGTAGTGTAGATGAAAGACGAAACATCAATGGATGTGTAATAGTAGTGTAGATGAAAGAGGAAACATCAATGGATGTGTAATAGTAGTGTAGATGAAAGAGGAAACATCAATGGATGTGTAATAGTAGTGTAGATGAAAGACGAAACATCAATGGATGTGTAATAGTAGTGTAGATGAAAGACGAAACATCAATGGATGTGTAATAGTAGTGTAGATGAAAGACGAAACATCAATGGTTGTGTAATAGTAGTGTAGATGAAAGAGGAAACATCAATGGATGTGTAATAGTAGTGTAGATGAAAGACGAAACATCAATGGATGTGTAATAGTAGTGTAGATGAAAGAGGAAACATCAATGGATGTGTAATAGTAGTGTAGATGAAAGAGGAAACATCAATGGATGTGTAATAGTAGTGTAGATGAAAGAGGAAACATCAATGGATGTGTAATAGTAGTGTAGATGAAAGATGAAACATCAATGGATGTGTAATAGTAGTGTAGATGAAAGACGAAACATCAATGGATGTGTAATAGTAGTGTAGATGAAAGACGAAACATCAATGGATGTGTAATAGTAGTGTAGATGAAAGACGAAACATCAATGGATGTGTAATAGTAGTGTAGATGAAAGAGGAAACATCAATGGATGTGTAATAGTAGTGTAGATGAAAGAGGAAACATCAATGGATGTGTAATAGTAGTGTAGATGAAAGACGAAACATCAATGGATGTGTAATAGTAGTGTAGATGAAAGACGAAACATCAATGGATGTGTAATAGTAGTGTAGATGAAAGACGAAACATCAATGGATGTGTAATAGTAGTGTAGATGAAAGAGGAAACATCAATGGATGTGTAATAGTAGTGTAGATGAAAGACGAAACATCAATGGATGTGTAATAGTAGTGTAGATGAAAGACGAAACATCAATGGATGTGTAATAGTAGTGTAGATGAAAGAGGAAACATCAATGGATGTGTAATAGTAGTGTAGATGAAAGACGAAACATCAATGGATGTGTAACAGTAGTGTAGATGAAAGACGAAACATCAATGGATGTGTAATAGTAGTGTAGATGAAAGACGAAACATCAATGGATGTGTAATAGTAGTGTAGATGAAAGACGAAACATCAATGGATGTGTAATAGTAGTGTAGATGAAAGACGAAACATCAATGGATGTGTAATAGTAGTGTAGATGAAAGAGGAAACATCAATGGATGTGTAATAGTAGTGTAGATGAAAGACGAAACATCAATGGATGTGTAATAGTAGTGTAGATGAAAGAGGAAACATCAATGGATGTGTAATAGTAGTGTAGATGAAAGACGAAACATCAATGGATGTGTAATAGTAGTGTAGATGAAAGACGAAACATCAATGGATGTGTAATAGTAGTGTAGATGAAAGACGAAACATCAATGGATGTGTAATAGTAGTGTAGATGAAAGACGAAACATCAATGAACTGAGAGAGACAATGAGCATAAAGAAGTGCATGACACTCAGAGTTGATGGAAATTATGGAAGAGGAAGCCCTAGGAAATCTTGGGATGATGTGGTAAAAGCTGACTTTGTGCAATTAAACCTCACAAAGGAGGTGACACAGTAGCAAGCTGGCTGGTGACAAGCCATACTAAAGAAGACCCACCTGCTCATACATAGAGGATAAAATGAGCACAGAGAGGATGGGACAACACTTAGGCCCCCACCAGCCACTTTGCACCAATCTCTCTCATACGCCTTTCTCCATTGCACTTTCTTTACTTCTACCTAGTTTGTCCAACTCTATTCAGTATGAAAAGATAGCACCTTGCTTCCTAGTCCAGCTCAATTCACAAAGATGAAACCCCTTCCCCTACTTTCACATTCAATCCATGCCAACATGGAAAGCATAGCATGCCACACCTCTGACCATGTTGAAAGGCTCAGATTGGATTGGGAACGGCATCCAGTTGTGGAAGCCATGCCAAAATGGAATGTATGAAATAGACATGATCACCTACCTAGCTTAGTCTCAGAATGTGATAACTCACATGGCTCAGGTGGGCATGGAAAATAGACATTTAAGGATGATGGTGATGAGCTCCCCACCACCCCCTGTCACATCTCTAATACATCTTCCTTGTCCAAACCATGCATGCATAGAAAGCCATACAAGCTTCACAATATACTGCCAAATGCAACACACTTTATTCAAGGCCACTCCCATAACACACCGCTTGCTCTCACACAGTGCAGGTGCCATGACAAAAAGCACTTTGTCGGCCCTGTAAGGTGATAGCACTGGTGCCACGAAAAAAGCTCCCAGTACATGCTGGATGTGGTCACCTAACCTGTCTGGCCTCATAACATCACAATCCATCTAATCCATGCAACATTAAATAGTGACGATGTTGATGATATGTTTAGATAAAGAACTCATCTGACCACTAAGTAGAACCTGCGCGTGCGTGCATGTATGTGTGTGTGTGTGTGTATATGGAGTGTTAAACATTGCTGCCAACGTACTAATGATAGTCAGCATCAGCAAAAATTATACAATGAAATTCATGAGTTTGGGTAATTTTCTATGCCTATGATATACAAACTTATTCCAACTCATGAACATAAATATTTATCATAAGTACTACTAGTACTTATGATAAAGTTTCATGCCAAGAAAGCAAAGCAAAACAAGAAAAACAATCCACAGATGTTCCCTTCATATGTGCACTCACAGACACACTCATATGTATATTCAAGTTAAATCATAAGTAAATACCTTTTATCCAATTAAGACTTTCTAAAAATATGTTGGCTGGGTGGAGACTAGAGGAAGTACTAATGATTTTAAAGGAAGAGGATATGAAGCCAAGTAATCAGAATGTAAGAGATGTATGTAATTGTGTCATTAAACCTTTTGGTACCTAAACCATCTGAAACCAGCCTTGTTTCTATGATATTAAGTTGTTTATTTGAACCCTTAATAAACTATTTTATTTTCATAGTAAAGGCTTTACCTCACATAATTATCTCACATATTATCAAAGCTATGAGATTTTGATATTATTTATTTTGAGAACAATACCTTAACATCAGTATGAGCGGCCGGTTATAGCCGGTTTGAACAGAAAGAAGTGAGAGAATTCTGGCCAATACAGCAGGTTTATTTTTGTAGAAACATTTATATTCCAAACACCATCTTTAATAAAGAAAAAATTAATTTTATTACCACATTCCCTTAAAGTTCTTGATTATTTTCAAAATGATTTTAAAATCATGAGCAGTGTAATTCATAAAAAATATGGTAGTGAAATGGTTAATGGAGTAATACATATCCTGTGGTAATCGAAGAAGTCTGTGTTATCATAGTAATGTTATATCTAGAGGGAACCATGAGAAAAACAAGCCCCCCCCCCCCCCCAAAAAAAAAAAACAATTGCAAACAAGAGGATAAAAAATGCAGCTCATTCTCCAGTATTCTTCCATAATGTTAAAACAGTTGGAACTAACCAATAGTGAAAACCATCTCATTAATCTTCATTCAGCCATAACCAAATAGTCTTACATATAATAATGACATGACCACATTCCATCATATGATGGTAAAAATCTAAATAGATTCAACCTTAAATAGTTAGCTTTTGAATAGTAAACACATCCTTCCATACTTAATAATCTAACAATAATTGCAAAATACAAGCAATTTAATATCAAATTGGTTAAAAGGATAAGTTTTTTTTAGCTGTTTTAGATAATCAGGCATGAATAAACATAATGCTGTAATCTTTATCTTTCTTATTCTGCCATGGGTATCACTAATGATGAAATGCTCACAATTATGTCAGACAATATCAATACAGTAACTTGAATAAAACATTAAATGGTGACACAACACTCTTGAAAAGTTCATCTAATTGCAAAATCACATGATTGTCTATCCAACCAGCTGCTCAAAAAAATCAAAAGAAAAAAATCAAACCAATGTCTGGTATTGAAGACATATTTTGAAATAATAAGACTATGTAAAAAGTGTTGTAGAGTTGCAGGACATTTTGAAATATACTTTGATAGAAAATATTTTTTAAATTGACATTCATTCTCTATTTAGATCTAATCTAAATTTAAGTACAAATTGTAAACAAATTATTTGAACTAAAAAATTGATAAAATTAAATTACTGGAAGATATCATTATGCTTTTCTAATCCATTGGCGCCTTCAACTTGTAAAGCTGATTTGTTCACTGGGATATAGAAAACTATTTCAGCTGTAATCTATATCTTTGATATCTATTTTATATATATTTTTTTAAATGTAGAATACATTGGAAAAAGCCCTCAAAATCTCCTTTCGTCGAGGTTAACTTTGCCTTTCATCCTTTCGGGGTCGATAAAATAAAGTACCAGTAATGTACTGGGTAATTGCTGGCCTTGTGCTAAAAACAGAAACAATTATATAACTAATTAAATTAGAGACTTCCTGAAATTTTGAAAAACTACTTTGAAAAACACTGTGTTAAGAATATGCCTCAACCTATAAAACAATATTATTATTTTGAACCTCCAAAATATTTATTCCAACCAGACTCTTTCACTGTATTCTGTCTGTAATACAGACATACATAGGAAAACATTTCTCTACATTCTGTCTATAATACAGACATACATAGGAAAACATTTGTCTATATTCTGTAATACAGACAGACATATGGGAAAACGTTTGTCTACATTCTATCTGTAATTTAGACATACATAGGAAAACATTTGTCTACATTCTGTAATACAGACATACATAGGAAAACATTTGTCTATATTCTGTAATACAGACATATATAGGAAAACATGTCTACATTCTGTAATACAGACATACATAGGAAAATATTTGACTACATTCTGTAATAGACATACATAGGAAAACGTTTGTCTACATTCTGTAATACAGACATACATAGGAAAATATTTGACTACATTCTGTAATACAGACATACATAGGAAAACATTTGACTACATTCTGTAAAACAGATATACATGGGAAAACGTTTGTCTACATTCTGCCTGTAATACAGACATACATAGGAAAACATTTGCCATGAATTACAATAAGATTATTTTTCATTTTCACATAAATATATTTTTAGAAGTGTTTGTAAGATCTTGATTATTCTTGGTTTAATTTGCATATTTCTAAATTACCCCTCTAGAAAGAAATAGGTGACAAAGGATACAAACACAAACACATAGGCACACACACATACATATATATGGACGTATATATTCTGTCTAATCCATGCCCCATCTAACCCATGCTACCATGGAAAAATGGACGTTAAACGATGATGATGATATATATGTGTGTGTGTTTGTGTGCATGCATGCGTGTGTTCATATGTTTGTGTGTGTACAAACAATATGGGTTCGAGGAAGATTGGTTAAGAGGTTCACATCCCAATTCTGAGGCTACAAGTTTGGACCCAATGTAAATCAGCTTAAGAATGTCTGACAGCTGGCAAAAATGAATTGAGTTGTACCTGTAATTCAAAGGGTTAGTCTTGTCACACATTGTATCATGCTGAATTTTCCTGAGAATTATGTTAACCCTTTAGCATTTACATTACTCTATATTTACTATTATAATTTCACAGTAAATACTTTATCTCACATAATATCGAATCTATGAAATTTTGATGCTATTTATTTTGAGAACAACACTTTAACATCAGTATAAGCAGCTGGTTACAGCCGATTTGAACAGAAAGAGGTGAGAGAATTCTGGCCAGATACAGCTGGTTTAAATGCTAAAGGGTTAAGAATGAATGTATTTGTGTAATGCTTATCCCCTTTTGTATTAATTTCATGAACCAGTATTCCATTGATTGAATCATCTGGAACACTCATAGTTGGAAATGACAAAGGTCTAACAACAATGACAAATGAAATACACTGTCTATGCAATCCAATTTATTGTGAAATTAATAAAAAAAATCCGGAGGAATTTAATAAAATAATTAACTGTTTCATTAGTAAATTAATATTCGGAGATTTACTTGACAAAAAATTCTTAAATATGATGGAAAGTTTAGGTACAAAAATATTAAAATGGGCTATATTGTATCATAAATCTTTGGTGGTTTCAGGTGGGTTGGTTTCAAAAGGGTTATTTCTATGTTTTTTTAATATGATTTAATTAATTACAATAAGATTTAATAAGTTCACATAAATATACACATCTTCACATTATACATACATGCAGACATAGATGTGTACATAAAATCATGTAGCAGAAGGTCATGGAAGACAGCAAAGCACAATGCTAAAGTCAGATGACAAGAAGTTCAGCTTTACAGACAAGATGACCAGGAGTTGGGGAAGATATGATATGCTGCACTGCAGATCTATTTAATTCATGTCAGTATAACTAATACATGTTCACACTATATAGATATATAGATATAGTCCATAAAAGATAACAACCAATTATGATAGATACACATAATGTGTTAATAATATAGAAAATCCATATGTTAAACATATGAGTGATTTTTCATATACTAAACTACTGCATCATTTAATGTCCATTTTTCTACACTTGCATGGGTTAGATGGGTTGTCACGTCATAAGAAAAGTCGATCCGGAGGCCAATATGCTCATACGGATCTGTATTTTTAGTTGGTTTCTGTAACTTGAATACCCTTTGCAATACCAATCATGTTGCCGTGTGGACTGGGTGCTTTTTATCATGGCACTGAAGTGACAACTGGGTGCCTGTTGTTGTGTCATCAACTTGACTACCTTGCAGGGTTGACTGGGTGCTTTTTGTTATGTCACCAGCTTGACTACCTTACTGATATAAATGAAGAGCAGGCAATAAAGAACCTTAATACTTACAGGAAGATCTAAATGCAACATACAAGTGAGTTGTAGACAGCAATATACAATTTAATGCTGGAAAATTTCGGGTCCTCTGTTATTAGCCCACAAACACTAACTGGTATCACTGTGCTGGTATCATGATAAAATGACCCAATACATTCTGCAAACTTTTTGGTCTTAGGAAAGGCATCCAGCATGTAAAAACCATGCTAACCCATCCAAAACAGATATAAAATGATGAAGATGATGATGATATAAAAGAATATATATATATATATGTAGAAAATAATTGTTTCTACTTTAGGCACAAGGCCAGCAATTAACCAGTACATTACTGGTACTTTATTTTATCGACCCCGTAAGGATGAAAGGCAAAGTTAACCTCGGCGGGATTTGAACTCAGACTGTAAAGGGACGTAACTATGCTAGAAAGCATATATGTAGAAAATAATAAACCATAGAAGCACAGAAAAATGGCCTGTGTGCGAACTGCAATTTTACATGACAGTGAAACATGGCCCTTAACTTCAGAAAACCTGAGAACACTAGAAAGAAATGAAGTGAGTATGCTCCAATCGATGTGTAATGTTAGTGTGGTGTGCATGAACAGGCTAAGAGAAACACTCGGCTTAAGAGGAATTGGATGTAATGTACAAGAGAAAAGACTGCATTGGTATGGACATATGATGTGTATGGAAAATGACAGCAGTAAAAGAAATGCAGAGAAATCTCAGAGACTGGGACTCATGGAAGAGGCAGACTCAGGAATACTTGAGATGAGGTAATGAAGACTGACCTAAAGAAGCTAAACTTCACAACAGTTGTTTATTTGTTTATATATCCTGGTTGGAACGTAAGGCTAAAAATGATGGGTAAGTAGTTAGTCTTGTTGTAATGGTAACACTGTTCTCTGTAATGGTAACCCAACATTGCAGTAAAAGTGCTGAAAATTGGAAGTGAACTTCTTACTCTTTTAAGATTTTAAACACACACGCATACAAATCATAAACACACAGACATTATAGGCATTCTATTATTTAACTATACCAAATCTAGATATAGTAAGTTCTATAGTGCAGAATATCATATATATGAGTACATTACATCTATCTATTAACTGATAACATGTCTTAATTACCTGCACACTAACTATATCAAATGTAATGCCACTAACATTGAATGCGCTTTCAAGTGTCAGTATTTAGCTGATGATGTTCAGCAAATGAGCTAAAAATCTAACTTTTGATGAGACACTGCTTCATTAACATTCCTAGAAGATATGGAACTCATTTTTGACAGCTGGATGAACCAGTATGAATTCTCAACAGTGTATAGTATGCAGTAAGATCTAGACCACTGGTTCTTAACCTGCGGTTCTGTCACCACCAAATGTTGCGAGGTTCAATTCTTGGGGTGCCAAAAAAAACAACTTTTTTTCCTTTTGCTTCTCATCATTCAGTGTTTTCTAGCTTTCCATTTGTTTCAACTTAACTACAATTGTGTTGTTTTATTATTGTCAGACACTATGCTTCGCAGCAGAGAGTTACGGCCCTTTACGTTCTGAGTTCAAATCCCACCGAGGTAATCTTTTCCTCCTCATACTTATGGAGATCGATAAAATAAAGTACCAGTAACGTACTGAGGTCGATTTCTTCGACTTTCCCCTTCCTCCAAAATTGTTGGCCTAGTGCCTAAATCAGAAACCATTATTATGTGGATTGGCAGTATCGGTAGAGGGTCGGACGCCATGCTTCGAAGCATAGAGTTACCTCCCTGTATGATGTGAGTTCAAATCCCGCCGAGGTTAACTTTGCCTTTCATCCTTACAGGGTCGATAAAATAAAGTACCAGTAATGCACTTGGTAATTGCTGGCCTTGTGCCAAAAGTAGGAACAATTATTATGTGGATTGGCAGTATCGGTAGAGGGTTGGACGCCATGCTTTGCAGCAAAGAGTTACAACCCTTTCTGGTCTGAGTTCAAATCCCGCCAAGGTTAACTTTGCCTTTCATCCTTACGGGGTCGATAAAATAAAGTACCAGTAATACACTGGTATAATTGCTGGCCTTGTGCCAAAAGTAGAAACAATTATTATTTATTACTTAGTCACCGTGTGATTTGTGGTATAGTAAAGTAATGTTGTCTTATTCTGTTTTATTTTCACATAACAGATACATAAAGTCCAAGAAAAGAAAGTGGAACTATGATTACAATCTGTTTGGCTTCACTTGTATAACCAAACAGAAGTCACATTAAACATTAAAATATTTTCATTGGATATTTTCTGTTATTTTCAAAAGATTGTATTTATTAATCATAGTAGTTAATTAATTAAATAGTAGCAGCTAAGTGGTTGATAATTTGACCTGAAAATTCAAGTTATTTTGTTTTATGTGCTAGGCCTACGGTTGCAGAATGGAATTTTAAACTCTAAGGGTTTGCCGCAATAGGAAATGGTTAAGAATCACTGATCTAGATGTTTGTAAGGCTTGCTCAGAATTAACCTACGGACAAACAACATCTGTGTTTCTTAAATAACTTAATTATTTAAACTAAACTAAAAGTACATTATACCCCTAAGTGGTATTATCAAGATAGCGGGTACATTTGAAAACACACATTATCCTTTATCTTAAAGTTGCATAACAGAAATAAGTTCGACATCATACGTCAACGTAATTTTATCATTTGTTCAGCGGCTTTGAGACTTGTGATAGCTGACACCGTTTTCCACACAGGGTCATATCTTAGGAAACTATAGACAGAAGCAGTACAAGGATGAATTACAGTGTTTGCGTTATACGGTTACGCAAACTGTACGTTGTGCGTTCAAATCCCAGAGTAGTTGACCTCGCATTTCATATTCCAGTATTTTGGGAGTTGATGAGTGAACATTACACACCTCTGCCAAAACGTGTAATTTTGTATAATTGATGTTAGAAATATATGTTTACACACGCACACACATTAAATTTATTTATTTAGTCAGTGTAAAGCTAGTAAACCATGACAAGGTTAGAAAGTTATTTAATATCCCTTATAAGAAGAACCAAACAAGACAAAGAGAAAGGGGAGAAAGGACAAACAAAGAGCAGTTAAATGTTTTCTTTTTGTAAGTGGGGAAAAAGTCAAAGAGAGGTGCAGAGAGAGGTGCAGTGTAGTTTGCTATGAAATTATATAATTGATGTTGCATATGAGGGAGGAAGGGAACACGAATGCCTGATGTATTTAGGACATCAAACTTCTCAATGTGTAGCGGGAAAAAAAAAAAAATAAATGCGAGGAAATAAAGTCAGTTTCTTTATCACCATAATTTGAATCACGTGTTGCCAACAGTGACTTTATTGGATCTACAGAAAAAGTTATCATTTTGCCAATGAGGGAACTTTTACGAGGTCGTTCGCCATGCTAGAAATAACAGTCAAATTCCGCTCAAGTCGTACATATTAAAGGAAAAAATATGAAATACGCAATGATTACGGTTGCTGCCAACACCTTTGATTATTGGTCTGCCCAACTACTGCTAACCTAAATAACAACACGAGACCACAAATTGTGTCTAGAAAACATCAAACATTTGCAGCTTCTTCTAAACTTAGAAGTAAAGTTTCGTTTAATTACGTTAACGTGTT
Organism: Eledone cirrhosa; assembly: GCA_964016885.1. NCBI lineage: Eukaryota > Metazoa > Mollusca > Cephalopoda > Octopoda > Eledonidae > Eledone > Eledone cirrhosa. The sequence continues at coordinate 284,132,522 of OZ024740.1, forward strand.
CTTGTTTAGCCCTAGGCCAGCTCTTATCGAACGAACAAACAATCAAAGACATTCTAGCCATAACCACCCTGTCTTTTCAAATACTTAATCCAAGAAATTACCCAACGTGCCTTCCTTTTTCGTGATCCGAGAGAGATTTGACTGCTGTTTTTAGCAGGTCAAGCGACCATATATTTCGTTAACCTGAGATTTGAAAAACAGGGAATCAGCCCAGTTCTATTCAACATTATCTTACTAATAGTTACTAAAATAAAGACAGTACCTATACAGATATTTCCTTCTCCCGCCCCTTTCTCAAAACTAACCAAAATTGTAGAATAGCAAATTGTAATAAAATACTTTAAAAATAAATAATGTGCTGTGACTAAAAGCTAACAACTAGGGCAAAACAATAAAAATAGGGAAACTTTTAGAGGTAACAAAACGGGGGGGTTATGCCGTTCTTTCATTTTCTAAGATAAAGATTCATTAATTCACAGCGTAAAAAAAAGTATGTAAACATAAAATTGATATTAACAATTATAAGTACTTGGACTGATTTTTTGTATTACTGTCCACAGAATGAAATGATTTTAGTAATACACACACACACACACACACACACATATACATACGAGGGTCATCTGAAAAGTTCATAGGCTGACTATGAAGGATTAATGCTAGAGCTGTGAAACCTTGCATGCATTAATTTAAGCTCATCTTATTAATAACTGCATTGTTTCTTTCAGGGACTATGTTGAAAAATAAACCTCATTTGGTCATTCCATGAGAGTATCTTGGTCAGCCTATGAACTTTTCAGCCGACTCTCGTATATAAACAAAGATGTGAAGATTTAACAATTCACTCTCTTTCTTTCTCACTTTCTTTTCGACAGGAAGGAAATGACAACTAGAAGCTACTTGTTTCGGTCATTTGTGAACTGACAGAATAAACAAATAATATATAATGTAAACATACAAACGATTGGTTTACACATAACTTTCAGATCAAACCGAAGAACTGTTAAACCATTTTCTAAGTAGCAACAAATGCTAATCTAGACACGAGACAGACACTTGTCAACCACAAAAATCGAAACGAAGATCGTAGAGGAAATCGGATAAGAAAATCAGTGACGAAGCGAAGTGATGATGAGTAAAAGTGTTATCGATCCTCTTTTCCAACAAAAGAATTCGAACTAAACAACGATTGAGATTTGGTTTATGCTGAAATAAAGACAAAATAAACAACAACAAATAATATATTACCTCGAGATCACTCCATATTGAATCTTCGCTGTCGGAAGAACCGTCGGTGTGCACTAGTTGTAACCTTTTGTGAAGGATGTGTAACGGCTTCACCAAGACTTCCTCGAGCCGATCCTGACTGCTGGCCATAGCTACTATGATGTCGAATAACAACAGATTTGTTAATGCCACATGTAAAATGAAGTAGAGTGGAACAGGCGTGCGTCAAACCAATAGTAGCAGTGCCACAGACACTGAAGTCGAAGTGGCAGTGTTTTGACAAGGAATAACAACTGGTTGGCTAAAGCAGAGCAACACCATTTCAATAGGGAAGTGACGGAGGTTTTCCAGGCAACGTGCAAACCCCTTTACACATGTGACGTTGTGAAGGATTTTCCGATGCAAATAATCCAAATAAATAAATGGTCGTATGAACGAAACCTTCTAACCACGCCTACGTATCCCCCTCCCCCGAAAGAAAGAAAAAAGAAAGAATAAATTAAATATCTCTGATTAACATATATAAAATTCGTTCACGAAGCTTTATTCGTAGAATACATTCATTCAAAAGAACAAGATATTTTTACTATAAAATATATGATTAATGTCAACTGGGCACTACTCATCTCAAAGAAAATGAGAATTTAAAATAACCACAAATATATATATATTTTTTATTTTATTTATTTATCTGAGTGTATGTGTGTGTATGTATATGTGTGTGTATGTATGTGTGTGTATATATATGTATGTGTATGTGTGTGTATATATATGTATGTGTATGTGTGTGTATATATATATATATGTGTATGTGTGTGCGCGTGCGTAAAATAATTTTATTTTCAGGTTTTAGTTGCATAATTTTTCCATAGAAATATTTTGAAATGCTGAGGTATAAAATATATTATTATTATTAGTTGTAGTAGTAGCATTATAATTCAAATGCCACCGATGTTAGTTTGCCTTTCTTCCTTACGGGCAGGGTTGGATTCAGATCTTGGGGAGCCCCGGGACACTTCAAGTTTTTTTGTTGTTGTTTTTTTTTGGTGGGGTGTCCCTCATACACGAACAATTAGAATACAGAGCCCCTCCCCCACCCCCAATATTAATTGGAATTGAAAAGTTATACATACAAGTATTAAATTTAAAAATATGCTAACCATCCTAAAACAGCTGAGGGCACAAATAAATTGCTACGGCCCTCGCTGGTGGGGGTAATTGCTTCCTTTGTCCCCCCATTAAATCCGGCCCTGCTTACGAGGTCGATAAAATAAAGCACCAGCAATGCACTGAGGTCGATTATTATCGATTTTCCTCTCCCCCCAAAATTGCTGGCCTTGTGCCTAAATCAGACACCATTAGTATTATTGTTCAAATGCCACCGATGTTAGCTTTGCTTTTCATTCTTACAGAGTCGATAAAATAAAGTACCAGTAATGTACTGGAGTTGATTTGATCCACAAACAGCCCCCCCCCCCCCCCCCCCGGCCAAAAAAAAAATGTATTGGCCTTATGCTTAAATCAGAAACCATTATTATTTTAGTTCCGGGCGGTGGGTTGCAGTATCGGTAGAGGGTCGGATGCCATGCTTTGTAGTATAGAGTTACGGCCCTTTATGGTCTGAGTTCAAATCCCGCCGAGGTTAACTTTGCCTTTCACCCTTACAGGGTCGATAAAATAAAGTACCTGTAAAGCACTTAGATCGATTTAATTGACTTCCCCCTAACTTTCAAATTGTGGGCCTTGTCCCAAATGTAAAAACAATTTTTATACCTTTGTCTCACAAAATGAGGGTAACTTCTAAGTCTTTGAAAAATAAGTATAAGTTGAATAATAGTTCAATTTAAATGACTACCCTGCCACCACCACCACCAAACTTGTATCTATGTTAAAAAGATAATGATAATTAATATCGTCGTAAGGAAAAGGAGTGTGGGCTGGTAGAATGTCTTGCAGTAGTTTTGTTTTGTTTTTTGCCTTTCTCATATTTCCAGGGTAAATAAAATATAGTTACTAGTCAAGGACTGGCCTAACTCCCACAAATATAAAATATCCGAACTTCCACAAAAAAAAAAAAAGAAATCATAGCTTTGTGTTAAACCTTGGCCAAGGCTGATGGAGCTCCCAGAAATCCTTAGTCTAGCAGTAATACTACTAGTGGTGGTGCTGGGGCACAGTCACTTCAAAATAAACTCTAGAGACACAGAAATGCCATGTCAGGTGAGCCTGAGATGTATTCAAGGCAATGAAACCATCTTGCATGTACTCATCCAGTGTCTGAGTATTGCTAACTAGTGGAGCTATGTCAAACAATTGCTATTGTGTGGAGAACAGATCTAGCTACCAGCTGAGCCTATCACGCAATTAGCCCCACTATCTTCCTTTAGTCAGGAAAAGCAGGCAATTTTCATCTGCCTGGTGGCTAACATGAAAGAAGTTATGTGATAGACACAATTGAAAGGGTTGAAGACTGACACTTCTCTTTTTGGTAAAGTCCTGATTAACTTTATCAAGTTTCTCTTGAAGAGGAAAATCAAGGTGGAGAGGAAAATGTTGCATTCTGACTAGTTTATTGAAAGGTAGATGACAGTGGAGAGCATAGTGAATGGGCCTACCCTGAGTATGCACCTGTTGACTAGAGGAGGGCAGCCAGTGTCAGATTTACCATTGTGCTTAGGTGTGCTTATGCACAGGGCCCTGTTGGCTAGGGAAGGTCATCTTCTTGTGTAGGCCTACCAGGCCTACCTCCTTCAGGACCTAAGGGGCTTCATAACTTAACTAGCACAGGGCCCCATTTATCCTAAATCTGGCACTGAGGACAGTTAAGAGGGGTCACTTGCCCTAGCAGTCAGAGTGGCCATAGCTTCTTGTGGGTTTTCTCTGTGGGTGACCCTCAGAAGTCTCTCGGCTGATGGAGAATTTCTCTGGTTTTAATTTTTACATGTTTGTTGTTTCCGTTATCATACTTTTTACATGAAAAAAAACCCCACATTGTATCATCCTGTGCTACATTTAATGCTTTTTCATGTGAACCCTTTCTGGCAAATAAAGAAATCATTATTACTATTATAAGGAATTTTCTTTAGGGCAGTGGATGGCAGTTTTGGTAGAGTGTCAGATACTATGCTTTGCGACACAGAGTTATGGCCCTTTATGTTCTGAGTTCAAATCCCGCTGAGGTTAACTTTGCCTTTCATCCTTACGGGGTCGATAAATAAAGCACCAGTAATGCACTGGAATAATTACTGGCCTTGTGCCAAAAGTATATTATTATTATAAGGAATGTTGTTACATAACCCCTAAAATATCTAAGAAAACCATTTTCAAAAAAAAAAAAGAACTCACAGAAACATTTGTAAATAAAATATTAAATGATAGTGCAGAATTATGCAACATTGAAACATGTTCTGGCAGCATGTAAGTCATCTCTTGCAGAGCACTCATGGCATCATAATCAAGTTCTGTGTGCCCTTGATAATGCATTAAAACAACAATGCAGTAGCATTAATGCAAGAAAACATGCATGGCTGTACCCTGTTGTCTTCCACAAGATGGGTAAAGAAAGAAAAGCTGGTACCCATACGTCTGCACGTGCTAATGACAGGAAGGCACAGGCAGATTTGAAGAAATTGCTGCTAAATCAACACAAGGCTCTAAGCTTGGACTTGACAAAACATCCTAACTGTTAGGCTAACAATGGCATGAGAAAACAATATAGAACAGGCACATAAAAGAGAAAACTTTAAAAAAATTGTGTGAGGGACAAGTATGACAGTATATATTGCTTCCAGAAAGGATAGGATGCAATGGATTTCAGCGAGGTACACAAGCATTTGAGAAAAATATCAATACTGAGAACAGAGAACAAACTTTGGAGAGGAATAAATAAATAATTACACAAAAATGGATGGAGTACAGCAACACCCAACTTGTTGTGATGGTTGCATGGAAAAGTGACAACAGCACTCAGCCTGTTGTGATGGTTACATAGATAACTGATGGAAAAGTTGTGCTACAGAGTGTCCTAAAAGAACCTGGGCATGGCTGGGTACAGAGGAGGTGGCAGTGTGAGTTTTGGGGGAGAGAGGGGAATGGAGACAAAGTGTTGGGACCAAAAGGGGGTTGTGGTGAGAAGGCAAGAAAGAGAGAGCAAGCAACATCTGGCAGTGCAGTGAAAGTGATAGGGGAAGATATTAGGTGGGTGGGGGAAGGACTATGGTGGGGGAGATCAAGTGTGTGAGGGGCAAAGACTAAGTGAAGAGAATAACTATGGATAGGAGTAGGTTCATGATATTAGTGTTTAACTCCAGATTTATTAATTTTAAGTTAGATGAAAAGTAGATGTCTCTAAAGATACTATGCCAAGCTTTCACATTCTTTAGAAAATTTGGTGCCCATACCTAACAATTATATGAGCTGAGGCATGTAGGCAGGGCCAAACTTTTACCTGCTGAGGCCTTAAGCTATATGAAATTTAGGGCCCTTCTCTAAAAACATTAGGGTAAAAAAAATTTAAATAATAATTTTTTATATCAATATTAATGATAAAGATTAAATAACACACACACACAATATTTATATATATAAATATATATATATATATAATAATAATAATATTATTTATGTAAATATGTTTTGAAACAGTGAGCAGGTTTGAAATTAGAAAATAGAATCGCTTTCACCGTATTTTTTGACTAAAGAAATTTTAGTCTGATAATGGGGTTTAGAAACCTCAGATAAATGGAAAAAGATGAGTATTGGCGTACATTATTTATACTTATATATAAACTATATCTCTATATATAAAACTGAGGATATCTGTCCGTGTGTGTGTGTGTGTGTCTGTGAGTTTGAATCCCTAAAACTTGAGAAGTACCCAACCAATTTTTGATCTAGGATCAAAAATTCAACTTTTTGATCCGCATTAGGTGAAAAACTGCATTTTTTCCAGCTTTTTCGGGGTTTTTTTGAGGCATTACGTCAAACCGATTTCCTTGAAATTGTAACTATGTATTAATCAGTCTCAAACCGTGAGCAAAGCAAATACAACTTTTTTATGGCCTAGGGCCCGCATTAGGTAAACAACTTAATTTTATCACCTTTTTAGGGATTTTTTGAGGCGTTATGTCTAGCCGATTTTCCCAAAATTTCAAGGCATATTATATATATAAAAAAAATTTATTTTCTTGATCCCCTAGGTAAAAATCTGCATTTTTCCTGTTTCATCGAGGAAAATCTTAAAGATTATCCAGCCATTAGAGTATTCGGTTTATTTTCTTTACATATTGTCCAGGCGTGCAGTTTTTCCACAATTAGGTCTGTTGGCAGCCCGCATTCCAAAATACCTTATCCCGTGCAACGCCGGGTACGACCGCTAGTATAATTATAAACAGGAAAGGTCAGTATTTTTTAATTTTTTATCACCTTATTACCAGTATGGAAAATAGCTCAATGTAAATACATGTAAATACATCAGATGTCTTACAGAGCAGGAGTATAAACTACAGAACAATCAAAGCTATGATTAATACATTTATGTATTAAACATAGCTTTGATTGTTCTGTACTTTATTTATATATATATACATATATATATACATATACATATATACATATATATATATATATATACATATATATATACATATACATATATATATACATATATATATACATATATATATACATATACATATATATATACATATATATATACATATACATATATACATATATATATACATATACATATATATATACATATATATATACATATTTATATATATGCGACTACAATAACAGCATCAACACCATTGTCTGCAGCATCAGTGAAATGAAGAACAACAACAACGGCAGCAGCAGCAGCAGCAGCAGCAGCAGCAGCAGCAACAACAACAACAACAACAACAACAACAACAACAACAACAACAACAACAACAACAACAACAACAACAACAACAACAACAACAACAACAACAACAACGGCAGCAGCAGCAGCAGCAGCAGCAGCAACAACAACAACAACAACAACAACAACAACAACAACAACAACAACAACAACAACACCAGCAGCAATTACAATAACAGCAACAGCAGCAGCAACTACAATAACAACTACAGCAACAACAACTGCCACCACCATCACTGACCATCCACCACCATCACCATACTGACACCATCCACCACCATTCACCACCACCACCATTACCAGCGTAAAGCAAACAATTATTATTATTATTATATAAAAACTGAACTGGACTGGGAAAAGTCAACAGTTGACATCATTTTGACTTTGTATTTGTATCAGTACTGCCGGTAATATATATATATATATATATGTGTGTTTGTGTTTGTGAGTGGTGTGTGTGTTTATATGCATGAATGAGTGTTGGTATGTGAGTGGCGTGTGTGTGTTTGTGGTTTGTATGCATGAGTGTTGGTGTGTGAGTGTGTGTGTGTGTGTGCGTTGTGTCAATAAGTTTTTTTTTTTTTTTTTTAAATGACCATGCTGTAAAATGGAGGGGTAGAGAGGGCCCTTGAGTCTAGTAAGACATCCTCTCTAGTGCTGGTGGCACAAATAAAAGCACCCAGTCCATGCTGTAAAGTGGCGCTGGTGTTAAGAAGGGCATCCAACCAGTGTATCAATGCCAAAACGCTTATCAGCACAGCAACAAATAGGAACAACAACAAAATATGAAGACATCGCATCTCAGAGTTGCAACACTTAATGTTGGCACTCTCAGAGGTAGATCTGCTGAAATAGCGGAGATGCTGGAGAGAAGGCAGGTGGATGTGCGCTGCGTGCAAGAGGTGAGATGGAGAGGTGCCTCTGCGAGACTAGTCGTAGGCAAACGTCTTAGCTATAAGCTATTCTGGGTAGGTAAGGATGATGGGTTAGGGGGAGTAGGCATTTTCCTGGCTGAGAATGGATCAATAAGACAATAGAGGTAGTTCGAGTTAGTAATCGAATAATTAAGCTTAGATTAGTTGTAGGCAGGAAACTACTGACAATCATCTTGGCCTATGATCCCCAAGCAGGCCTAGGCAAAGATGAGAAAGACTGCTTTTACGAGCAACTTTTACAAACAACCGCAATGACAGAGGACGGAGACATCGTTATGCTAGCAGGAGACTTCAAATAGTCATGTTGGACAGCTCCAGGATGGTTACACTGGGGGTACATGGTGGGCACGGTTACGGCTCAAGAAATGAAGAAGGAGTGAGACTTCTTGAATTTTGTGATGCAGGTACATTGACTATTTGCAACACAAACTTCCAGAAACCTGTCAATCACCTAATAACCTACAAATCTGGTGAGCACATAAGCCAGATTGACTTCTTACTATTTAGGCAGCGGGACAGGCAGATAGTGTCTAATACCAAGGAATACCCTGGGAAGAATGTACCCCACAGCATAGGTTAGTTGTTAGTGATATCTCAGTAAGCAAGAGATGGAATGAGACATATAGGACGTGTGGAGAAGAAAGGTCTGGAAGCTAAAAGACCTTTCACTAAAATACAAATTTAGGAAAGCTCTTCAAGATGTATATGACGAAAAAGAAGACGATTTAGAGATGTATGACATAGATAATAACTGGAATTTCTTACGTGACAACTTGCTGCAGGCTACTGATGAAACTTGTGGCTGGAGCAGAGCTCCAACCAGACAGAGAGTGACCTGGTGGTGGAACAGCACAGTAGATAAGGCCATTAGAGACAAACGACTAGCATGGAAGGCTTGGAAAAAGGGTGGGAGTAGGGACGAATATACAGCCACTAAGAGAGAAGCTAGACGTCAGGTGTACTTAGCATGCAGGGAGGCGGAGAGTAGGAGGTTTGCCAATGTTCTACGACGGAAAGATCAGAGGTGTGCGGTGTTCCACATTGCAAGGCAGTGTGTCAATGCAAATCAGGATGTTGTTGGAGATAAATGTGTCCGGGATGATGCCGGTGTACTTAGTGTCACGAATGATCAGAAAAAGGAGGCCTGGAAATGTCATTATGAGAGACTGATGAATGTGGAGAACGAATGGGAGAGAGAAAAATTACCCTTAGTAGATCCGACAGAGGGACCAGCTATTGAGATTGACGAATATAGGGTCCAAGAGGCGATTAGGGAAATGAAAAATGGTAAGGCTGCTGGACCATTGGGAATAGTTGCTGAGATGCTGAAGGATCAGGGGACGTAGGCACTAAACTGCTTGCACGCATCATCAATCAGGCTATATATGGTGGTGTCATACCCAAAGACTGGTGCAGCAGTATTCTCATAAATTGCTACAAAGGTAAAGGGGATGCTCTGGAGAGGAGCAATTATAGGGGTATAAAAGTGATAGATCAGGTTATGAAAGTGGCAGAAAGGATATTAGCACAACTAATTAGAGAAAGGGTCAAACTAGATGAGCTGCAGTTTGGTTTTGTGCCTGGGAAGAGTACAACAGATGCCCTCTTCTTTGTGAGACAATTGCAAGAGAGGTTCTTAGAGAAAAATAAGCCACTATACTTAGCCTTTGTTGACCTAGAGAAGGCCTTTGATAGGGTACCCCGATCTGTCATCTGGTGGTCCCTAAGGAAGCTAGGTGTTGAGGGATGGCTTGTGAGGACAGTGCAAACTTTGTACAGAGGTACTCTCAGTAAAGTCAGGGTAGAAATGGAGTTTAGTGAGGAATTCCAGATACAAGTAGGAGTACATCAGGGTTCGGTCCTCAGCCCGCTCTTGTTCATTATAGTCCTCCAAGCCATAACAGAGGAGTTTATGGCTGTTCATGGGAACTTCTCTATGCTGACGATCTGGTTCTTATAGCAGAATCAGTAGAGGAGCTAGAGAATAAATTCTGGCTATGGAAACAGCAGTTGGAAGCAAGAGGACTGAGAGTGAACCTAGCTAAGACAAAAGTGCTGATGAGTAGAAAAGAGGACAAAACCCTGATTCCGTCAGGGAAATGGCCATGTTTGAT
>OZ024740.1:284152705-284162705 GCA_964016885.1 Eledone cirrhosa
ATATATTTTTTTTAACCTGACCTCTCAGGATGTGTGATCCTAAGCTATAACTTATAGGTATGTCCAACACTGCATGTAAAACTAAATGTTTTGTCTCTCTAGGTCTACCTTTTCTTCATTACAGACATGATCGTATTATTAAAAAGTTTGCTTTACAATTGTGTGTTTCTGTGTTTTTCATAATAGCCTCCAGTCAGAGCTTTCTGAATGAAATTTTGGAGAGAGAAAAACTGTAAAAGTCTGCCAGAGGGATTGTTCCTGCTCTTGAGTGGTAGACTTAATACATTATTCAGATTAACTCCACTACCTGACCCTTGTGTATCTTTCCCAGAGCCCATCTTGTTGCAAATATTTTTACTTGGTTTCTTATCTGAGGATAACTTTCTTCCTTCCTCATGTTTTGGCAGCCTTGAAAAACTGGAAATGCACTTCCTCCTCTAACTAAGCTTTTAACACTTTAGCATTTACATTACTCTATATTTACTATTATATTTTCACAGTCAAGCCTTTACCTCACATAATTTTGATATTATTTATTTTGAAAACAATACCTTAACATCGGTATGAGTGGCCAGTTACAGCTGGTTTAATGGAAAGAGGTAAGAGAATTCTGGCCGGATACAGCCGGTTTAAATCTTAAAGGGTTAAACTAAGATCCCAACTCATGGTGTGTAAGATAGTAGACCAAAAATTTATCTGCACTTATTCTGTTTATGAAAAATACATAGAAGAGAAGAAAAAAAGGTTTCAGAAATAATACAGTAGTGAGAAAAGTTAAGACTTTCAGAAAAATGCAAAGTCTAGTTGAACATGTCAAAACACTAGTTTACAATGTTGCTATGCATACATGGGTAAAATTTTGAAGATTTTTTTTTTTTTTGCAGTCCATAACAATTCAACCATGAAATAAAAATGGAGCCACTATTTATTTCTTTTATTTTTGTTTTTGTTTATTCATGTACATTGATGCAGTGAATGAATATTTTAAAAATTCTTCTGGTGTTGGACATTACAGAAACTTGGATAAGTTCTTAAAATCTCTCATCATAACCACTAGAAGACTTTCAGTGTCTCAACTCTGTTATAGAGACACATTTCAACAGCAGTTTGGTACAAAGATAATAGTTGAACTCATGGATTCTATCAGATATCTCTAGTTATGGGACATGTCTCCAAGATAAGTTGATAGAGATGCTGTCATTTTTAAGTCAAACATTGTTCCATTGGTGCTCTAGCCATGACTATCCTGTTTGTGAGACACGGTGTAATTGTAGTGATGGTGCACTTTGATAAGAAAATCATTCTGGGAAAAAATATAAATTGCTTTCCCAGCATCACCAGTCTATACACATAACTCAGTCAATAAGAAAGTGCTTATGTAGTCACATAACTTGCGAGAAAAGGCAACCATATCTCCCCTCTTAAATATGGAAAGAACAAATTGAATAGTTTAGTTTTATATATCCTTAAAAAGTCAGGAAAGTCATAGCTGGAATGACTTTGAGCAAAAGTCTGTTGAATTATGGCTGACCTGAGGGTCTTCTATATTACTGCATAATGCCAAAGATCTTGATCCTGTGTCATTGTCTTTATTGCAATTATAGAAAAACGGACCTAACAGTAAAATGATGTTGATGCACACACACATATGTATGTATGTACGTATGTGTGTGTACACACATATAGACATATGTATACATATGTGTGTGTACACACACACACAAGCGTACATATGTAAACTCTTTCTTGGTAACGCAAGAATCAACCATACAAACTTAACTTACAGAGAAAGGCCAGTCCTTTTTGCATCTGTTTCCTCCTACTTGTATGTATGTATGTATGTAAGTGTGTGTGTATGTATGTATGCATGTATGTGTGTATATGGGTATGTATGTATGTGTGTACACACACACACACACACATACATACATACACACATACATATGTAGCAAGCTACTTGCCTTTGGCGTATTTATAAACTATTCATGCGTGATTTGGCTAAGTCAGGCCAATCGTGAGTCGCGCACGAATATATATTATCAACTTCCACCCAAAGAAAGATTTTCCCGCTTCTTTCATATATACTCTCTCTTGCTGCTTTGACTTTGAAAAGAAAAGACATTATTATGTAACGGTGAGATCTTCACTTTGGCCTGTCGGCCTTCTTAGGCCTGACGCAATGCCACTTCTTAACTCTTGATTTGCTTGTTCTTTTGTTTGGCATGCCAGCTCAACCATTGTAATTACTTGTGAATGTAAAAATGTTATCAAAAACTTTACAACTAATTCCATAAACATCCACTTCTCTCACACTTAACAAACCGTTACATTAAAACTAAACCTTTAATCTGGTATACTTTAGCTTAACAAAAACCATACCTTTCCTGCTACAACACAAATAAATATTATTCTTATCGGTAGAGGGTCGGACACATGCTTTGCAGCACAGTTACATACCTTTACGGACTGAGTTCAAATCCCGCCGAGGTTAACTTTGCCTTTCATCCTTACGGGGTCAATAAAATAAAGTACCAGTAATGTACTGGGTAATTGCTGGCCTTGTGCCAAAAGTAGAAACAATTATTATTATTATTATTATAGCTATAAATATTATTTTCTGCTAAACATGGGGGCTGCCAACTCGTTTTCGAGTACGGCCACTACTTTATATCCATGTAGGAGAACCCCTACCGATGCGCTGAACGAGTGTGACTTTTTAGTCCAGCCAGTGACTTGAAAACTCTGGTACAAACACTACACTTGTGACAATTATTGATACATAGTGCTGGGCCCATGGTACCATGTGACGACAAGTGCAGAGAGATCTCCAGATATAAAGCAATGCCTGTGCCGTGAAGCTTTTATAGTGAGCAAAGGCACTGCACAAAGCCAGTCCCACTCTCTTAACCAAGATGATATTTACGAAAAAGAAGAACAAAAACAAAAATCTGCTAAACATACATACATGCATACATACAAGAAGGAGGAAACTGATGCAAAAATGACTGGTCTTTCTCTGTAAGTTAGTTTTGTTTGGTTGATTCTTGCGCTACCGAGAAAGATGTTATATATGTACAACTCTAAACAATCTGAAAGTATCTGGACATGTTTGGATTGGGATAGAAATGTTACAATCTCGTTAACTTTGCATGACCCTTTTTACTTCTTCATTATTATGAACATCATCATCACCGTTTTACGTCCGTTCTTCCACGCTAGCATGGGTTAGACGGGTTGCCCTGTTGTGGGCAGTGTCTGGTCGGCTGACCATGCCTTGCTCATACAGGAACTGATTTGGCTTCATTTCTACAGCTGGATGCCCTTCCTAACACCAACCTCATTTACAGTGAGTGCTGGGTGATTTTTCGTGGCGCCTACACGTCCACTTTACAGTGTGGGCTGGGTACTTTTTTGCCGTGGCACCTCCACGACCACCTTGCGGTGGGGGGGGGGGGGGGCATATTGTCTATATGCTTCAGCTTGTACCCATGGGAGGTCGGGTACCCTGTATTACTGCGTGACGCCAGAAGTCACGGTCGTGTGTCATTGTCTTTGAGAGGTGCAATTGGGTAAGGTCGGCTTTTATCACCTCATCCCAGGTCATCTTGGGTCTCCCCACTCCGCGGTTTCCATCAACTTCTAGTGCTCTGCACCTTTTTATGCAGCTGTCATCCTTCATACGCATCACATGTCCATACCAACGCAACCGCCTCTCTTGCACACAGCATTTGATTCCTCTTATGCTCAGTCTCTCTCTCAATTCATTTATGCTTTGTCGTTCACGTATATTACTGTTACACATCCATCGGAGCATGCAGGCTTCGTTTCTCTCTAATCTACGTCTCTTGTGTGCATTTGGGGCAGAGAATGGAGTTCCTACCTACACCTTTCCTACATACTGAGCAAGGCCATTTACCTGAGGGGATCTGGGTTCTGTTTTCTCATCTACTTACAAGGACCTTAGTCTTTGTCATGTTGACTTTGAGACCCTTTCTTTCTAGTCCCTGCTTCCAAGTTTGGAATTTATTCTCTAGTTCTACCATAGATTCAGCTATGAGTGCGAGGTCATCAGCATACAGGAGTTCCCATGGGCATCCGGTTTTAAACTCCTCCGTTATTGCCTGCAGGACTATGATGAACAGGAGAGGGCTAAGAACAGAGCCCTGGTGGACCCCAACCTGTACGCTAAATTCCTCGCTATACTCATTGCTAATCCTAACTTTGCTGACTGCTCCCCTATACATGGCTTGTACCGCTTTCACAAGCCATTCATCTACTCCTAGTTTTCTAAGAGCCCACCAGATTACAGCACGTGGAACTTTATAATTATACATCATGTCACCATTAAGGACCATTAGGTATGACTTTTTGAACTTTCTCTGTGATATGATATATTGTAGTGTAGATCATTGGCTCCAAAACATTTTTTTTTTTTTTTGTTTTTTTTTTTGCAGAATCCTCCTATGATTTTGCCAAAAACATTTGATTTTTTTGTACGAGTTTCCAATATCAGGGAACTTATACCAATATTTTTGGACCTGAAACATATATTCAGTATGCCCCAAGCCACCTTCTCATACACCTCCCCATGAGAACAGGCCAAAGTAAATGCATCCAGTGAAGCCCCCAGCCCACACTGTAAAGTGGTTGTGATGGTGACATGACAAAAAGCACCCAGCCTACACTGTAAAGTGGTTGTGTGGGTGTCACAACAAAAAGCACCCAGTACTCACTGTAAATGAAGTTGGTATTAGGAAGGGCATGTAACTGTAGAAACCAAGCCAGAATCAGTTCTGTATGAGCAAGACAAGGTCACCTGACCTAGCATTGCTCACAACAGGACAACTTATTTAACCCATGCAAGCATGGGAGAATGGACATAAAACGGTGATGATAATGATGAATAATGTAATTTTTATGAAACAAATTATTTTAGAGAATTCAATTATATTTTAAAAAAACACAAACATTTTTATTACAATTTATTAAATGCATCTTATGTTGTGAAACTCCAGAATTTTTTAACAGACCCTACATTGAGAAGTACTTTCTTAGATAAAACATGATTATCTTCTCCAAAGTATTGGTTGTTTGTCTTCCAGGAAAATGCTGATCATTCAAATCTAACAATTAAAAGTAATTCTCGCTGTGACTAGCTGCTTTACAGGCATAATATATCTAGGACTGCATTATCGAATGTAATATACTTCCATTTAAAAATAATTTAAAGTGTAATTTGAGAGAGACTGGGCTGCTATTTCTAACAGGTCAAGTGGCATGATAAAGACTTCACTTGCAATAGTATATTGAGCCAAAGAAGCAGAAGTGTAAGTCAGATCTTAAAGCAATCTGTTGTCAAGGACATGAGGAGCTTGTGGGAATTGCCCAAAGACTTGCATGTGAAATTTAATAGACAGAAACTGAGGAAGCTCATTAGATCCACTCTGACCAAGGACAATAACTCAATAAATGAGATTAAAGCAAGAATTGGCTTGGTTTCATCTACGGACGGTTTTCTGCTAGCATATGTAGTGTGCATATTGGTATTATAAGCAAATATATTTGCAAATATATATATGTAAATTGAAAAGTAAATTGACAATATCTTCTTCTTCACCCACTTATTTCTGAGAGGCTCATGGGGGCAGAGTCCGTCTCAAACACTCCTTCCAGCGAGTCTGTCAGTAGCAAACATCTCTAACTGATCCAGCTGGATCCCAAAGCGTGACCAGCCAAGCTCATGGATGTTATCCAACTATCTTGCTCAGGGTCTACCTCTGGGTCTCTTGCCGGTTGGTTTTGCCTGTAAAATGTGTCCAGTGATTCTTTACTGAGACATTCTAACCACATGCTCATAATATCGGAGTTGTGATCTCTCAATTCAGAGAAGTAGCAGCTCTACCAGGAGTGACTCTCTGGTCTCTGAGCTATGCACTCTATTGAGTAACGTTACTCCAAAGACCCTTCGGAGGAATCCCATTTCTGCCACTTTTATTTGCAATTGTATTCTTTTGGTCATTACTTAAGATTCATGATCCTCGGTAAGAGTTGGCAGGAATACCAGGAAGACAGCAAGTTTGGCTTTTACACCTAACCCCCTTCTGATTGCTGAGGCTGGCGCATTACTGCATCAGCTTTTGCAATTCTTGCACTTAATTCAGCCTCCTGCATTCCATCACTCATGGACACGGCTCCAAGATACTTGAACTTCTCTAACTGCTTCAGTAGAACTCCATTCACATGTATATAAATTTGAGGGACTTCTGTCCACCCATCCATCACACAATGTGTTTGTGTGAATGTATGTGGGATACACACATATGTCTCTAACTTAAAAACAGTGACACACACACACGTCTCTAATTTAAGAACGCCGACAAACTCATGCGCGCGCACATACACACACTGTCCTATTACCACTCAAGAGCTTAGGCCCGGGCAAACATCCCCTCAATTTTGGAACTGTCTGGGTTGTCCTGAATTGATGGGAAAAGACTTGACGGTCTTTCTCTGTGCTCCTGGTCAAGAGGCAGGTGCCTTACCTGGGACGTCACAGTTAGTGACTCTTTTGCTTCTTCCCACATCCTGGATGCAGCGGTAAGGGCGAGAGCTACAGCATCCGCAACTGAACGGAACAAAATCCTAAAATACTGTGTTCTGTCAGGTAATTACATTATCCAGCTTGTGGCGTTCGAGACGTTTGGGGGAGTCGGGCTACTGACAGCGAGGTTCTTATCTTCATGGCGGCTCACCAAACAGAGGTAACAGGTGATGCTCGTGAGGGCACTTGGTTGTTCCAGCACCTCAGTCTCGCCATCACCTCAGATAATGCTGCTATATTTTGCGTGTAGGGATATATACTTTATTATTATTAATCTCCCCCTGGTCGAGATAACAGTTGGTCGTTTTGACTATATATTATATATATATATTATCTATATATATAAAAGTGAGGATGTCTCTCTGTGTGTGTGTGAGTTTGAATCCCTAAAACTCGAGAACCACCCAACCGACTGTTTTCAAACTTTACACATGTAATACTTATGTTTCAGGTAGTGTTCTGAGCAAAGAAAATTTCAAATTTTCAATGCCCTAGGGACCGCATTAGGCGATTTAGCGATCTCTCTCTATAATTCTTAGTCTTTCTCTTTTTAGATAGATACATATAACATCGCACCCTTATAATATCTGTCTGTATGTCTGACTGTCTGCATTACGTCACTTCCCTGAGGATGTATGTATGCGTGTGTCTGTGAGTTTGAATCCCTAAAACTCGAGAAGTACCCAACCAAATTTTTTCAAACTTTACATGTGAATTACTTATGTTTCAACTTTTTGATCCCCTAGGGCCCGCATTAGTTGAAAAACTGCGTTTTTTCAGGTTTTTTGAGTCGTTACATCAGACTGATTTCCTTGAAATTCTAACTATGTATTAGTCAGTCTCTTCTTCATAATGTGAGCAAAGAAAATCCAACTTTGTTATGGTCTAGGGCCCGCATTAGGTGAAAAACTTCATTTTTTCAGCTTTTTAGGGCTTTTTTTAGGTGTTACGTCTAGCTGATTTGCCCAAAATTTCAAGACATATTATGCACATAGAAAAAATTCATTTTTTTTATCCCAAAGGGCCTGCATTAGGTGAAAACCTGCATTTTTCTTGCTTCATCGAGGAAAATCTTAAAGATTATCCAGAGTATTCGGTTTATATTCTTTACATATTGTCCACGCATGCAGTTTTTCCATGATTAGGTCTGTTGACAGCCTGCGTTCCAAAATACCTTATCCCGTGCAACGCCGGGTACCACTGCGAGTATATTATATATATATATATTATATATTATATATATATATTATATATTATATATATATATATATATATTATATATATATAAGGGCGATGGATTGATTGGCAGTATCGGTAGAGAGTCGGACACCATGCTTTGAAGCATAGAGTTACGTCCCTTTATGATCTGAGTTCAAATCCTGCCGAGGTTAACTTTGCCTTTCATCTTTACGGGGTCGATAAAATAAAGTACCAGTAATACACTGGGTAATTGCTGGCCTTGTGCCAAAAGTAGAAACAATTATATATATATATATTATATATTTTTTTCATCATTTTACGTCCGCTTTTTCCCTGCTTGCAAGGGTGGGACTGGAACTGATTGTGGCTTGATTTCTGCAGCTGGATGCCCAATCTAATACCAACCTCATTTACAGTTAGTGCTGGGTGCTTTTTTTTTTGCCGTGGCACCTACACGACCACTTTACAGTGGAATGATATGGACCCCAGTCCTATCATCTCATTTCTACAGCTGAGTAAACTGGAGCAATGTGAAATAAAGTGTCTTGCTCAAGGAAACAACACATCACCCGGTCTGAGAATTGAACTCACAACCTTTCGATTGCAAGACCAATGCTCTAACCACTAAGCCATGTGCCTCCATAATATATATATATTATATGAATTTTATATATATTTTTTATCATCATCATCATCGTTTAACGTCCATGTTCCACGCTTGCATGGGTTTGGACGGGCTTTTCCCACTTGAGGCAAGAGTGGTTGTCTTGCTCGCATAGGACTGTCTGGCGGATTTTCTACAGCTGGATGCCCTTCCTAACACCAACCACATTTACAGTGTGGGGCTGGGAGGTTTTTACCATGTTGTCTACACGGCCACATTGCAGCGTGGACTTTTTATATATATATATATATATATATATATATATATTTTATATATATATATATCAACTAGAAATTGATTGACATATATATATATATATATGTCAATGCATCCACGCATACAGTTTTTCCACGATTAGGTCTGTTGGCAGACCGCGTTCCAAAATACCTTATCCCGTGCAACGCCGGGTACCACTGCTAGTATATTATATATATATATATTATATATATATATTATATATCATAAATCATGTCTTTAGAATCATCAGATAAAATATATACTATTTCTTCTTCTAATTAGCATAATTAACCATATAAAAAATCAATTATATCAAGCTATAAGAAGAAAGGCTCTTATGGAGAAATCTCCGACAAATAACCGAACATAGCCTCTTCGCGGCGGCCCCGATCGAGTATTTATCCAACATTTCGACAGCATGTAGAAACTGACTAAATATATCATCAACCATACACAATTAGGTGTAAAATTAAACTTAGAAGAAATGCGTACTTAGAAGAAAACCGTAATTATATCTCTACCATGGTTTCTTCCTTATTTTTAGACATCCAAATAATAGGAATGTCCTCAGTTAGGATTCATCAGGAGACAAATGATTTATGATATATTGCTCTGATTTTTTAATTTATTAATTCTTCATAGAGCTTAAAAGTGACCAGTTGCAACATGTATATATCTATAACTTTATGTATATGTTAACCTTTATATATATTATATATATATATTATATATATTATATATATATATTATATATATATATAGAAATAGTAGACAGCTTCTGCTACTTAGGTGACCGAATTAGCAGCGGAGGTGGGTGTTCAGAAAGTACAATAACTAGGGTAAGAACGGGATGGAAGAAGTTTAGGGAACTACTACCACTGCTAGCTGCAAAAGGCTTCTCCCTCAGAATGAAAGGCAGACTGTATGATGCGTGTATCCGAACAGCAATGTTGCATGGTAGTGAGACCTGGGCACTGAAGGTGGAAAACTTACGTAGATTAGAGAGAAACGAAGCCTGCATGCTCCGATGGATGTGTAACAGTAATATACGTGAACGACAAAGCATAAATGAATTGAGAGAGAGACTGAGCATGAGAGGAATCAAATGCTGTGTGCAGGAGAGGCGGTTGCGCTGGTATGGACATGTGATGCGTATGAAGGATGACAGCTGCATAAAAAGATGCAGAACACTAGAAGTTGATGGAAACCGCGGAGTGGGGAGACCCAAGATGACCTGGGATGAGGTGATAAAAGCCGACCTTACCCAATTACACCTCTCAAAGGCAATGACACACGAC
>OZ024740.1:284167705-284182705 GCA_964016885.1 Eledone cirrhosa
ATAATTGTTTCTACTTTTGGCACAAGGCCAACAAATACCCAGAGTATTACTGGTACTTTATTTTATATAATAATTGTTTCTACATTTGGCACATTTCTAATTTTGACACTATGTCAGCCTTATGCGGTGAGGGAAGTCAATTATATTGATCCCCAGTACTTGACTGCTACTTTATTTTATCAACCTTGGAAGGATGAAAGGCAAATTTGACCTAAATGGGAGTTTAACTCAGAACATAAAGGGCCATAACAATATGACTCAAAGTCATAACAATAACTAGTTGACCCCATGAAAATTCCATAGTTTAATTTAAAATAAAACACAAATTGCTAAAGAGCAATATAGCATTTTATATATATATATATATATATATATATATATATATATATATATTGTGCCACGATAAAAGACACCCAGTCCACACCGCAAATGTGGTTGGCATTAGGAAGGGCATCCAGTTGTAGAAACCAAGCTAGAAATGGTTCTGTGTGAGCAAGAGACAGTGATTTGATCTGATTTGTTTCACAATGGGACAACCCACCTAACCCATGCTACCGTGGAAAAATTCAACTCACTCTCTCTCTCTCGAGTACACACACACATCATCCCCTTTCAACAGTATGACAGATGTTTACACCGCATGTAATCTATTGTTAAAATAATATCTTTATTTTATCGTAAAAACAATAGAAACATTATTGACAATGTTTAATTTATTTATCACAAGCATAAATACATATCACAAGTACTTGAACATGACAATATCTTTCTTAGTTTTAACAGAATATTAAAACACTATTATTGCGGTGGATTGGCAGTATCGGTAGAGGGTCGGACGCCATGCTTTCCAGCATAGTTACGTCCCTTTACGATCTGAGTTCAAATCCCGCCGAGGTTGACTTTGCCTTTCATCCTTACGGGGTCGATAAAATAAAGTACCAGTAATGCACTGGGTAATTGCTGGCCTTGTGCCTAAAGTAGAAACAATTATTAGTCCTCACCACAGTGAAGTTTTCCAGCATGGACAAACATACAAAATATATAAATTAATAAATATAAATGCCAAGTAATCACAGTGGAAGGAAGATGCAGTAGAGGAAGACCACAGCAAACATGGGCGGAGGTGGTGAGAGGTGACCTCAGACCGCTGAAGCTCACAGAGGAGATGACGAAGAACCATGAAAAATGGAGCGATACTGTGCTGAAAGAGGACCTGTCCCACCCTTGTAAGAAAGTGGACGTAAATGGATGATAGTGATGATGATGAATGCAAATTTTGGTAAGGCAACTTCCAGAAGCAGAAATCAACTTTAAATCGTAAGGAAGAGATATGTTTCTTTATTAGCCACAGGGGCACAAAAGAAGGGACAAATACAAAGGGAGAAGTTTACATACAATAAAAACGTGTAAAATACTATCACAAATGCAATTTAAAAAACAACCGATTTTCCCCAATAGGGGGAGACATTACATATGGGTAACACATAGCCCCGAAAAAATGTGCAACCCTCATCTCCAGGAGTACGAAGAGTGAGTACCCCCTTCCTCTCTTCCTCTTTTCCTCAACCTACAGGCTGATATAGAGAGAAGGCCCATTCACTCGGGCCATTCTCGCCACTTTCACCCACCTTTCATAAAACTTGCTGGGGTACAGCACCTCTCTCCATCCTGATTCTTCTTCCAAAGTGGTATTTGAAAAAAAGAATCAGTTGTTGGCCGGAGAGAAAGGTGTCTGACCTCAGCCCTTTTAACCTGGTCCACCATACAACCCCTTTCGCCATAGCTATCACACAGAGGAAAACCGCCTTTCCTTCGTTTTTGAAGGAGGGTGGCGGTTTGATCATGACAATGGACTCGATGTTCAACAGGATTGGTCCCACCCGCGACAATAGTCGTTCTACATAGCCCCACAGGTCGGTAACGCCCGGGCAGTGTACCAATGCATGCGTGACGGTTTCTTCGTCTCGCACACATCTCGGACAGATCTTTTTCGCAGGGTCCCTGCCCGGGCGCCCGTGTCTGTAGAGCTTGTCTCGAACTGGTAGAGCTCCTCGGTAGCACTGCCAGGCCAGGGACTTTTGGAAGTTGTCCATTGGTCCCGGGTGGAATATCCTACCGAACAGACTAGCCAGTTCGTCTTCCTCTACGCCTAGAGTTTCTCCGAGCGCGTCGTCGCACTTGCTACGGACCAACCCTCTATAGAATGACGAAGTAGAGTCTCCACTGATAGCCGGGTCCGCCTGCCAGAGGGCTGTGAGCACCTGAGCACATTCGATGTACCAGTTGCTCATTTTCCTCGGCCTTTTCTTGACCCAGGACTGCAGCTCGGTCAGCGAGACGAGTCGTGGGAAGGCTCACCTCATGAACGGGGCCCACACCGGTTGTCCGGTGAGGAATACGTGGAAGAGATAGATATATGATATATGGAGATATATATTCAATGTCCCTAAACAACTAAATATGTAACCTCACTATGTTCAGGGCCTAATTAACTTTTTTTGAGGCCCTATGCACTAAAAAATATTATGCTGCCCTCCATATATGAAATCTGCAAACATGCATTTAATCTAAATAAAATGGTGATCTTCACTTGATTCCCTAAACATGTACTTATTTTGCTTAACAATTAATTGTTTCTACTTTTGGCACAAGGCCAACAATTATCCCAGTGTATTACTGGTAATTTATTTTATCAACCCCGTAAGGATGAAAGGCAAAGTTAACCTCGGCGGGATTTGAACTCAGACCATAAAGGGCCGTAACTCTTTGCTGCAAAGCATGGCGTCCGACTCTCTACCGATACTGCCAATCCACCGCCCTTAATTTTGCTTAACAATTAATGCAGTGTGTGATTATGAGTACTATTTAACTCTGAAATGGTCATGATAACATGCAATAAAACTTATCTCAACAACAGGTTTCACATCAACAGATATACTTAATTTATTTTATTATTTACTCATTCATTTATTGGTTGGATTCCACATTACTGCATGAACCTATTACTTACATAGTATAAACCTCTTGCATGAGATACATTAACATATAACACACATATGCATATATATGTATTTGTATATATGTACTTATCTCCCTTCTATCATTCTAATCCAAACCTCACCGAGCAGAGAGGGGCAAGGAACAACAACCTCTCTAATGTTGGTTCCATGGAAATGCACTCAGGACACCCTGTAGGATGGTTGGCAACAGGAAGGGCATCCCACTGTAAAAACCATGCCTAAAATGGATTGAGAGGACTCTTCAGTTATGTTAAAGATATGATAGCCTCCCTAGTGTTTGATCAACATAAATGCATTTAGCACATGCTGTAAAATGGTAAAATGGCTGATGATAGGAAGGACATATAGCCTTAGAAAGTTAGCCAAACAAAGGGTTAGGAGGACCATTCAGTTTTGTCAAAGACATGACAAACTTTCTTGTGCCAGTGCACTTGGTAGAACGAGAGACCATAAGCAAGTGAAATGGAGATCTCTGACCTGTCTAGGAGGTCAGAAGCCTGCTTCAGTACTGATTTGGTTTATAAAGACCCACCAACCCTTGCTAGCAGTGGAAGCAGATGTTAAATGATGATGATGATAACATACATCTATAGGAATGCAAACAGTTGAGTGGATTGTAGCTATATGTAAACATTTCCATAGTTTTATTTACTTACATCATATATATATCATCAACATCATCATCATCATGGTATATCTGCCTTCATGTTTGAGAATACACTGGCCAAAGAACCACATCTCACTTGTATGTTCAATTTTTAGCATGGTTTCTATGGTATATATGTATGCATATGTACATATGCATACATACATACCTATATACATACTTATGTGTGTATATATATAATAATAATAATAATAATGCTTTCTTTATTAACCACAAAGGTTTACATAAAGTAGACATTCAGGACAAAACAGGACGGTACAAATGGGCATTTCTGCATGTAAAAAAACAGAGGATGTAATAAAAATAACAATGAAAAATTCCCCAATAGGAGGGAGACTTCCAAGGGACATTTGTGGAGAAAGCCAATAATAATAATAATAATAATAATAATAACAGAGTTTCTACTTTTGGCACAAGGCCAGCGATTACCCCAGTGCACCACTGGTAATTTATTTTATCGACTTCATAAGGATGAAAGGCAAAGTTAACCTCGGCAGATTTGAACTCAGAACGTAAAGGGCCATAACTATGTTGCAAAGCATGGTGTCTGACGCTCTACTGATACTGCTAGTGATAAACGGAATATATAAGACTATAGTATCATTATTTATTTCATTATATATATTTTTCTGCTACACACTGGAACTTTTGAAAATATATAGTATTCTCCAGCTCTCTCTTCTATTCACTAGCTTGATCACATTTGTCTTGCAGGAACAGAGGCAACACAAAATAGTAAGTACTCTTTAATCATGTAGATTACAAGGCAACATCTCCAATGTTGGCACCACAATAAAATACAGTATAGAAAGTAGACATAAGATGATGACAATGATATGGGTCCAGTGATCTTCTCCAGAACTTCAGCAACAAAGCCACATCCATCTATCTCTTCAGCAAGTTTTAGTATACAATCTAGTAGTTAATACAAGCTAGTATTTATTATAATCTAATACGATCCTAAAGCTTTAACTGAAAATATGTATTTTATGTTCTCCCTGTGTGCCTGCCTCTCTTTCACAGTTTATCACTGTGTCCAGTATGCTCCAATACTATATAAGTAAGATTTGGATTAATATAGAGGACATGCACTTCAAGGGCTAGAAGTATAGTTTATATTTCAGTTATAGGATAATGATCAATGTTACAATCCAATGAACTGGTCAGAGGAAGGGAGGATATAACTATAAACACTGGTCTTCTTACTGAGACTAGTGAATTAAAGAATGATTTATAGATGTCCTTCATACAGAAAACACCCTCGTTGGATAACTGATGGAGTTGTTTTTCCATATGTTGTTCAGCCTCATCATGGCAGAAGAGGTCAAGTCGAGTCTTGTCATTATCCCATTTAGTGATTTGCTGTAATTCGTCAAAGTGGATTCTAGGCACTGGAAAGTATCCACTGCTTCAAGTTTCCTCTTTTCAACCATCATGTTGGTTGCTGTCCCTTTAGCATTCACATTACTCTATATTTACTATTGTATTTTCACAGTAAACACTTTATTTCACATAGTTATCTCACATAATATCTAATCTATGAGATTTTGATATTATTTATTTTGAGGACAAAACCTTAACATAAGTTATGAGCAGCCAGTTACGGTTGGTTTGAACTGGAACAGGTGAGAGAATTCTAGCCGGATGTAGCCGGTTTAAATGCTAAAGGGTTAAACATTTAAACTAAAATAACCAAATGTGGGTCGCGTTATATGTTCTATTTTAGTGTATATCATGCCAACCAACCCAGAAATGATTTCAGATTTGGCACTTTAATTAGAAAAACAAAATCAATAATATTCTTAAATAACCAACTAATGGTATATATAAAACGAAGAGCAGTGATGTCAGCGAACCATATAGATTCTATTGAAATACCTGCCACGGTCGTCTTTATTTTTCTTAATTCCAAGGTCGTGAAAATATAAACAGATTAATTCAATCGACCATATCTATTTCTTACAAAAGCTGACCTAATCAACATTAATCATGACACATAATTCTAAATCAGGACACATAATTCTATGAATGGGACCACCTAATTGTAAATATGTCTCGAGTAGATAGAGTTAACTGCTGTAAACAGTACGATTGACAAGTGTGTTGTGTGTATACGCATGTGCTTGCCGTGATTGAAACCTGATAAAACGTTATGAGAGGGGAAGGAGGGCATTCTGACACGGTGATTTGTCCAAGATACGGACGAAAATCTCCAGTAGTGCTTTACAATCAGGTGAGTAATGGAACAGACACATGTCAAACCAGCAATTTCACATTCAGCCTTTGTTCAGGTAGCGGCTCGTTTGGCCACCTCTTTCGCCTTCCTTTTGCTGTATGTGGTCCTAGATGTGTGTATTACACGCTTATGAGGTTTTTTATTTCTTTCTTTTTTTTCTCTTTCCCTTTCCTTTGTATATTTTTCGTTCTGTAAGCATTATATTATATTTTTTTATAGAACTGTGAATTAGTTTGATATGTTGTGAATATTTTAAGTAAATGGTTATTAAAAAATTGCGATATTTGTTTTGAAAATTACATACCCCCCACACACACACCTATGCACAAGAGTATAACAATGCTAGGGAAATAATTTATCTTAAGGCCACTTAATGTAAATATATTCTGTATGCCCTGTAAACAATAATTTACTTCAATTGAAAACTCTAATACTTGTATTTATGTGAAATATAGGAATTTGACAAACGTTCGTTCAAAATGAAATCATTTTTACTTGACTCTCAGATACGACAGGGTGTGTAGTTACACACATATATATATATAATATCCAGGTGTTATGTGTGTGTGTGTGTGTGTGTGTATCTATGTGTGTGCATATATATATATATATATATGTGTGTGTGTGTGTGTGTGTGTACATATATATGTATGTATGTATACATAAGATGTTATTAATTAATTTCCAATTTCGCAATCGAAACGGTTTAAATTTAACCGTGAGGCATAAATATATATATATGCAGTGAAATTCCGTTATAACGAAATTCACAGGGTATAAAAAAATTTATAACGAAAAATTCTTTATTACAAGATCGATCGAACACATCGAGAGTGTGACTGAGGATTGAAAGCAATTTCGTTATACTAAAAAATTCGTTATAATGCTATTCGTTATAACGAAATTTTACTTGTATATACATATATATATATATATTCATTTATATATATATATATATATTCATTTATATATATATATATATATTCATTTATATATATGTGTGTGTGTGTGTGTGTGTGTGTGTGTGTGTGTGTGTGTGTGTGTGTGTGTGTGTGTGTGTGTGTGTACGTATGCGTGTGAGTGAATGCGCGCGTGAAGGAATGTGCGTAAATTAAACTTACCGCGCTGTCCAATTTGTGTAAATTCTCAAAGAAAGGAAACCACAAATCAAAGACACCTGAGTATAATCTCATGCCAACTAGGATGATAAACTCGAATAGGTCCTATATAGTAAGATAGCTTAACCTTTGGATCGATCTTTCAACTCGTGTAGAGAAAAGAGAAACCCCGTGTGTGGTTCTGTGTGTATGTGTTGTCACTGATCCAGAGCGGAACTCAGTCTATTTTGATTTCTATAATTTTTACTTTTTGTTAGGTTGAAAGTGTATTTTATTGACAAGTGAGTCAATGTGTGTACACACACACACAGAGAGACACACACAGAGAGACACACGCCCACAGAGACACATGCACACACAGACAATCAATAATACACAAGCATATTCAAATTATGTACTTTTATGTATGTATTATATTATATGTATATATTATTTGTATATACAGACACTTCTATATAAATGTTAAAATTGTGTGAACATGTTTACACATGTTTGTGTGAACATCCAAATTACCAAAACACACATCTATTTGTATATGCGCTACAATTTATGTGCATGTTATGTTTATCGCATAACGAAGTTTTTTTTATATATCTTGATATTTGATAATAATAACTAAACTAATCACTACAAATAAATTGACCAAATTTCCCCCCACCCCCACCTTTAGAAATGCTTCCACCGCTCCTGATACATACATACATACCTGTTTTCACACACACATACATACCTGCTTTCACAGACACACACACATACTTACATACACACATACATATATACATACTGATATTGTAGTTTGGGACCACACATTGAAAACGTGTTCTGTTGTGGAGATCAGCTGCCCACTTGATGTAAACGTTGTCAGAAAAATACAGGAGAAGGAGGACATCTACGGACCATTGATGAGGAGTTTACAAATCCAGTATCCAAGATACACCTTTAGCTTCATACCCATCATTATTGGTGCTACGGGTTATATACCAACCCGCTTGGACCAAAGTATGACTGAACTTGGATTTGCGGACAAAAAGCGCAGCTCCCTAATTCATAGTCTACAAATGGCTGCGATAGCTGGCACCTTCAAAATTTGCAAAACATTCTTGCGATTCAAGGGATGACAATTTCTTTTCTTTTACAACCTTGCCACCAGGAAGGTGGCCGGTCAAAAAAATATACTCGAAATTAAGAGAAAGAGAAAACATGGATGTATTTCCAAACCTAGAAGCATGGCCTAGAGTGAAAAGGTCTTAAAGTTAATTTGTCAAAGTATGTAGAAAGGAAAACAAGGCCCAGAGTCCCTCAGGGAAATGGCCTTGTTCAGTGTGCAGAAAAGGACTAGACAGAAATTCTATCCTACGCCTCAAATACAAGCTATGGGTACATAAAATATGTAGTGGGATTACAGGCAGGCTATCAAAGAACGTAAGTTTTATATGCGGCCGTTGCATAAGTGCAGTAAGTAGCAAGAGCCCACAGAGTACTAGCTCTTTCAAATGCCCAGAGGGCTCTATAGAAATAGTTAACAGTTTCTGTTACTCGGGTGACCAAATTAACAGTGGATGAGGGTGTTCCGAAAGTACAGTAACCAGACGAAGAAGGTTCAGGGAGTTACTACTGCTGCTAGCTACAAAAGGTTTTTCTCTCAAAATGACGGGCAGATTGTATGATGCATGTATAAGAACAACAATGTTACATGGTAGTGAGTCATGGGCGCTGTGTGCAAAGGACCTGCGAAGATTGGAAAGAAACAAAACCTGTATGCTCGTCTCAAGTGCGATAAGACGGAGTCGAGATCTTTGGCATTATGCAGTAATACAGAGGACTCGCCTTCTCATGAGCACGGGTTGAAGCATGCATCTACTATGCACCACTTAACCCATATCCTACCCACCCCCTTCCATATACATCCCACGCCCTAACACTCCACTCACATTCTAATCACTCCACCCCTGCCAGTCTTCAGTCCACACCGTAGAGTGATCGCTTTGGTGCCACGACAAAAAACGCCCTGCCCACACTGTAAAATGCTCGTTACAGTGGCACGATAATAGGCACCCAGCCCACACTGTAAAGTGCTCGTGTAGGTGTCAAGACAAAAAGTAACCAGCACATACTGTAAATGTGGTTGGCATTAAGAGGAACATCCAGCCGTAGAAACCAGGCCAGAAACAGTTCTGTATGAGCAAGACAGTCACCTGATCTGACTTGTCTCAAATGGGACGATCCGTCTAACCAATGCTAGTTTGGAAAATAAACGTTAAACAATGGTGATGATGATAAAAAAAAAAATTCTTAGCGATCCAAACAGGTACATTTCTATAAATTTAAAAGGCTGAGGGGTGCTTAACCTGTATATCTGTCCACAAAACAAACCCGGTTGTCGACTTAATGTGAAACACTTTCTTCCAGCGCGTGTATAAACACGCAAATATTTGCCCTAAAATTGATTATGTATGAAATGTCTAAATTACAACAGCCCTGTCTATGCCTATGACACACATGGATAGATATAGATATATATAAATGCCTAATTCACCTCCTTTCGCCCCTAAATATTACTTCCAATACATTCTTGAAGCATGATGCATTACACACCTATTCATAGTTGGAAGTGTGTCAATCTTCGCTGCTCTATATTTATTTCCGGAAATGCTTGTCCCCCTCCTCACAGCGTGTGTGCACCCCACCTCCCCGATAAATGCTATGACGTACGACCCTTCACAAAATGTTTCACTATTTCGCGGCCGATTTCAGTAACGTATGAATGGATTTATAATTGCTTATTCACTTCTATGTGTATTTGTGTGAGCGAGTAAACACATACATATGTATGTCATAGATATCGAATTGCACGCACAAATGCATTTATGTTCATGCAAGAACGCATTAATGTTTTCTGTGAATACATGCACTACACACGATCACTGACTCACAATCTGTTTATATGAAGTTTGCAACACGTGTGTAGAAACACACACACACACAGAGACGCAACGCCTGAATCAATGAAGCAGCCACTAAGAGGTCACTACAGCTGCTAGAAGTAACAGTCAAATGCCACTCAAATTACACTATCATTTCCCAAAAGCTGAATGTAGTCCATAATAGACTATATTCTGAAAACAGATGGGATAGTCGCGACTGTAGAGCCGCTAATCATAAGTATGCTTAGTCAGTGTCCGAACGTTGAATGTATATAAATATATGTATATGTATGTGTGTGTATATATATATATGTGCGTGTGTGTATGTGTATACATATATATGAGTACATATGTTTCTCTAATATGCATTAGTATATATATATATACGTTATTCAGGGTTGAATCGGAGGTAACCACAGTAAGTAAGGTACTCAATACATTGCAGAGTATAAAAGTTTTAATATAGATGAGATTCTACAGGACTAGAACTGTTTCATTCTTTAGAAATCATCAGGAATCTCATGATGATTCCTGATGATTTCTAAAGAATGAAACAGTTCTATAATCTCATCTATATTATGTAGAATCTCATCTATATTAAAACTATATATATATATATATAAATTTTAGTACAGCATTGACGAAGCTTTAGTATACGGCCAATCTAGCGTATATGCATAATCGGTCTGTAGCTTTAGCACTCGGATGAGGTAAGACCCCAGAGTAATAACATTACGTTCAGACAGCTTAGCAAATCAGATATAGCGGTCGGCAGTCCAGCCGCATTACCAGAGCAACGAAAATACAGGACCCAGGAAAAGATTTTATATATATATATATATATATATACGATATTAACAAATGGAAACTATATTTATAAAACTATATTTATTTCATTATACATATTTCAAAGACACCAAGTTAAATTATGGTGTGCTTTCATCAGATAAAATATAATATAGAGCAGTTTTATAAATAAATATTGACATACCCTAAAGAATGCGACCGTTACTGTTGTAAGCTTTCCGGGAGCTTCCAACAGTAATGGTTGCATTCTTTAAGGGTATGTCAATATTTATTTATAAAACTGCTCTATATTATATTTTATCTGATGAAAGCACACCATAATTTAACTTGGTGTCCTTGAAATATGTATAATGAAATAAATATGGTTTTATAAATATAGTTTCCATTTGTTAATATCGTATTTTTACTCCAATTATTTGTTGAGTGCTTTATACCAGTTATAAAAATATTTGCTTGTTGTATCCCAACAATTTAAATAGAACTTTTACATATATATATATATATATATATATATATATATATATATATATATATAAATGAAAGGTATAGATATACATATATATATATATATATAGGAGGTGAGTTTTATTGTAGTACAATAAAGCAATGCAGATATCGGATAAGAAGCACTCTACAGTTTGTAGGACTGGAGTATACATAATATATAAGATCAAAAGATGGTTAGCGTGAGATTGACGGAGAGAAATAGAGAGTAAGTGAAAGAGACGAAGAGAGATGAATGTACAAATCAACGTACCATCTAGCGAAAAAAAAAATCCCTCCTAGGCGTCAGTCTAATCAATACACGTATACGCCAATAGATGTACGCAGTGTCTGTGAATGGATCCATCTGTTTAATTGTATGAACGTATTACATATATGTAACACATTTCCTATAGATCTCTCTAGAGTCCCGGAACTTATTGATTAGACTTGTACCGCTCCCCCCCCCCCCCTCGTCCTCATTGATTGTCTATTTCGAATTAGTACACTCGGAACAGACGAACAGTTAAAGAATAGCCCAAAATAGAGGGGAAATGTAGGTCATAATAAAGCATTGCTGTTGCTGTTGTTCTTTAGGACCAACTCCGTCCGATCGAGCAGAAATATGACGAAAGTCATTCCAGCCATGACTCTCCCATGTGTGTGTGTGTGTGCGATGGTGTGTGTACATATTCAGGCTTAGAGTACAGGGTAGTCCGAAAGTCCCCTTGTCACATATTGTTTTAACTTTTAATAATATAATATTTAATAATAATTGTTTCTACTTTTGGCACAAGGCCAGCAATTACCCAGTACAGGGGGGGGGGGGGGGGGCTTTATGCAGTAAGGTGGCGTTATGCAATAAGGGGGCGTTATGCAGTAAGGGGGCGTTTGAAACTTTGAGGGCGCTAGAAGCCCCTTTAGTTTGGTAAGTTTTATAAGTCATATTTGTACGTCTCTTAGACATATAAATTAAGGAAGCTTGTCAACGAATTCCCTAGGGAGATAAAAGAAAATCAAAAGAAATCAAAGAAAATGAAAGTAAAGACTACTTCAACAGAAATGACAAGAAGAAGCAATGGTGGTGAACATACACACACATACATACATACATACATACATACACACACACATATATATACACACACACAGGCCGGCGTTAGTGTTTGATGAAGTTGAGGACCTGGTCAGCTTTCAGCCAGAAGTGTGGTATTTAATCTCCCTAGGTAATAAAATCTGGCGACCAAAAATGTTCTCCTTACCCCAAAAAGAAGACATAGATCATATCAACATCTTGACACACTTAAATATAAATGCATGTATATATACAAATGTATAAATGCATAGCTATATACATACGTAAATGTATGTATATATGTATATTTATATATATATATGGAATAGAATGAAACGAAATTTCATTTCTCACTCTTAAACGGCACTTACTTAAATGTAAGTATGTATGTATACGTCCATACATATATCTATACAGACGTACAGTAGCATGTATATATATATACATACATGCACACATATATATATGCACGTATCAGTTTACCGAACATTTATTATAATGCTCGGTTTGTTCGTTTGTAAACAAACAAACAGCCTGAATTACGCCGTACAGTGTTTAGGCAACCACGTCACCTTTTTGTTCAACACTGACACAGGAACGATGTACTAGTTTCAAGCTTATTAGCTATCGTCAGCACCGTATACCTTTCTGCCAGATGGTTGAACGTCCGAAAGTATATATTTTCCTTATGAAAATTAGACACACGGTTTACTGTGTTTCTTACTGCATATATATTATTATACAGCTCAGTATTTTATACTTGGAGCTTAATAGTTACAGGGTTTCAATTGAAGTTTTAACTCTAATTTTCATATATATATATATATATATGCAAAAGTTTTATTTAAAATTGTTGGGATACAACAAGTAAATATTTTATAACTGATATAAAGCACTCGACAAGTTTTTGGAGTAGATATACGATATTAAATAAATGGAAACTATATTTATAAAACCATATTTATTTCATTATACATATTTCAGGGATACCAAATTAAAATATGGTATGCCATCATCAGACAAAATACAATATATAAACAGTTTTATAAATAATTTTGACGTACCCTATTAGAAGCGACCATTACTTTTGGAAGCTGTCTGGATAGTGATATGTTTATAATTATTTTATTAGTTGTAGTGTTAAGCACAGTTAGAAAAAAGACGGAGAGAAAAAGAGATAAGGAAGGAGAGAGAGAAAAACCTAACCAAAATACCAATAATAACCCAAACAATACTCAATTAAATAACTGTAACTGTAGAAATAAATCTAACTGTCCGTTAAATAACAACTGCTTAGCTAAAAATGTAGTGTACAATTGTAATGTTAAAACTAATTTAAATTCTTTTAACTATGTTGGTTCCACCTCGACAGAATTTAAACTTCGCTTCAATAATCATAAAAATTATTTCACAGATCCAAACAAAAAATCCTCAACTTCGCTATCTAGCCTACTCTGGCACCTTAAACGAGATAATGTTAAATATTCGATGATTTGGAATATTGTCTCAAAAGGGATTCCTTTTAATTCCTCATCAGAGAATTGTGATCTTTGTGTAGAGGAAATATTCTTTATATTAAAGTCCAAAAATTCCCTTAATTTAAGGAGCAATTTATTCAGTTGCTGCAGACATAGATTGAACTCAACGTTTAAATATAAATATAAATTTAAAATGTAGTATAATTAATTAAGAAATTTAGTTAATATATGAAACCTGATGATAAATCATTAGATTCCTTCACCTTTTTCTTTTTAAACTTTCTTCCTAAATATAAACAAGGATATAATAAACTACTCTAAAATGTATATGCTCCCAATGTATTAAATAAAATTTACGTAAGATAAATTCCTATACTAAATATAAGGTCATCCGTAAAATCACTGGGTCTTCTAAATCTTTTAAATTATTTTTGTTTTTTTATTTGTTTTTTTACCCTGATAGCTTCTAATAACTTTCATATGTCTACCCTTGCAATATCTTGTTTGAGATATAGGTAGGATAGATTTCTATAATAAATATATAAAACATTGTTTTTAACTTGAGATACTCTATAGTGTGTTAAAGATATTTTAATGCTTTGATATTTCTGTATTAATATATTGATATTTGATTATCTCTATACAAAGGCCATTTGTGTGTATTAACATGCATATAAAAGGTTTATAGAGTTTATTTATGTGTTCGAATATATGCATAACGATGCTGGAAAACTCACGCAGATGTTTATTTATACATATATTTGTGTATGTATGGTTGTGTGTGTATATGTTGATGTGTGGTGCAGATATGCATAATACATGAACGGTAATCATATATGTGAGGACAGGAATATTAATCGTATTTTTATGTATAGATACTGTGAAATTTTTATAACACAATGAAATGTATAGAAGTGATCAAGTGAAATCATTTGTATGTCTATATTATTGACTGGAGTAGACATAATTTTCTCTTTTTTCAGAACGTACATATATATATACATATGTGTATCCGTATTTTTATAAATAGGTTTTTTTTTAAGGTTTTAACTCAGATTTTGGTATATTGACCTCAAGGTTTTAAACTAAACATATGGTCATTATTGAACAATATTATTTTCTCATATTATATATCTATGTCTCATTCATGAATATTGATATTTACATTTTTATTATTCATTTCATATAAATT
>OZ024740.1:284190205-284220205 GCA_964016885.1 Eledone cirrhosa
ACTGCAGCTCGGTCAGCGAGACGAGTCGTGGGAAGGAACGGGGCCCACACCGGTTGTTTGGTGAGGAATATGTGGAGGTGCCGCAGCCTGAGCGCGTGTTTGCGCATCGTCAGCCACGGCATCCCCAGCCCTTCGTTTGAAGGGTGTTGGCAGCAGATGGATCTTCTCACCAAAGGAGCCCGTTTCTTCCAAAGGAATTGGAAGAACGCGCGCTCCATTTTGGTGAGCGTTTTGGCTGGACAAGGCACAACGGTCAAGCAGTAGTAGATGACGGACGCTATAAAAGTGTTCGCCACCTCCGCTCGACCTTTCAAGGATAGTTTGCACTCGGCCCACTTCTGGGTGAGCGCAAACACCTTGGCCGTCACCTCGTTCCAATTCTTCTCCACCTGGAGGTCCGGTCCGAACCAGACCCCGAGCAGCTTCACCGGTCCCTCCGTCCAGCGTCCGACGACGTCATCGGAAGGCATCGGTGTGCCTATCCACATTCCGAGTTGCAAACCGACGGATTTGTCCCGGTTCAGCTTCGCTCCTGTGAACCTTTCGTATTCCTCCAGTAAGGTGCCGATCTCTCCGATTTGCGAGGTGCTCGACACCATTACTGTCACGTCGTCGGCGTAAGCCGACACCACTTTTCGCAGTCCCGGTTCCAAAGGAATGCTCTGCAATAGCTCCAACTTCCGCAGTAGTGGCTCGACAGTCAGTACGTACAGAAGGGAGGAGAGAGGGCATCCCTGTCGGATGGATCGCGTGATATGGAACGGCTCCGAGAGGTAGCCGTTCACCTTGACCCTTGAGCAGATGTTGCTGTTGTGCATTGCAGCAATCCAGCCCCTGAACACGGGACCGAAGCCTGCCGCCTCGAGCACCGCATCCAGGTAACGATGGTCAACCCTATCGAAAGCCTTAGACTGATCCAAGTTGATCAGGGCCCCACCCTACCCTCTCTATGATGTAACGCATGAGGTGGAGGTTGTCGTGTATGGACCTGGTCGGGATTGCGCATGTCTGCACTTCTCCCACCAGGTTTTCGACGACAAGCGCCAGCCTCTTTGCCAACACCTTGGCCAAAACCTGTAACTCTGTGTTGAGCAGAGTTATGGGCCGGAAGTTGCCTATGTCATCCCCCTTGTTCTCGTCCTTCCTGACTAACGTGATTACGCCCTTGGTCACAGAACTGGGAATTCTCCCGTTCTGCTGCCAGTTGCAGTAGACCGCTTCCAGGAGACCGGAGAACAAGTCCGGCATTGCTACGTAAAATTCGTAGGGTAGACCGTCGAGACCTGGAGATTTGCGTTTGCCGCATTGGCTCAGCGCGTCCCCTATCTCAGCGGCCGAAATCGGCCTTTCGCATAACTTCGCCTCGCTGTCCGAGAGTCGCGGTAGGCCGTCGAGGTATGGACCGAAATCCATAGCTGATCCCGGCGCACCTCCTGCCCGAACAGTTGAGCAAAGTGCCGCTGAAAGGCCGCGCACATTTGCTTCGGCTCACGTATCACGCGTCCGTCTTGGTCCTTCAAAGACCGAATTGTGGACTTGTTGCCACTTTTCGCCTCCGTCACTCGGGCCCAGCTAACAGCTTTGGCTCCCTCATTTCCCAGAGCACGTATTTTGCTTCTGACAACGCAGCCCTCATGCTTTGCGTCGAAGAACTGGTCCAAGGCCGTTCTCGTCGCTAGCACGCTGGCTACGTTGCCACTCATAAGTGCCTCATTACCAGTTCCTTTTCGGTCTTATTTCTATCTAACATTAATTCTTTACTAAAACCTATCGAGTCTAATCTAACTGCCCTCTTGAGAGAGTACCACCATCTGTTGTTGACAATGGCCCCCGTCAAGTGCTGCTTAACTAAAGTGCTAATCCGTCTACTGTAGGCTTTGCATGTCGGTAACGACAAGTTCAGCTTCCAGTAGCCGGGTCCCTGTCTATGGGTTTTGTCAAGGTTGACTAAGCAGGTCACTAATTTGTGATCTGAATAGGCAACTATGAACATTTGTGAGCAGCTTAACATGTCCCTATCCTTCTTTCTAACTAGAACCCTATCTAGGTACGATCTAGATGTTCCCCTGCGATTAGTCCACGTCCACAGTGGCACAGTCGGAAAATCTAGTCGATATCTATCGACCAGGTCAAATCGGCCGATTAACTGTTTGAGGCTGTTACACCCCCCCCCCTTCTATCGGGACATGCTCCCACATAGTCCCAGCGTGCATCTAGGATTCTATTCCAGTCCCCCACTAACAGCAGGGAGCGGGACGTTTCCAGAAAAGTCTCTAGATGTTTGAAAAAGTCTGGCCGCGGTGTCCCGGATGGGGCATATGCGGCCACCAGTCTGAAGGCTCCACCTTCACTACCGTCAACGTCTAGGACCACCAGTCGACCCTCCGGGTCCAGATGTACCGTCTGTGTTACGAGGTCCAGGTGTTTCCGCAGCAAAACGGCAACCCCACCCCCACCTCCTGGCTGACAGAGAGATGCGTAGATCTCAAAGTTGTCGAAGATGGGGGCCAGTTATCGCTCGCTGTGGATCCTGGACTCGCAAATGGCTACTACATCCATGCTGTGCGACCTGAGGTCGTTTAAGAGTTTGCCCTGTTTCCTGGGTATCCCCAGGCCGCGTACATTCACACATCCAACTCTTATATTGGCCGTGTTGGTGCTGAAAAGTTAACAGAAGAGGAAAAGAAATCACTCACCTCTTCGTCTCCTGGGGACCAGGCTGCACAATTTCCATGGGGGTGTTGTAGAGGTTGTTTGGTGGGGTGGTGGTCTCTGGAGGAGTGGGGACAGAGATGTTTGGTGGGGAGGGGGTGTCTGGTGGGGTGGGGGTGGGGAAACATTTTAACAGGACTCGATTGTAGGGTTTGACGCAGGGGTTACCTACGTCGTTAAAAAATTTTTCTTTTAACTGTTTATGTGTGTACATGGAGGTCCTAATCATTTTAAGATTAGGATTCTACGAAGAGTGTGTAAAAAGTTTTCCCTTCGGTCTCCACCAAAGGGTTTTTATATATGGTGTCTGTTAAAGTTTTATTGTTAGTATTTATGTAGGTGTAACATTTTTGTTGTGTTGGGTTGCTTTTTGTCTGTGGTTTTTGTAGTAGGTGTTTTATTTTCAGGAGGGGGTGTTTTTGTTTGTGCTGTTTGCGTCACTTGTATTGGTGTTTGTTGCATTTTTGTTTGTTATGTCTTTTCTTTTTTCTTTTTACTGGTCGGAAAGGCTCTCCCTCATCGTCACTGGGTGACGATGATGAGGCCTCATCAGTGTTGTTGGGGAGGGGTACGTTTTGGGGAGCTGTTATGTGTGTGGGTGTTTCTGGAGTTGTTTTAGGTGGGGAGGGGTTGGGTGGGACTGTGTTTGTCGTCACTATTTTTTTATGTTGTTGTTGTTGTGGTGGTGATTGTTGTGCTGGTGTTGGTAGTAGTGCCTTTTTTTGGCTAGTTGGCCGAGGACAGGAAGCTCTCAGGTGACCCCTGCTTGAGCAGTGGTAACATGAGGGCCGCCTACCCTCGACCGAACTGTTTATGTAAATAAGCCCATCCAGCAACACACGTTCCAAGATCCTAGCTATTCGTTCTGGTGTCATTTGGACCAGAACTTCCAGGCTAGTTCCGCTGAACATGTCGCCGGAGGACTTACCTACCGATATTATATAGTCTGTTTCGTGGTTTAAAAATCCACATAGTACCCACCAAATGTCAATATTTGGTGTGATACTTTGGATTTTTAATTTCTGTGTCCTTTTCCCCATGTAAGTGGGGGAAAAGGTGAACAGCGGTGACACAATTGACGACACAGAATATTTATCTGCCGTCTTTCATTAGCATGGATAAACTCCCGTAGAGTCTACCCTTCTATAAATAGATAGATAGATAGACGTGTACCAAACACACACACATTTCTTATTCTCTCTGTCCCTCCCTCTTTCTCTCTTAATTTTATATATATATATATATATATATATATATATATATATATAGTGTGTGTGTGGAGCGTTGTTATTTGGCGTTGTTGAAAAGAGCTGTGGCCTTTGACCTGGCAATAAAAAACTGTAGACAAAATTCTTTCTGTACCCAAACCAAGGCACACACACACACAAGTTTGTGTGTGTGTATGTATATGTGTGTCTGTGTATGTGTGTGTGTGTGTCTATCTATGTTTATATATAAGGGATAAAAATATTGCTTTCTCAGTCACCAAGCTTCTCAATTCATTCCTTACTACTTATTTTGCTACGAGGTATATTATTTTGCAAAGTACTATTTTTCCCCTGAGTTTGTGATTTCAGAGAAAGGTAAGAAATTCTTCATATTTTGCACCTTTTGTATTTTGACTTTGCAGTTTCAATTGTCTATCCACTCAAAATATTACAACAGCTAACAGTGAAATATAGAATTTAAAAAAAAAAGAAGCTTTTTCGACTGAGATCAAATGTTTTTTTTTTATTTCTAAAATATATAATTTGAAATAGCTTGCTTTTGTTTTGGACTGAAACTTTTTTGTATTTAATTCGTTCGAGTAGTTTTTAAAGAATCTAAGATAACTTGATTTGGCTCAGTAATCTACTGCTATCAAAATCAGTAGTATATTGAAAAATGGAAAAATAGGATATGGGGGCGTTTCGTGATTTCGAGGGGCAAAAGAGGGTGTTTGGCCAAAATGGGTTGAGAACCTTTGGTCTAGATGCCTGCATCTCTTACATGGTCCCATGCTCTGAGTGCTCCGATGAGCTGAGGGCCCACAACAATGCCAAATGTGATAGTGCGAGAATGGCAGCTGAAATACAGGAGGTGATGAGCAGTTGCGCAAGATGCAGATTGCCCAGTTTCAATGGTTTACTCTGAGTTTTACAAGTATATCCCGGCGACAGCGAAATGGGAGAATTACCAATTCTGTGAGATGGAGGATGGTAATGCTGTTCAGGAAAATCATGAACACAAGAGACATAACAGATCATTTCTGGGCCATAATTTTGCTGAGTGCAGAATTTAAGATTTTGGTCAAGGTGTTAAGCAAAGAGATTGGCCCTTGTCATCAAGAGGTTGGTCAGGGAAGATCAAACATGCAAAACTCTGAAAAAATCTACCTATAACAACCTCCATCTCATGTGATACATCATAGAAAGGGTAGGAAGGAAACTCGGTTTCAGTGGGACTTTGATCAACTTGGATCAACCCAGACAAGTTGGTGGGCTTATTGCTCAACTGCTGGAGAGACAATACCATGCTGTTGAACAACAGTGTCATGGGTCACTGAACTTACGGACCAGGTAAACTGCTTAGGATTTGAGTTAGTCTAGAGCTCAAGTTGCAATTGCCTTTCTTTTGTTAATGTCTTTTTCTCAGCTGGCTATCCCAGCTCCAATGTATTTGAAATGTTCAACAATCTTTAGTTGCTATTCAGATTGTGAGTTAATGATCACTAGCAATATTGTTTATGAGAAATATGGTAACAGATTTAATTATCATTTTTACAATGACGGGTTCATTGCATTCATAGCCAAAATGGAATAATTACTAAAATACCATAATAAATTGATAAAT
Organism: Eledone cirrhosa; assembly: GCA_964016885.1. Taxonomy (NCBI): domain Eukaryota; kingdom Metazoa; phylum Mollusca; class Cephalopoda; order Octopoda; family Eledonidae; genus Eledone; species Eledone cirrhosa. The sequence continues at coordinate 284,195,750 of OZ024740.1, forward strand.
TACATTTATCAGCTTGTGTTATTCAAGATATTTAGATCTAGGCCCATAATAATGATTTCTACTATAGGCACAAGGCCAACAATTTGGGAGAGAGGGGAAAGTCGATTAAATCGACCCCAGTACATTACTGGTGCTTTGTTTTATCGACCCCGTAAGGATGAAAGGCAAAGCTAACTTCGGCAGGATTTGAACTCAGAAAGTAAAGGGTCATAACTCTATGCTGCAAAGCATGTTGACCGACGCTCTACCAATTCTACCAATCCACTGCCCTATCTGGGCCCCTAATAATGAAGTTTTGTTTTCATTTGCAGCTCATCTTACTGGAGTATCAGGTGATATTTGTGAGGTTGCATGGCTATTCCAGTGCCTCACTCTTGCTATCACTGACAGTAATGCCATGAGTGTTTTGGATTGCTTCAAAAAATGTTTAAAAAGACAACACCAACATTGCCTATTATGGTGTGTAATTGATCAAGTGTTCATGGTGTTTTTTTTCTTTCTGACTCATTTTCATCGATTTGTTTCTATTATAAATCACGTTCATTATATAAATTGTATTTATCTGTACAAACTGTTCATAAAATAGAATAAATTATTTTACAGTTTAGTGTGTTTCATTTCCTTTCATAGTGGATTTTTGGAATGTAATTGAAATTTTAGAATAAAACACAAAAAAACCTGTTACCCCAGTAAGAAATAATATAAACTCTGTTTAAATAAATAATCCATATATACCATGATTGTTATTCAACAAATTAACTCGCAACTTATACTTTACTAGCTGAGGTACCCGGCTTCGCCCGGGAGAATAGTTAAGAGAAGACGGATAAAAGAAAAAACGACTGTATTGGATGTGTTGTCTGGTATGAGGTGAGACTAATGTGTGTGGGAGAAAGACATAAACAAAACAATCATAAAACTTCCTTATTAGGCTGGGGGAGTAAACTGCCGATTAAATTGTAACATTGGCCTTGAATTTTAAATGTGAAATAACTATAGTCAGTATGATTTTTTCAGATCCAAAGGACGTCATCTGAAACGCAGCAATATGCCGCATAGCATTGCTTTTGAAGTGCTTAGCTTCATTAGTATGGTCTGTAAGTAGTATATGGATAAAAGCTGAAGGGTAGATTAATTTCAAATAGTATCAATTTTCTTTGTTCTGTAAAATCAAAGACTGTAAAACGACTTTATAAAAGCTAACGCAATATTGTTAAACCTTCTTATAGATGAAAGTATCTATAGTTTAAACCGATTCTTTTGTCGGACGCCACTCTCTCTCTCTTTATCTATCTCTGAATATTTAACACTTTAAATGTATCTCTCTCTGTATAACGGTCTATCTCTCTCTGTATAACGGTCTATCTCTCTCTGTCTCTTTAGACGTGTGTGTAGTTTTTATATGATTCAACCAGCCAACCAATAAACATCTCACTTTTATTTATATAGATTATAAAAAATATTAATTTATTGCATGGGATTCAGTATATATGTCAGTATCAGACCTGCCAACTTCTAAAAACCCAAACAGGGAGTACAATGGGGAAAAAGGGTCCTAAAACGGGGAGATTTTACATAATGAAAGCTATACCCGTTTTCACAAGAGAAGACATCTCTCACCTACCCCAAAGTGGGTGGGAGATCTCCCCCGTCAGATAGGGAGAGGTGACAGGTCTGCAATATATGGTTACTATTTTGATGTGAGACGAATAATTTCTGCTGTCTTTCGAGATCGATGTAAGTATAGACATATGCCATGAATTTAGCTCTGTAATATAAAAAAGTATTCATAATGAAAATATAAACAAAATGATATATTCATATGCTGTTATTACAGAATGAAACGTGGGTTACTAACCTCTCTGATTTTGTCAGTTGAAGCTATTTTTATTTCATGTGAACGTATAAAATATTTTGTTGTTTGTTATGGCTCACACTTGCATAAGTTTAGCTGACCTCCCAAGGGATATATTGCATCTCATAGACAATTCTTTGTGTTTTAATAATAATAAACTTCCATAAAAAGATGAAGTAAAAATGCATAAGCCTATGTAGGCTCGTTGCCACACTTTGATGCTTGGAATTGAGATGGGAGTGGGGGGCACGGAACATTCTGGATGTGCACTCAAATTCGTAATAAATCTAAGGTAGGATTTCGGATTAAGCATATCACCGTAAATATTTTTAAACCTGAGGATGAACTGTTGAACAATAGGGTGGCAGTGTCATCCTGTGTACCCCACATCCACTCACACAGGCCAAGTGTAGGTTTGAGTGAAAGACATTGTTTCATAAGGTCCTGTTTCTGAATAAGCAGAACTGTCACCATCGTCGAAAAAACTCAAGAAATAGAAATATATTTTGTATTATTTATTTTCTCTTAAATATTTTACTCACCTGTTGTTTTTTTAAATATTTGGTAAGCATGACGAATTTGTTTTGTGTTTAAATTCTATTTAAAATCTTTTTTCTTTTTTTTAGTTCGTTCGTAACTTAATCCAGTGTAAGGAATATTGACTTATATATTATATTACGGTTAGAGAGTATGATAGAGTAGCAAAAGAGAGAGAAAAGAAGACGGAGTGAGAGAGATAACATCTGAATATCGCATTGTCACAAAAAAAATAATAATCTAAAAAAAAAAAATCAACGAAACCCTTAAGAGTCCGGCATAGTGTGTACAGATCCCGGCAGACGTCGTTATGCGCGTAATAAACACATGGTATATATGTAGGTGTGTAGACATTGTCATGTTTATAAACGTTGTATGGGACAGGTAAATCAATAATATAGTAGTAATATATGTTGAATTTAGAAGGAAACGTTAATGAGTAAAATAAAGGAAATTACTAGAAATTGACATTCGGGAGAAAAAAGTACTTGTTACAGATTGTCTTATAAGTTCTACTGATTCTTACCAAGTGTATCGCCATCGATAGATATTACGGTATCAAAAGATTAATATTACTCCTTATATTATATATCATTGTATTTTCATTCATGTGACCTAGCAGGATTTTTTATTCGAATAGGCTACTTTGCCGGTCTCGGTAAAATAGACAAACATGCTTTTTAAATTTATATTTACCGGTCCATGGTAAATATAAATAGTGTTAGTGTTGGGTTAGGGTTTAAATTGTCTTAAAAATTGGTGGTGAAAATAAATAAACTTCTGTGTTGTTATTTTTAACATTATCTGCCTTCATAATAATGGTTTCTGAATTAGGCACAAGGCCACCAATTTTGGGAGAGGGGATAGTCAATTAAATCGACCTTAGTGTATTACTGGTACTTTACTTTATCGGCTGTTTTACAGATGAAATAACTAACATTTAGTTTCTTTACCAAGGTTTAATCCAATGAGTAAAATTCCAATCACAGCAGTGTTGTTATTTCACAGAGCATATATATAAAAAAAAGTTGTATCGTTTTTCTATCTTCGTTATCCGATTACTTATCGAATGTATGTATAATAACTTTGATAGGTTTCGGCCAGTATTGGCCCAGGCCATGTCTAACTTAATAGTACCACCTGTGTGTGTGTGTGTGTTATGTCATCGCCTCCATCTCTCTCGCCCTCCCCATCTCTCTCTATTATGAAAAAATAGGGTTCCACGAGCTGGCCGCCCCACAGCCTCGGCGGACAGAATGAAGAAGGCGTTTCTCCGGAGGATGGTAAGGGAGTTGCGCTAGAAGAGCCATTCCATCTCGCGAGACTCACACCTGCGGCTAGCCAGCTCAAAGCTAACCTCGGCTGGATTTGAATTCAGACCGTAAATGACCGCAACTCTATGCTGCAAAGCATGGTGTCTGACACTCTTACCAGCAAAATAGCCTGCTGGTATATTTTACCGGGACCGGCAAAATAGCCTCTTTATTATTATTTCAATATTGTAGAGAAAAAAAAAATTGTTTAACTTTAAACAAGGGTAGTAACTCATGTGAAATATTTCCGAGTTGCCTCCTGCATAAAAACCTTTTCGAATTATAAACCTATTTTTAGTTTCATTAACTTTTAGCGTCGCAATATTTCATATATATATATATATATATGTTATGGAATACTGTTAGCTTCTCGCTACAACAATTTCTATACTTTTCATTTATATATATATATATATATATATATATATACATATATATATATATATATATATATATATATATACATATATATATATATATATATATATATTTTTTTTTTTTTTTTTTTATTAAAATAACAGATTAAAGTTTAAGCAAAGAATCGCTGCCTCACCCTTAACGGGATCTTCTGAAACTGGATTTTAGTCTTCAAATTCATATATAGAGAGAGAGAGAGACAGTGTGTGTGTGTAATATGTCGTCCCGGCCGACAGGATGGAGAAGACATTGCCCCTGACGGCGAGGAAGACGCGCTGGAACAGCCACTCCACCTCGTGGAGCTCGCACCTGCGAGAAGCAAGCTCTGATCCGATAGCAGTGAGCCGGAAGGGTCCTGGGGAGCCAAGAGACACCGGAAGTCTCCACTGCTATAGGCTCAACCACAAACCTATCAGAGAGTGACCGATGTCTGTACGAGTTAATGTGGGCGGAACACGGCCGAATGGTTTAGAAGTTCGTTTTGTAATCATTAGGTCCCACGTCGGATCTCGGATAAGTGCCATTTACCATAGCCTCGGGTAGACCCATACCGTTTGATAGGCGGTAACTCCTTGGAAGCCCGACCTATGGACTGTATCTGTAATTCAATAGGTCAGGCTTATTAAAAATAGTGTCACACTGAATCTCCCTGAGAATTACATTGAATGTACATGTGTCTGTTGAATGCTTAGTCACGCGTTAATTTCATGAGCAGGCTGTTCCGTTGATGGAACTACCGCAACATATCGTCAAACCGACGGAGATCCATAGAACTGGATGAGTTACACATTTGAAATTAACTTGCTGGGACCATATGTATGTCCTCTTTTTAGTTCAGTTACCTTTGAAGACAAACTTTCAATGATGCACTGGAAACTGATGAGGGCTGTGTTAGCAAAAGTAATACAGTGAAGTTCATGAGTTACCCCTTTTTTTCTCAAATGAAGAATCAGATCCCTTTCCCTCTCTGACATACTAAATTATCCAAACTCCTCATACTACTAGTGCTTATTTTATTTCAATTTTTGAGGGATATAAGATGATCATGTTTTTAAACTCAGAAAGTGCTGTAACTAAATACCATTCTCTCATTTTATATACATACACACAGGTACAAGCTGAAGCATATAGACAATATGCCCCCACCCCCTCCCACTGCAAAGTGGTCGTAGAGGTGCCATGACGAAAAAGCACCCAGCCCACACTGTAAAGTGGTCGTGTAGGCACCACGGAAAAAAAAGCACCCAACACTCACTGTAAATGAGGTTGGTGTTAGAAAGGGCATCCAGCTGTAGAAATCAAGCCAAAATCAGTTCCTGTATGAGCAAGACAAGGTCACCCGACTGGGCATTGCCCACAACAGGACAACCCGTCTAGCCCATGCTAGTGTGGAAGAATGGAGGTAAAATGGTGATGATGATGATACACACAATATTAAAGCTGAACCATAATGTTGAACATTTTCACCAGATATGATACACATCTAGAAAATATATGGTAATGTTATTTCCAGCATGTATACTGAAACCACCACCATACATGCACTGAAAGTTACAACACCTAAAACAAAGCAAATACTGTTGGCAAACACCAAAATATGTAATATTTATCATTTAATTTCAAGTTATAAATTTCTATTGGACAATTTATTTATGATAAAAACTGTATAAACATGATATTATTTACTATACTGGATGTGGCCGTTGTATTGTGAACTACAAAACTATAGTATTGGTACACTGCCCAAGATACTATGCAGTGAAATCAAACTCAGGACCTAATGATTGCAGACGCCATGCTTTCCAGCTTAGTTACGTCCCTTTACGATCTGAGTTCAAATCCCGCCGAGGTTGACTTTGCCTTTCATCCTTACGGGGTCGATAAAATAAAGTACCAGTAATGCACTGGTTAATTGCTGGCCTTGTGCCTAAAGTAGAAACAATTATTTACAGTAACAATAATAATAATAATAATAATGATTTCTACATTTGGCACAAGGCCAGCAATTACCCCGGTGCATTATTTTATCGACCCCGTAAGGATGAAAGGCAAAGTTAACCTCAGCAGGATTTGAACTCAGACCGTAAAGGGCCAGAAGTCTATGCTGCAAGGCATGGTGTCTGACTCTCTACCGATACTGCCAATGGAGCTCTGGTGTCACAGAAGAGAGGGGAGGGGTGAAGGGGGATGTATTTGGTTCTGGTAAATTGAAGAAAAAAAAATTTAGACAGACCAAAATTAATTCTAACATCTACAAAGGTAGATGAATTAGATAACACAATAATATAATTGTTTCTACTTTTGGCACAAGGCCAGCAATTACCCCAGTGCATTACTGGTGGAAGAGGTGGAGAATTAAACAGTTTCATACAGGAACTAAATAATTTAATACTGTATAGCTGATTACTCTCTATGTAGAAACAAATAATACATATATGAATATCTATCTCTGTGTGCATTCTTTTACTGGTTTCAGACTGCAGCTACGCTGTAATACTGTCTGATTTAGTTGATCATACTAAGCTCTACTTATTTTTTAAAGTTCGGTACTTACTTTATCAATCCCTTTTTTGTTGAACTGTTAAGTTAGAGAACATAAACACAATCATGGACACATACAAATATACATTGCCCCCATCCTCTCAATCTTTTCTATATTTCATCTGCCTGTCACCCATCTCGTGGATTGTCTCTCTGCCAACCACTGGTTGCTGGTCTCTGTCCTTTGAGGCATTTTTGCCCATTGCTATCATTGACAGCATTTGGCTGTCTTAATAGCTATTCTAGCAATGAGATTTCTCATTTTTCTATGAATTCAAATATTCTCTTACTTCATCTCAATTAGAGACAACAATGTTTATTCATTTAACTTTATCATTGCTATGCTTAGTTTTCTATTTAGGACAGACACAACAGCTTGAGGTCCACTACCCCATTATTTTCTTTTCTTTGACCTCTTTCATCCTTCTATTTATTCTGTTTATTTTATCACACACACATCATACCAAAAGAAAGATTAATTTTTCTGTTGCAAGGTGCCATGCAGCAGGATTCCCCAAACCACATGGTTGCAAAACTCCTGAACCACACAGCCATTCCATATAATATGTATATATTAATAGGATTTTGTTCTTCCTTTCAGTCAGTTGAGTCTTGTACAAGATCTTATATCGCTAGACACCATCCTCTAAATGGAATAGTTTGCTTAAATTTTGAATTACCAATCCAATCACTATTCAATCATCAAAATTAATTTAGATCCTCAAACCAAACATCATACATAGTCTGGTAGTAAGTTTATTTTAGGTTTTAAAAGTCTCAGAATTTTTCTAAAATGCATAATTTAAATTCCACTTTCTTCCTTTCCAAATGGTTTTATGAACAACAAATTACACCAATAGAAATCCCTCCTCCCCCTCCATTAAAAAGAATCAACACTATAGAATAGAATATTTAACTTTAACTAGATTTGAGCCTTTGCACTCGACAAAGAGATGACAGGAAATAAAAAAAACTATGTTCATAAATACAATAGAGAATGCAAACTTGGAGCTGTGGGAATTTATGTCAGAGTTCATTATCATATAACAAATATATAAGATTAAATAGAAGTACATATATGTAATCAATTAATTATTGCTAGGAACCTTATAAATATAATACACAAAAATATACAATCGAAGCGAGAGAACAAAAAATAAAATAAAACATCAATTCAACATTAAGTGGGTTGATCAATCATACACCACAAGGGTCATCAGAAACTTTTGAGGCAAGCCAACATGCTTGCAGCATTACTGTGGGTGATGGTGAGGCGAAGGTGCTGAAACCACCAAGTACTCTCATGGGCATCAGAACTTTGCTGTCAGTAGCCCAGCTTCACTAAACTGAAACTGGTTTCAAACTTTCATACTATACTTCACATTAAAATAGAAAAATTCTATTGTACCTTCTAGATACATTGAGCTATTATGAACTTACTCTGCTAAAGTTTCTGTCAGTTCATTGGAACTTCATTTTTTAATATTAATTTTGATGCCAGCACACCACAAAAACCTTACTACTTATGGTACTTCAGTACGGTGGAGAATTTGAACTCAGTACACAAAGAGCCAGAAGAGATACTGGAAAGAATCCCATCCAATGCTTGAATATTTCCATCAATACACTACCCTAGACTAGTATTTTATCAACCCCAGAAGGATGAAAAGCAGGATTTAAACTCAGAGATCAAAGAACTAGAACAAATACTGCAAGACATTCTACCCACAGAAGAAAAAAAGGTGAGCTACTCTATATTTTACAAAACAAAAGGAAAATGCAGATGATATGTGAATGATACAAAACCCTATATTATTAAAGGCAAGAAAATAATTAGACCTCCTTCTGAAGTAGGAATTCAAAGCATGAAGATATTTGTTTCCATTTCAAATAAATAAATAAGTATTAAGATATTTTTTTTATTTCCATTCAAAGCTTTTGACTGATTTATTTATTTATTTATTATTATTATTTTTATTTATTTTCCTGCTTACTGGCTTGACATTCATCATTATTGAAAAAGTAAGGAGAATACTTTGTGGTGCCTTAATTTATAATAATGGTTTCTGATTTAGGCACAAGGCCAGCAATTTTGGAGAGGGGAAAATCGGATAAATTGTCCCCAATACATGACTGGTACTTTATTTTATCGATCCCGTAAGGATGACAGGTAAAGCTAACCTCAGCAGGATTTGAACTCATAATAATGTGTTTTAGATTGAAGTTTTCTATGAGTAAAATTTACTGAGAAGTTTTGTGGGTAAAATACCTTTTCAAATTAAGTATCGACATATTCATCCTATTCCATTTTTAGAGGGTTTTAACCCTTTAGCATTTACATTATTCTATATTTATTATTGTATTTTCACAGTAAAGGTTTTATCTCACATAATATCGAATCTACGAGATTTTGATATTATTCATTTTGAGAACAATACCTTAATGTCAGTATGAGTGGCCAGTTATGATCAGTTTCAACAGAAAGAGGTGAGAGGATTCTGACCAGATACAGCCAGTTTAAATGCTAAAGGGTTAAACTTCACTATCAGGCTCAAATTTCTTTAGTAAAAAATACGGCGAAAGCTTCTATTTCTACTAAATGTCATCTTTTCAAATATTCATACACGACATCTGAATCATTCAGTCATAGGACTAGATGATTTCTTTCTTTCTTTAATACAAATTTATGTTACTTTATATTGTGGACATTAATAATGCCAAGCTCCTTATGTCTTTCTACCATTTCTATACCATAGTTAAACATCTTAGCATAAACTTAAATGCAGTGTCTGCTTTTAATTATAATGATATTCTTTAAAAATAGAAACTTTTCTAATTCTGGAAGAGTGCTATTGTTCTAAATAAAGCTTTATAACGCTGCAATAATTTATGAATGTCAAATATAATCTAGGCAGCTGTTATTTAACCACAGTACAAATTTTCACTGTCAAATCAGTTAAGTTATTTTTAATCTTTCAGAATAAAAACAACCATAAATCATCTGCTAAATGTTCAATAATAAATAATAGATATGTACACTAACAGTACCTGTAGAAAATCCATGCTTATTTTGAAAACTATAAATCTTTGGAAATTTATAGAGAACCATAAAATACATTATTTCTTTTAAAATTGTATTTTTTCTGAAGTGTTTGATTCTTGAAATGGTGTTAAGTCCACATAGGGATAATACTGAAGGGGCAGTGTTAGGAGAGAGCATTTTTGAAAAGTGACCACACCTAGCTTATACTTTGTGTTTTGGGCATTTTTGCATTAGGAAGAACAATGCAGCCATAGAAACCATGCCAAAAAAGGGAACGTATAAGCTAGACTTGATAGCCTGACTAGTTTATCCTCTTAACACGACAACTCGTCTAACCCTGGTAACCATGGAAAATAGATATTAAATGGTGATGATGATGATGATATTCTTTAATACACATTTGTCAACTTTTCTACTTTAAAAGTTGTTATCTGGTATTTTCATGTTTGCACCAAGAAATAAATCTGCTCTAAAAAGATTTACATACAATTGTCTATGAGAAAATACTGTTTCACTTCTGGTTGTCATTACATTAGGACTATGCCCTTAAAATTATTGAAACAATGTTGAGAATTTTGGCTTGGGCAAACATCCCCTCAATTTTGGAACTGTCTGGGTTGTCCAGAATTGATGGGAAAAGACTTGACGATCTTACCCTGTGCCCCTGGATAAGAGGCAGGTGTCTTATCTGGGACGTCACAGTTAGTGACTCTCTTGCTTTTTCCCACATCCTGGATGTTGTGATTAGTGTGAGAGTTACAGCTTCCATAGATGAACAGAACAAAATCCTGAAATACCATGATCTGTCGGTTAACTACCTTTTCCAGCCTGTGGCATTCGAGATGTTTAGGGGAGTTGGGCCTCTAACTGCGAGGTTCTTGTCATCACTGACGGCTCGCTTAACAGAGGTAACTGGTGATGCTCGTGAGGGTGCTTGGTTGTTCCAGAGCATCAGCCTCGCCATCAACCGAGGTAATGCTGTGAGTGTGCTGGCTTGCCTAAAAAATTATTAGAGAGATTTTCCAGTACTCCTTGCGATATTATTATCTTGTGTTCTGGCAGCAGTTCGTTTGTCCACCTCTTTTGCTTGCCTTTTGTTATACATCCTAGATGTGTGTATTACCTGCTTGTGTGTTTTTTTCTTTTTTTTTCTTTTCTATAAATACATATGAAAAATATGTATATAATAAACCCTTTAAACAATCTTAACTATAAAACAAAATGAAAGATTATAATATTATTCTGCTATGGTACAACTACATTAGTAAAGCTACATTACAAATCATAACATGCTATATGACATCCTCATTTTCATATCAGACAATAGTGTACATAGTTGAACTTGAACCTGGAGTCCCAGTGAATGATGTACAGTATTTATCTCACTGAATTGTAGATTCTAAAGAAATATATACATAACATAACTATGACCATTAATTGTTTTAACTTGAACAGAAACAAATCTACACCCATAAACCTACACTCAGCTTTACCCACCAGATATGTACTGCATTAGACATAAAGTAAAACCAATCACACCTTTTAAAAGCATAGTGAAACACACTTAGCATAACAATAACCAGACTACATTAATTATTGGTATGAGGGCAATGTCATCAAACTGCATGTGTACAGAGTCTGCCAATAAGATGTATACATACTTCAGGAAAATATATATATATATATATATATATATATATATATACTAGCTGGCCCAGTGCCATAAAAAATGATGGCTAATTGTAATATCTATACATAATATAAAAAAGAGATGTTTGTTTGTTTGTTGGTTCCTTCGCACTCACACAAGTGATACAAATGCAGCTGTGACGAATCTTAGAATGCTGGACTTCTATAGTTTCTCACCACCCTCCTTTCTCAGACATCACATAAATGTGTATGTAATAATTATTTTTTCTAAATGTGTCTGTTTATATATATGTATGTATAGATTCATATGTATTTGTAATTCTATTGTCTATGTATCTTTCTAAATAAACACAAACAAGCACATATTCTTGTTTGTGTGTGTTGTAAGCACACAACACACAAAAGCAAGATGGTGTAGGACAGAACAAAGGAGAGACACAAAATAAAAACCCAGTCACTGAGGAGGCCACAGAATGTGTGACAAAAAAGCTTTGACAATATATAAACAACCATTCTGTTATCGAACCAACCAACTAACTGGAAAGTTATAATAAATTGAAGTGAAAACCAACAGGTGTGTGTGTTTTTATTAGCAGCATGACCCCCTCCTAAAGTATAACAATATATATATATATATATATATATATATATATATATATTTCAGGAACGATCGACTTTCGTCAAATCGGACCGAGGGAACAATGTTTCCGTTGGTCTTTCCAATTGCTAATACTATCTATCGGTCGCAACTCCAGGTAGAAGGAGCAACGTGAAATAAAGTGTCTTGCTCAAGGACATAACACATCGCCTGGTCCAGGAATCGAACTCACAACCTTACGATTGCGAATCCAATTCTCTAACCACTCAGCCACACGCCTTCACGCTATATATATATATATAGTAATAATAAATACAAAGACCAAAATCCAAAGAGGTCTCAATAAAGGTTTTATATATATATATATATATATATATATATATATATATATATATATATATATATATATATATATATATATATATATATATATATATATATATATATATATATATATATATATATATATATATATATATATATATATATATATATATATATATATATATAAGCATTTACAGTAAATATATGTATAGTAAATATTTATTAATAGTACAGATTAAAAGTTTAAGTAAAAAATTTCTACTTTCACCCTAAGTGGAATCATCTGAAACTGAGAAAAATTAATCTGTAGATGCAGAAGTAAATATTTCAAAAAAATTATGACCAAATATTGCCTTTAGAAAACAGTAAGACATAATGGTAGTGCATGAGGACGTTCTCTTGAGATGGGTGAAATGTATACAAGCAGAATTACATCATTATGTGGAGTGAGAAGAACAAATGCTCGCTATGGAAAAATCAGGAGACTAATATTCCTTTTAGAATAGCCGAATAATTTCCAGCTACCATATATGGAAAATTATATTAATAGTAGTAAAATTATTAAACATAAAATACTGATGGCACTAATAATAGTAAAAGTAATAATAATAATAATGCTTTCTTTATTAACCACAAAATAATAATTATTTCTACATTAGGCACAAGGCCAGCAATTACCCAGTGTATTACTGGTACTTTATTTTATCGACCCCGTAAGGATGAAAGGCAAAGTTAACCTCGGCGAGATTTGAACTCAGAATGGCAAGGGCCGTAAATAATAATGAGAGCACTAACAGTAATGTTTTCAGATTTAGGCTCATACATAAGTATGCGCTGACCGGTGTGGATGCATGTGTGCACATACATACTCTTATACACACACACATGCATATACAGTCAATATACATATGTACATACACCAGCATACATATAATATATATGCAGTCATTTTTGTATTACAGCCCGACACTATACTGATGATATACATCATAGTGTGGTAGCTAAGAACAATCTAACTTTATATGTATGTATATATATATATATATATATACATACATATAAAGTTAGATTGTTCATCATGGTGCCATAGCTTGTTCAAAGCTATGGCACCATGATGTATAATTATCAGCATAGTGTCGGGCTGTAATACAAAAATGTTTTATACAGTTTATGCTAACAAGCTGAAATTGCCTCAAATTTTTTGTTTAAGATTCATTTGTTGGCATAAAAGATTTCCAGGGTTTCAGCAACACAAAGATCACACAGTCTTTTATTTCCTTTATAGGATCTAGCTTTAACTAAGGTCTCCCAGTTTAACCTATATCGGATGTTATTGTCTTTTAAATTCCAGATATAAGATATAGGCTGAAAGTGAAGTCATATTCCTTCTGAAAGGGTTTCAAAATAAATATATGTATATATTGAATGTCTGCAGTGCTGAAACCCTCATGTAAGCTTGCTATATACAAGCTGAAACCACTAGGAATGCAGTCAACATGAATGGACCTGTTATTTTTATCTAAAGACATTTTTTTCCAATTCCACTCTGCCCGTCCCTTCAATAATAATAATAATAATAATGAAATTATTGTGTACAGTGCTCAGGTGCACTACAACTCATCAAAGGTGCATGTATAGTACATAGAATAATGTACAAATGTCAGGAAAATAAACAGTGTATGAGTCATGATATAATAACAATAACGAAATATTGTGCACAGTGCCCAGGTGCACCACAACTCATCAAAAAAGTGCATGTACAGTACATAGGGCAATGCACAAACATCAGTAAAATGAACAGTGCACGAGTCATGATACACACATGTGTGCATGTGTATGGAAGGGGTACATCAGGTGTAGTTTTGGCGTATTTTGGGAAGCATGAGTGTCTTAAAGGATGCAGTGTCTCGGCAGCTAACAATTGACGCAGGCAGTTTGTTCCATGCTTCAGCAACTCTGAGCGTGAAAAAATGTCTGCGAAAGTCATGGGAGCTGTGCTGTTTTCTTATCTTGTAGGCATGTCCACGTGTGTTAGACACATGGAGATCAAAGAGGCGCTCAGGGTTGCAGTTGGCGAGATGGTTAAAAACTTTGTGGGTATTCACCAAGTCCATTGCCAGACGTCGGAGCTTCAATGAATCCATGCCCAGGGAAGCAAGGCGTTCAGAGTATGGTAGGTGTCTGATGGAGGGTATGCGCTTGGTTGCACGTCTCTGAACAGTTTCCAGGAGGTCAATGTTCCGAGCAAGATAGGGGTTCCAGACTGATGATGCGAATTCCAAGTGTGGTCGCACCATAGCTGTATACAGTTTTAAATAGATGGCTGGAGAGCGGCTAACAAAGGTCTTGCTGAGTGATGCCAAGACACCCTCGGCCTTCTTGACAATCTTAGAGACATGCTTTGTCCAACGCAAATCGTTGCTGACAGTAATGCCCAGGTCACGTTCACAAGAGGACTTTTTGATGTCAGTGTTGTGGAGGGAGTATGTGGACGCTGGATTTTTCCTTCCAAAATGCATGGTGGTACACTTGTCCACAGCCAGCTTCAGTTGCCAGTCTGTGATCCATTGCTGCATTGTGTCCAGGTCTGATTGTAGGAAAGAGTTGTAAATTTCAGGATCAGTCCTTTTGATTTCAAGGTACAGCTTGATGTCATCTGCATATTTTAGTACCGTGGCATTCTGTAAGTTGGCATCTATGTCATTAATATATGCCACAAACAAAAGAGGACCAAGAACAGATCCCTGTGGTACACCAGATGACATCTCATATGGTGAAGAATGCTGTCCTAGAACCGTGACTACTTCCTTTCGGCTGAGAATGAAGGATTTCAGCCAGTCGAAAAGATCATCCATCTATCTTATTTCTCATTCTTTCTTCTGATGAAGGACTAGCATCTGAAACGTTAAGACCCTCTTCCTGCTATTTCAAGCATTAACCTAATATATTCCTTCCATATACTGTACCGATTGTGTTGTTATTCCTGTTTACCTTTTACATATATATATATATATTTATATATATATATATATATATATATAAGTATGTTTATGTGTGTGTTAAGGTAGATATAGCTACCAGGTTTTAATTAGAAACCTTAGCTGTGAAAGATGAACTGTGATATGTAAATTTCAACTATTCCTCTGTGCACAGAAAATCATAAGTGATTATTCTATAATGCTAAAACATAGTTTAGTTTAACCCTTTAGCATTCACATTATTTTATATATACTATTATATTTTCATGGTAAAGGCTTTACCTCACATACTTATCCCACATAATATCGAATCTATGAGATTTTGAAAGTATTTATTTTGAAAACAATACCTTAACATCAGTTTGAGCGACCAGTTACAGCCAGTTTCAACAGAAAGAGGTAGAGAATTTTGCCCGGTTTGAACACTAAAGGGTTAAACTTAATATATATGTACGCATATATATTTATCACTTAATTTAAAATATTTATTTCCTAGTCAAATGCCATGAGTAATATATATGTTCTATACATAATAGGTTATCG
Organism: Eledone cirrhosa; assembly: GCA_964016885.1. Classification (NCBI taxonomy): domain Eukaryota; kingdom Metazoa; phylum Mollusca; class Cephalopoda; order Octopoda; family Eledonidae; genus Eledone; species Eledone cirrhosa. Next base: position 284,211,549 of record OZ024740.1, read on the forward strand.
TTTCAATTTCATTCTATAGTTTATTAATCAATTGTCTTGCACACAATATACATGTTTTATATATAATAAAATTCATCTTTAATTTCTTTTCATAGACTCTATTGAAATAACAGATAATAGAAATGTAACAATCACATATCCAATGTTGAAATTTACAAAGTTGTTTATGTTTATTTTATTGTCTAGCAGATGACAATTACTTGTGTCTATACATGTGTGTAATTATATATCTGCTTAAATAACGTCTCTTCTTTCTCTTTACTGTGAACGTTAAAATGTTTCTCTCTATATATATCTCACTTTGCATACAGCTCTACTCAGTATAACTCTTCTTCCCTCAACATTTATTTTAATTCTCTTTTTTTTTTTATGTTGACTCTCTGGATAGATGGTCTAACCAAGTCACCAGCACACTATAATGTATGTATGTATGGCTTTGTGGTTAGGGAATTCGGCTCACGCTCGTAAGGTTGTGTCCTTGAGCAAGACACTTTATTTCACATTGCTCTAGTTCACTCAGCTGGCAAAACTGAGTTGTACCTGTAATTAAAAGGGCCAGCCTCATCACATTCTGTGTCACGCTGAATCTCCCTGAGAACTAAGTTAAAGGTACATGTGTTTATGGAATGCTCAGCCACTTGCACTTTAAATTTCACGAGCAGGCTGTTCTGTTGATCGGATCCACTGGAACACTCGTCGTTGTAACCGACGGAGTGCCCTCCTCTTCATGTATGTACATACGCACGAACATATGTATGTATGTAAATCCAAGCTCCTGGCAGTCTTAACAGAGCTATCAGGCTGGTTAAATGGAATTGTGATCCCTTCTCTCAGTCTAAAAATGGACAAAACTCAGCTTAGGATGATGTGTTGTCTCCACCTCAATATTATAGGTAGAAGATTAGTCGTATAATCCAATAGAACTAATTAGTAAATTGGTTCATGCTAAATATAGTGATACCCCCAAATTAAGAAAAAATAGACACAACTTGTAAAATGCCTTATACACACTTCAACTAAGAACTAGCCTATAATCTAACCAGATACCTTGTTAGAGATTTGGTGTATTAAAGAGTGATTCTTTCTCTTGAATCTATTGCTTTGTAAAAAACATTGATGTAGACGAGGCTTTCCCAACCAGGGGTGCTCACACCCCTTGGGGGTGTGAGATAACATTTCAGTATTTTGTTTTTTATTAATAACATTATTCAAATTTTAGTTTGTTATAATATTTTTTCTTTTCCATATGTTTCATTTTTGTTTACATATTATTAAAAAATAAGATTATATAAATTTGTTGCTCAAATTTAATATTAATTCATCTTCTTTATCCTAAAATAAATAATTTTTTTAAGGGGTGCAAGAACATATAAAAAAATTTTTAAGGATGCAGGGTTGAAAAAAGGTTGGGAAACACTGGTGTAGACACATTTAGTTTGTTAAATAGTATGATGCTTTGATTAATTAAATGCAAAAAAACAAAAACAAAAAAAAACAATTAACTATAAAGCTTAGAGCTTCTGTATTGGATGTGACTTAATTTAAAATTAGGTTGAAAGATTAAATGGTAGATATATGGCATATTGATTAGAGTGGGTTTTAGAATATGATAATAAATAACCACTTTAAGAATTACATTTTCTTGCTTGTTTTTCTATTCGCATGATACACTATGATCAATTTTAGTATAAACAAAATTACACTTTATCTATTTCTTAATAGATTCTCTGAGGTCAACTTTGCCTTTCATGCATTCAAGGGCAATAAAACAAAGTACCAGTCTAGTACCAAGGGTTGATTCTTCCTCTATATCTCTTTCTCACTTTCATTCTCACTCTTTCTATCCTTCTCTTGAAGAAATCTACAGCATTCAGACCTGGAGAGATGGGTGCCGCCAGATTTCAAAATGTTCTAGAAATGCTGTGTCAATGAGGCACCTCCACAACTCCCTTGGGAGTTATGGGATCATAATAAGTCAAGGTAATAAAACTTTTCTTTTACAATTAGATATTCCTCTAAGTCTAAGTCTTTAAGGTACAAAATGTCTTAGAGACATTTCAGATGATTATAATTTAAGCTGTTTCATTAAAAATTTGTGCTTTATAAATTCTTGAAAATTGGTTTCAATTTGGTTTGAGAGTATAAGTTAATCTGAGTAGGCAGTTGAAGTTTGCAAATAATCTCTTAGCATTTGTTAATAATAAAATGTGTTGTGAAAATATTTATAAACACTTTTTTAATTTAACCAATCTTTTCAATGTTATAAGAAATTACTTAGCTTGATAAATGGATTTCAAAAGTGTATGCATTTTCTCTTTTTCTCAAAATGAGTGAAGAAAAACATAATGGAAATTGTAAGGTTACAGCAGTATATGCAAACCGTTACTAATTTTTTTAACAGCTTCTTGACATTTTAAATATAAATATTCATAGTGCATATTTTAAAAGAAAATGAACTTGAACAAAATTTAATCATTAAAATATTCAAATCTATGTTGACTGCAAGGTGATTAATTTGCTTAAGAAAATGAGTAACCTCAAGTTTGACTAGTTTCAAACAAAAAAAATGCTGTGTTAACTTGCTAGAAATAGCAGCCAAATCTCCCTCATATCACATCCTTTAATTTTAAAAAAGGGAAAGGCACATTGGAAAAGAGTAGGTATGTTTGCACATAGGTCAGCTTGCTCAAGGCTGACCTCAGGTTAAACAACAACTATATCACTATCTGCAATAAAAACAAATTCTTACAAAAAGATACTCAAAGCTCTATAACTAAATAGTAAGTATCAGAATAAATATTGGTATGTAAACCACTTTTAGAAATTTGGTAAGATATTAAATATTACTCTGTAAACAAGTAAAGCAAACCATGTTAGAAAAATAAAGAAAATAGAAATACCTCACCCTTTTTTTTAAAAAAGAAGGATAAATAATTGCATGTGTTATAAATATTTCTTACCTGTATAGAAAGGGTAGGATTTTCAACCACAGATATCTCACTATCTATTTCAGTATCCTGACTATCAGACTGTATCTGTTGAAGCAAAGTATCCTGTTGTAGGTCTGTAACCTGAGGAGTTAGTGATGGGTCACTATGGCTATGTTCCCCATTTAACTGCATGATTCTGTGCCGCAACTCAACAGGTGCAAAAAGAACATCATAGTCCGGAGAATTCCTGTTCAAGTTAGATGTCGTAAAAATATTTGGTTGACTTCCACAAAAGTTTTCAACTTCACTTTTTGTATCTTTCCGTTCTCGACTCTTCCCACGTATCCTTTCAGTGGATTTTCGAAAGCTATCCCATAGCTTTTTCCTACGACTGACAGTTGGTGGAGATGAAGTTGGGGAAAGTGTTTCATCTTTACTTAGATCACCAGAACTTTTAGCTTTTCTCCCCTTTTCTTTCTTCTTCTTTTGTCCTGAAAACAATAAAACAATCCATCAAAGAATATAATACCTTTAATAATTAAATACATGATTATATAACCTTTGTTACCATGGAAAATGGATGTTAAATGGTAATGATCTATATATATAAATAGAGAGAGAGAGAGACTGAGGAGAAAGAAAAGGGAAAGAGAGTGAGAGCTATAATTTATTATTTATAGCAGAAAACACCACTTATGACCCAACATCGTTTATAATATATTTCTTTCACTATACACAATGGAGGGGATATAATTGATTGGTTTTTACTTCAGCAAAACATCTGGCATTTATTTTACTGACCCTAAAGGGATAGATGGCTTAAGTTGAGTAAACTTTGAAGTAATTAGTTAGGTTTATTACTTTGCATGTTGCCTACTCTTCACTTATTTGTACTACTAATAATGACTTATTATTTTAGTATCATGCTATCAATTTTGTAGAAGTTGAGATTCGTGTAACATTCATGAGTTTTTGAAAAACATTGGTTGCATAAATGAAGTAAATTGGCTTCAACTGGAAATGAAAACAAGATCATAGATTTGTCTTGGCCCATTAATCTTTGATCTAGGGAGCTCACCATTTAAAAAAAACTTATAATAGTGTTTTGGGGAGTTTTTTTCTTTTTCAGGCAATGCATAAAACCTAATATTTTAAGAGAAACTCATTACAACAGAAGCATGTAAGCTTGGGTGAAATAGTTTCAACATAGATTTGAAAATTACTTTAAAATATCTTACCTTTGGTTTTTAATAAACCTGCCATTTACGTTCCTCATTGAAAAAGTAGAATTGTTAAGATGATTACTGATTTACAGTATATTACTGGTAGAGTTTCATCTATGAGTATTATATCGCACTCTGATAAAATATTGTACTTATCCACAAAAATACAGTTGACACTACTTTCATGCTATAAAAAGTTAGTTAACGTTTATAAAGGAAATTCCACTGTAAAATCCAAGCAAAAATATCCCTTCTACTACTACTACTAATATTACAACTACTAATGGCACGGTGGAAAAGTAAAAATAAAACGTTGCCAGGGAGTGGGATACATTATAGAAATAATGTTAAACATGTAACCAAGATATGTAGCAATTGATTTTGAAGCAATGTGAGAGAAGCATCAGGGAAAACTGTGAGAATCAATGAACTGGTGTGGAACAATGATTCAGGCTGAATGAAAAATAGATCACACTATCATGGGAATACTATTAACTAACAAGACAGAAAGCAAGCAGGTGTTTATTAATAGTGTAGTAAACCAAATAACTAAAAAAACAAAGAAAGAAATTTTTTTAAAAAATATTAAGAGAAAGAGAAATTACTCGTCTATAATAAAAGGGAGTTTAAACTAATACATAAATATTAGGTAATAATGAAGCATGTATAATATTTTCTTCTGAATCCTGACCATGACAAGTTGCTCAGTTGTTCTTCCTTCACTCCAGGAGAGCCCTGATTGAGTATACCTATGATCAAAGGTATATAAGCTACAACCATCTCATCCTTTTAGAAGTATGCCTATGACCACATTATCCAATTTGTTTTTCTTTTTTCCATTTTTAAGCTAAGAGGTGGATTTGAAAGAAGGTTGGCTGCTATTTCTAGAAAATCAAGTTACCACCTAAAGGCTTCCTTGTTGGCTTTTACAATTTGCTATTATGTAAATCACGTCAACTCTAACATATTATCATGGTGATAATCAAAGGAATAGGTATTTGTTATTACCATGCATGTGTGTAAACATTTGCATAGTGCAAAGACAATGATAAAAAACAATATATATATATATGAGTCCTGACTTCAATCAGGGATAACCACAGCAAGTAAGGTACTCAATACATTAGTAGAGTGTAAATCATCATCATCATCATCATCAGGTTTAGCGTCCGTGTTCCACGCTTGCATGGGTTTGGACGGGGGTTTTCCCACTTGAAGCAAGAGTGGTTGTCTTGCTCGCATAGGACTGTCTGGCGGGTTTTCTACAGCTGGATGCCCTTCCTAACACCAACCACATTTACGGTGTGGGGCTGGGAGGTTTTTACCGTGTTGCCTACACGGCCACATTACAGCGTGGACTGTCTGGCGGGTTTTCTACAGCTGGATGCCCTTCCTAACACCAACCACATTTACAGTGTGGGGCTGGGAGGTTTTTACCGTGTTGCCTACACGGCCACATTTACAGCGTGGACTGTGTGTTTTTTTTGTCGTGACACCTACACGATCTCATTTGTTTCGGCCTGGATGTTGTGGGACCAACATAACTTTACATACCAACTCTGAAGTTTTGGATTGCGTTTGGAGGGTGGGAGCGGGGGGGGGGGGGGATGGGGTTATGTTAGCCATCCTCGGCCGAAGGAATGGCTTCTACGGGACGAGAACTGTTTCATTCAAATCACCACCTTCCCCAACCACCAGAAACATATAAATACAACCATATTACAATGACATTGGGCTTTCCTGATGATTTCTTTCAAATAAAACTGCTCTAGTCCTGTAGAAACCATTTCTATATCAAATTTTATATATATTAGAACAGATTAAAAGATCCTGTAACATGGTTGGTGTTAGGAAGAGTATCTAGTAACCATGAAAACCCAACCAACACAATGTAGTCTCGTTTTGTGCAAGATACGGCACAGCCATCAGGCCAGGCTTGTCTCATAACAGGACCACCCATCTCCACACTGTAAACATAGTTGGTGTTAGGAAGGGCATCCAGCTGTAAAAATCTCAACCAAAACACAGTCTCGTTAGAACAAGGTACAATAATCCAACTGGCCAGACTTGTCTCGCAATGGTGCCACCCAGTTCCACATTGTAAACATGGTTGGTAGTAAGAAGGGCATCCAACAGCTGTAAAAACCCAGCCCAAACATGGCATGGCCAACTGGCTAGACCTTGCTCATAATGAACACTTTTTTAAAGGGGAAACTTTTATATATATATATATATATACTACTTTTATAGAGTTCTCTCTAGATTTTGGTCATTGTATTTATTATTGCAATGTGTGTGGTTGGACAGAAAGTTCTCACAGTTTTTTAAATTCTTATTGACTTTGGTATTTTTTAATATTAGGAAAATTTTAAAAGTCAAAATAATCACCATCATTTGCGATTACCTCGCCATCGTTTAGGAAGGCACATGATTCTATCTCTATACAATTCTTCTGGCTTCAATGAGTCCCGTCAGCCACTGATTTAACTGGTCTTCATTGGCAAAGGTCTTTCACTGCATTGCTCATTGAGAGAAAAAGGTGATAGTCTGTAGGCACAAGGTCAGGCAATTATGGTAGGTTGAGCAGAACCTCCCAACCTAGCTCCAGCAGCTTCTCACAGGATATACTTGATGTATGCGATCGAGTCTTACTATGAAGGAATTAATGATACTAATCTGTCAAGTTGTTAGCAATAGACATCAGAGTTTATGCTGGTGTTTGGTGAAAGCAGCTCATGATGAATAACACCTTTTCAGTCACAGCAAACACACAGTAGGGCCTTGCAAGGATGGAAGCCAACCTTTGCTTGCCATTGTGGTGCACTCTCTTTATCAACCCACAATCGCTTGCACTTGGCATTATTGTAGGGATGCCATTTTTTCATCAACAGTGACACTTACAGTATATAAAAGGGCTTTCCAGTACATATTTAACTGCAATTGTATGGAGGGTATGTGTGGTAGGGGATTTATGCAAATGAGAAGTGTTGTATAAGAGGGCAAACTTTCAATGAGACAAATCCATATTCTAATTCTTGTTGTTTACCTCCAGATCAAGCAAACCTATAACCAAAGCTACTTTAGCTGTGATCACCTTTTTCTTTCCAGATAGAGTTTATTGCAGGCTTCATTATTCAATATGTACTTCATCTATATATACATTTCTGCAACTCTGTCACAACATGTAAAGAGAGAGGAGTAGTTTGACTACCTTATACTACTTCTCTCTTTTTACATCTGCTCCCTGCGTGAATGTATGTGTGTGTAAAAGGAAGCAAGGGAATGGTGAAAAAACTACACTGTGTATGTGTATGTGTGTTTTGGGAAATGCATGTGTGTGTGTTTGTGTGAATGTATATGTGTGCTTGTGTGAATGTATATGTGTGTTTGTGTGAATGTATGTCTGTGAGTGTGTACTTTTGCAAGTGTGTCTGTGTTTTATCATCATCATTTTACGTCCGCTTTTCCCTGCTTGCGCATTTATATTTATATACTCAGATATAAATGTATGCATATGCACATACACACATATACACATATGCATCAGCGTATGGAAAAAAAATACTAGTTTTTTTTTTAAATTGGTAGAAATTTGGCTTATTTTAAAAAGTGATCATATAGATGTTACTTCATTGATTCATCCATAATCTAGTTTCAAGTCCTCCTTGAAATGACTTCAGTCCACTTATTAATGCTTTCATCTCATAAAATGCCTGAAATGTCAATATTGACTTCATGCTGCTTCTCATTGTCAAGCGAACATAGAAACAGTTGATATTTCTTTCTTTATCTTACATTGTCACATGTAAGTGAAATGCTTTATCAGGAATTTTTTTTTTCAGCTTTTTATGAATGAAGGTATATTTATAGACATGTTCAAGTGAGTTTATATTTGTTTATTCAAGTATGTATTTGGATTAGCAAGCTTCAAACCTGTTAGATTTAGAGGCCAATCTCCCTTAAATTGCACTCAAACATCTTTGAAAAAGGACATAAGATAATGTATGTCATCTGGGGTTCCCTGCATACAAAAAAAAGATGGGATACTCATGGCTGGAATGACTTAGATTTCAAGTCTGTTTGATCACAGCTGGCCTAAGACTGAACAACAACAGAAACAAAGTCTAAAAGCATTATTATTTAACTCTTAAAATAAAGTACCAGTAATGCACTGGAATAATTGCTGGCCTTGTGCCAAAAGTAGAAACAATTATTATTTAACTCTTAACATCCTATACTAATTCAGCAGGAAATATATAAGAATGGGCTTGTTAAGTATATATATATATATGTGTATATATATAAGTATATATATATATATATGTGTATATATATAAGTATATATATATATATATATATGTGTGTATATATATATATAAGAAGGTAGCTTGGAAGTGTCACTATGAAAGGCTACTAAATGAGGAGAATAAATGGGAGAAAGACAGTCTCCCCCATATCGACCCAATAGAGGGACCAGCAGTGTTAGTCGAGGGGAGTATAATAA
>OZ024740.1:284235205-284240205 GCA_964016885.1 Eledone cirrhosa
CCTGTGAGTGTTTCAAATGTTCAATACTCTAGGGACCGCATTAGGCGATTTAGCGATCTCTTTCTATAATTCTGTCTTTCTTTTTAAATAGATACATAGATATAACGTTGCGCCCTTATAATATCTGTCTGTATGTCTGGCTGTCTGCATTACGACATTATGATGCTATATGTGTGTGTATATATGTATATATATATAGTGTGTAACGTTTTTCGAAATATTTACTTTTAGTTTCAGAAGATCCCATTAAGGGTGAAAGCAGCGATTCTTTGCTTAAATTTTAATCTGTTATATATATATATATATATATATATATATATATATAGATAGATAGATAGATATAATTATATATTCGTGTACACATATGTTTGCATACACAATAACAAAATATAAACAAACGTATTTATTTCACGAGACTCGATAGGGATAAATATATATCAAATATATAAGAACCCTAGAGCAAATCCCGAGCAACGCTGGGCCATTCTGCTAGTATATATTAAAATAACAGATTAAAGTTTAAGCAAAGAATAGTTGCTTTCACCCTTAACGGGATCTTCTGAAACTAAAAAAAATCAATCTGTGAACGCAGAAGTAAATATTTCGAAAAACGTTACACACTATATATATATATATATATATTCATACACTATATATACATATATACACACACACACACACACACATATAGCGTCATAATGTCGTAATGCAGACAGATATTATAAGGGCGCAACGTTATATCTATGTATCTATCTAAAAAGAAAGACTAAGAATTATAGAGAGAGATCGCTAAATCGACTAATGCGGTCCCTAGGGCATTGAAAATTTGACATTTTTGCACAAAACACTTACACGGCCATAAGTATTACATGTGTAAAGTCTGAAAAAAATCGGTTGGGTGGTTCTGGAGTTTTAAGGAGTCAGACAGACAGACATTCTCTGTTTTAGATATATAGACTAGCAGAAAACCACCCGGTGGGCGGTTTTCTGCTAGCAAATCTAGTGTATATACTGATATTGTTGAGATTTGAATGAGAAATGTTTTCGGCACCACATGTTCACCGTCTCTCGGTGTGTCTTTTATGCATGTATAAATATATATTTTATCTATACGGTGAAATCTTTGAAATAAATATATGTTAAAACGAAAAAGGAGAAAAAGAGATTAGTGACGGAAATATAAACGTTATGATATAACGATGGAAATATATCTTCAAATGGTCCTTGGCATGGTGTCAAGTCAGAACCGCCTCGAACTGGTTACTTCTGGCTTGTGCAAGGTGTCTCTATAGCAACCAGCGATTCCCTCGGCCTCAGTGACCAAAGTCAGTGGAGAGGGGAAGGTAATGTTTCTATAGCGACAGTGTTTCTCTTGGTAGTACCAAAGTGAAGAAAGGAAGGGGAAGGTAATATTTCTGTAGCACCTACATTTGAGTTTTAGGGAAGGACAGACAGACAGACAGACAGACAGACAAACAAACAGAGAAATGCCCATATAGTTCTGTGTGTGTATATATTACACACACAGAAATGTATATATATTTCTGTGTGTGTGTATATATATATATATATATATATATATATATTACACACACAGAAATGTATATATATTTCTGTTTGTATATATATATATTACACACACAGAAATGTATATATATTTCTGTGTGTATATATATATATTACACACACAGAAATGTATATATATTTCTTAGAACAAAATAATTATTAATGTTTTGCTGTTCATAACAATTGGAATTGAAAAATTACTTTTGAAATTATTAGTTATTTTACTAATGCTTAGATATGTAAAAATGAAGCAATGTTTCTAATAATTGTTTCTACTTTTGGCACAAGGCCAGCAATTACCCAGTACATTACTGGTACTTTATTTTATCGACCCCGTGAGGATGAAAGGCAAAGTTAACCTCGGCGGTATTTGAACTCAGACTGTAAAGGGACGTAACTCCATGCTATGAAGCATGGTGTCCGACTCTCTACAGATTCTGCCAATCCACCACCCTAATGTCTGTACGTAATGAGGGAGTGAGAGGGGAGAGAAAGAAAGGCAGAGGTGAAGTGACGAAGTGACTCTCTCCTCCTCCTCCTCCATCTCCCCATTCGTCACAGCGATAGAGGGGAGGAATGTTAGTGTGTTACAAAGAGAAAGAGTGAGAGAAACAGACAGACTAAAAGAGAGGGATAGCTGGAGAGAGAGAGAGATAGCAACAGATACAGTACAGTAGCTAAGGGATGTATATATATATACATTTCTGTGTGTAATACATATATATATATATACACACACGGAAATATATATATATTTCTGAGTGTGTGTATATATATATATATATATATATTACACACACAGAAATGTATATATATTTCTGTGTGTATATATATATATTTCTGTGTGTGTAATATATATATATACAGAAATGTATATATGTTTCTGTAGCACTCCTCAATTCCCCCCTCTCTCCCTCCCGCTATCCCCCTCTTGTAGTCTGCCTCTTTCTTTCACTTTCACTCTTTCACTCTCTCTCTACGCGTGCGCAAAAAACATTCGCACGCGCGCACGTGTTTAGCGTCTATTCACTCTCTCTCTCTTCCTCTCTCCCTCCCGCTATCCCCCTCTCGTATAGAAATTTCCGTTGAAAACAGAAAAGGTCATAGAAGTGAAGAGTGCTCTATGTAAGTACCAGAGCAAAATTTAATGTATAAAAATCAATACAATATAATTACCTCATTACCAGAGGTTTCCCGAATGAGGCGAATACGAAAGAAACGTCTTCATTCGTTCGTCAGACGAGGCAATATAAAACATGGCTAAATACTTGGAGAGTCTCAAGAAAAGCAAAAAAAAAAAAAATTATATAAATATAGATAAAGGAATTACAATAGCCATATGAAATATATAAAAATCTTTCAAGAAATATAGTTAGGTGTGTGTATATGTATGTATATACGCTCACAGATGTACATATGTGTGTATGTACAAATGTGTACGTATAGTGAAAAAGTGTGCGTAAATATATGTGTTAGGGCAAGTGTATCTGTGTATATGTAACTACAGACAGACATGATATGATTGTCCGTTTGGCAGGTACACAGAAAAACAGGGTATTAGATACATTATAAGAATATGAAGGCACGCGTATAAACACACACACACGCACGTACTCTTATATGCGGAAGAAAAAGAGGTAAGGGAGTGTAATAGTAAAAAGAAAGTATCATTCTCGATATATTTATAAAAATGGAACAATAATTTAGAAAGAAAAAATTAAAGAAAAGAAGACAAACAAGGTACACGCGTACACATATATCTACAAGAAACGTATATCTATAAGAAATATATATATATATACACGCAAAAACGCGCAGACAAAAGCGTATGCAAGCATACATACACACACAGGATGCACATATATACGTATATACGCCTCGCTCCATGTATATCTAATCACGCGCACGCACGCGACTGTATACACACTCACACACACAAATATACATGCCTATATACATACGCACACTTACACATCCATACATTCAGTACGTACACACACACACATACATACACTCACGCATATTGACCTGTTTACATGCACACACATAAAAATGAGGATGTAAAAAAAGAAAAAAAAACATAGATGTAAAAACACAGATATAAAAACACACATACATACACATATATATAGCGCTAACTACACACATATATATATATATATATATATATATATATATATACACGCACGCGCGCGCACATACGGAGGCGTTCGTGTACATATATAGAAAGTATACACACATTAAGGCGCTCAGACACATAGATACAGGGTGTAAAAAGCCTTGTGGATAAGTAAGTACAAATATAAAATTATAAGATTGGCTGCGAAATAACAGAAAATATCTGGAGTGGAAAACGCAAGTGACCAGTGTAATCAGGTAGTGAAGAAAATAGGGAAGTAAAAAGTGGAAAGTGAAGATATTAGGTAAGTGAATCGGAGAATAAAGGGGGGGGGGGGTTATTGGTGGATGTGAAGTAAAAATAAAAATAAAAATAAAAATAAAAATAAAAATGAAATTAATAAAAAGGATAAAAATGAAAGTAAATCAGAAAGGGTAGTCATAAAGAGAATAATAAGAGTTTATGGAGGATAAGTATCTGAAAGTGTGTTAAGTTTATATGAGCTGGAAAGCAGGTGTGATTTCATGTGTGGGCAACTGGTGAAAATTTCTGTCTTTGTGTTCAGGCAGGTCTTTGGTGATTTAAGATTTTGCAAGATCCAATATTTTTCATTTATGCAGAGCGTGCATTTTTTTGTTCCTATTGCATATTCTTTAGATTGGTTCAAAATTGACCAATCCAATTTATATTGGATACCTTGGTCTTTCAAATCCCATATTCTGCTAGCCAGAGCTGTTGTAAATATTTTTTCTGGATGTCGAAAGGATGCGACATGTGAGTAATAACGCGTTTTGAATTTGTCTTGCGTCATACCCACATATCGTTCACTGGTGGCTGGATGGTTGTTGCTGATGGTTGTCACTTTAGCCGCATATACAATGGCTTTGGTGTTGCATTTACCTTGTAATGGGCATTCACTTTTGATTCTACAGGAGCAATTTTGATGTTCTCTAGGTGATTTTTTGTTGATGATATAGGATTTAATAGGGGGACCGCAGGAGTAGCTAATTTTGACACAGTTTCTATTAAAGATCTTACAGTATCTATGTGTTCTAGGGAAATGTTTATCTAGGAGCCCTAGGAATTTTTTGCCTACATTAGTTTTAACTGCTAGAGAGTAGGGGGGTGTGAACCAGATTATTTTTCTTTTCTTGTTTTTATGTTTAATAGAGTTAGTATAGTTGGGTATGTATTTAATGGGTTCGCTAAAACCGCTATTTTGGAGGGCTTTATTATAGTAGGGGGATGCCTTATTAAAAATAGCTTCTGAGGAAGAGAGGGTGGAGATCCTACGGCTAATATTAGGGATAAGGTT
>OZ024740.1:284242705-284266935 GCA_964016885.1 Eledone cirrhosa
CGTACCTTCACAAAACATACGTTACCCTCTAAGAAGGAATATGACGTCACTTTCAGCTTATATCTGGAGTCTAAAAGACAACCACACCCAATATAAGTTACACTGGGAGATCCTAGCTAGGGCTAGATCGTATAACGGAAATAAAAGACCATGTGACCTCTGCGCCGCTGAGACCCTGGAAATACTCTACGCCACAGACCACATCTTAAACAAAAAATCTGAGGCAATTTCGGCTTGTAAACATAAATTGCACAAAACCTTCCTGTATTACATCCCCACGTTATACCCTAACGGATAGTACGATCTATACGTGGATATTTACGTCTTGATGTGGGAGCTAAGTATATGTTTTGTTTATACCATTACTTATTTGCATAGGTAAGTATATATTACCCGTATGTTTTGTGAAAGTACGTATACCTTCTCGTACGTATATTTGATTGTTTATGTTATGGCGTATAAATTTATATATTCTGGTACATATGGTTTGGCTATGTGTATACGGGAGTTTTGCGTCTGTGTGAGTATGCAGGTTCGTACGTATGTAGGGTGTGTGTATATGTGTACTTCATGTTTTGGTTGACTTACGTCTCCGAACATTCGTGTATTTATATGTAGGTATGTGTGTGTGTTTGTTATATACGTATTTATTTATTTATATACGTTTATATAATTATTTATTTATTTGTATACACGCATACACACACACACATATCTATATGTGCGTGGTTTTGTATACCTATGGTAAGTGTTTTGCGTATGCTTGTGTATGTACGTATTTGTTTGCGTGTATGTATTTATTTATTTCTATTACTTCTGTATTGTATTTATTTACTTTGTTCTTAACTCTGTAGCGGAGATTCATTCGGTCTCCTAGTTAGAATTTTAGTCTACGACTTCTGCTATACCATTTACGTGGTTTTGTCTTTGCGTGCTATCGTTCTCCACGCTCCACATATGATGTATTATCTTCGTTTTTTTCGTTCATTGCCAGAGAACGTCTCTATGAACCACCTAAGAGAACATTAGTCTACGACCTCTTTTATGCCATATACGTGGTTCTGTCTTTGCACGTAATTGTTTTTCACCGCTCCTATTAATGACGTATTATATTCGTTTTTTCCCGTTCTTTACCAGCGAACGTTTCCACGAACCAAAGTATCGTCTTCCTGTCTTCCTCCGGTTGCGTTTTTTGAAATATCCACTTCTGCGTTTACAGATTGACTTTGTTAGTTTCAGAAGATCCCGTTAAGGGTGAAAGCAGCGATTCTTTGCTTAAACTTTAATCTGTTATTTTAATAAATATTTGCTCTACGGTTCTTATATATTTGATATATATTTATCCTTATCGAGCCCTCTTTGGATTTTAGTCTTCAAATTTATTATTATTATATATATATATAGGCGGTGAATTGGCAGTATCGGTAGAGGGTTGGACGCCATGCTTTGACGCATAGAGTTACGGCCCTTGCCATTCTGAGTTCAAATCCCGCCGAGGTTAACTTTGCCTTTCATCCTTATGGGGTCGATAAAATAAAGTACCAGTAATGTACTGGATAATTGCTGGCCTTGTGCCAAAAGTAGAAACAATTATATATATATATATATATATATATATATATATATATATATATATATATATATATATATATATACAATGGAGGCACATGGCTTAGTGGTTAGAGCATTGGCCTTGCAATTGAAAGGTTGTGAGTTCAATTCTCAGACCGGGTGATGTGTTGTTTCCTTGAGCAAGACACTTTATTTCACATTGCTCCAGTTTACTCAGCTGTAGAAATGAGATGATAGGGACTGGGGTCCCTATCATTCCACTGCGAAGTGGTTGTGGAGGTGCCACGGCAAAAAAGCACCCAGCACTCACTGTAAATGAGGTTGGTGTTAGGAAGGGCATCCAGCTGTAGAAATCAAGCCAGAATCAGTTCCCGTCCCACCCTTGCAAGCAGGGAAAAGCGGACGTAAAATGATGATGATGATGATGATATATATATATATATATATGTATATGTACGTGGGAAAGTAAAAAAATCGGAGAATAGACCGTTAAAACATGTTTATTTAAAATATCACCTACGTACGTTTCGCCCAGTTGGGCTTCTCAAGGGCATAAATAATCACAAGTGTTCCTTATATTGCTCGGAAAAAGTTTTGGGGGTTAAATCCACATCGAGGTTCATTGCTCGCAAAATTATCTTGTTTTGATTTTGCAGCAGGTCAAGGGAGGTAACTTTCCCGGACAAATTTTTTTTTTTTTTTTTTTTTTTTGTATATGTATATGTATATATGTATATATATACATATATAGATATATATACATATATATATATATATATATGTATATGTATTTATATATACATATATATATAAACAGAAAGAATGAGTGGAACAACAACAACACCCAAACAAACAACACTGACCTTAGAGAAGTATAAATAAGTAAATAAAATTAAATAAAATAAGATAAATAAATACATACACAAGCACAATAACAACAAGCACATAAACACACACTAGTCACCCAGCAGACACAACACTATACACACACATCACACATAACACTATACACACACGCAAACGCATGCGCAAAGAAGACAAATAAAATAAGATAAACCAACAAGCAAATAAATAAATAAATATATAGACTGAACAAAAAAAAAATGGCGTAGACATACAACACAACAGGAGGAACAATGAATATAACACCACTGACGATGTTGCAGATGTGCAACGAAAGATTTATGTAAATTATGTAAACTATATATATATATATGTGTTTGTGTCTATATTGTATCTGTATTATTTTTGACCGCCGGTCAGTCAATGGCAACATTGAGGACCGAGTAAGTTAGATCGCAGATATAATAAAAGACAGCGAGAAGCGAAAACCAACCAAACAGTGAGTGTGTTCTGTTATTAATTCTGGCAATATTACGCAAATATGACCCTCCCCAAGTATAACAATATCTGTTTCGACACACGATTTCATATAAAAAACCTCGCAAAACTAATTCATCGCCGCCATATATATATAAATATATATATATAACCCATGCTAGCGTGGAAGATGGACGTTAAATGATGATGATGATGATATATATCCACACGCACATATATATATGTACATATATGTATGTGTGTGTGTGTACAAATATATACATAGACATATATATATACAAATATATACATAGACATATATATACATACATATATATACATATGTCTATGTATATATTTGTACACACACACACATACATATATGTATATATATATATATGTGCGTGTGGATATATATCATCATCATCATCATCATTTAACGTCCATCTTCCACGCTAGCATGGGTTATATATATATATTTATATATATATATGCACACACACATTATATATATACACACACACACACACTCACACACACTGATTCTTTTCTCTATGCAGCAATTAGCATTCATTATGAACCATTTAGACAGTCAAATGTAAACAGACAGACTTGTCAAATATTAGCCTTTTTACTGTCAACATAAAGTGCAATCAAATATCAGTTTACAGAACTAAGTACCAGCTTTCATGCACAGTATGACTTTTTTATTCTTCTATTGCTTTCAATCATTGAATTGTGACTATGCTGTGATACTGCTTTCTGTGGCCACTTTCATTGACCTTAGTACCTAATCTATCCCCCTTGGAAGGATGACAGGCAAAATGGATCTAGGTGAGATTTGAACACATAACATAAATGGATAGAACTAAACACCACAAGGTATTTTGTACATCACTGTTGTTTCTGCCAATATAAATCAAATTGGTTACCCAAACCACATTATCAATTACATAGCAAAGCAGCTACCTGCACATCCACATGCACACACCTCCGAGTTTGTTTGATACAGTAGCAAAACATACCATTATTTACTGTTAGGTTGTTGTTTTAAATCGTTTATATATGTATGAACCTGTATCTCCTGATGGGATCATAGGAGCACAGTAATGACATATAGCGTGTCTTAGGTATTCTAAATCTAGTATAGCTCATCTCCTCTCCAAGCCTGAACATAGTTGATTTCTTTCAGAGGAGAGTGAGAATGATAGCAATAAAGTGAGAAAGGGATATAGAGGAAAAATAGATACTAGTATTGGATTACTACTTTATTTATTGAACATTGAAGTTGACATCACCAGGTTTTAAACTCAAAGCACAGAGAGCTGCAATGAATATTACAAAGCATTCTACTTGACACTCTAACAACTGTCAATTTGCCACCTTTGTTTCAAATTATCACCTCTTTATATATATATATATATATATATATATATATATTGATTCAAGATTATTGGATGACAGTTTGCCTACTAATGTATGATCCATCTTTCTCAAACGAATGTAACAGTAATCTTAGCTCAAAATATGTTAGGACAACAATGTGTGTTAATATGAAGACAAATAGAAAGTTTTTTTAATATATTTTCCTCTTTTTTAGCCCTGTTGACACCAAACTACCTGTAACCATTAACCCTTTAACATTTACATTACTCTATATTTACTATTGTATAGTAAATACAATAAAGGCTTTACCTCATAGTAAAGGTTTTACCTCACGTAGTTATCTCAAATGATATCGAATCTACAAGATTTTGATGTTATTTATTTTGAGAACAATACCTTAAAATCAGTATGAACAGGCAGGTACGGCTGGTTTGAACAGAGATAGTTGAGAGAATTCTGGTTGGATATGGCCAGTTTAAATGCTAAAGGGTTAGAGGTTCTATGATATAAAACTATTTGTTTTGAAATATTTATGTTTATCTAAAAGCCTTCAAATATAACCATTCATTAATTCTTAACACACAATGTATCAGTATTTAACGTTTGCTTTCTCTACTAGCAAGTACTGGATGGGTCTACATAGACCAGGTTAGTACTGAAGTGGAGCTACTGGCCTCACAGACAGGCCAGGGGTCTGCATCTCACATCCATATATAATTCATATTCAGTTATCAGATTATTAACAATAATGGATGTAAGGTAGGTAGGGAGGTTAAATTAATAGCACACAGTTGTATCAAAACCAATGGTCAAGTTAGGCTACTTAATTTGTAATAGGCACATTTTAACATTAATATAATAACTTGGGTTCAAATCCTACAATTTTCTTTATGAAAGTGACCAGGAAATTATGGTCAAAGCAAATGGGTATTTATTTAGCTTACTGGAAAACAATAGACAGATAGCAACTGATGTTAAGTTACATGTTAGTATTGCCATTTTTTTTTTGTAATTATCAATCAATTGGAAGTGATTGCTATACTTTCTATATATTAGACATGAACCATCAATTAATTATAAATTATTTTCAGCTCACTATATCAAATATTTCTGCCAGGAGTTGTGACTGGTACATAGTATCAGCAATGAAAAGACCAATGGAAACATTGTTTCCTTGGTTCAATTTCATGAGTTCCACCGCACTCAGTAAGTGAATGAAGTCTGGGTTCTTGTGGATTGAATAAAATAAAAAATATCAAGTATGGTAGCCTGTACTTAATATGTTCTTCATGAAGAAAGCATTCTTTGGATATTTTCTGATGTCATAATCATAAATTATTTAATTTTTTTTCATACCAAAATTATAAACTCTTGAAGTTAATCTATGGTTAAGTAGCTTTGTGCTAACTATCCCCTGTTGATAAAATTCAATTAGACTGAAACATGTCCAGAGTTTTCATCAGAGCTACCAAAGATCAGACTTACAATCTGCATCATTGAATTTAATCCTTGGCTGATGGAAATTTTGAGAATTATCTCCATTGCTTTCTGTGAGGAGAGATTTTCATTAATACTAATGAATTTTCATCTTATAAAAGCTATGATTTCAATTAATTGAAAAATATTTTTAGCCAACCACATCAAATATTGTAGCTTCACTTAACTAAAAGAGAGCCAATCGGGCCTATACATACTGACATGATTTCAGTCAATCACGGAATTGCATTGTCTCTTGATATGTTTTTTCCTCAACAATAACTTTCAATGTAACCTTGTTATTTGAACCAATACCAAGAATTATACAAGAATTTACTTTATGAAAATGTTTAAATTTCTAATAGACAAATTGTTAGCAGATTATTTGATCTAAGTAAAAGAATAAACTTACATATAGAAGGCACATGGCTTAGTGGTTAGAGCATTGGCCTTGCAATCAAAAGGTTGTGAGTTCAATTCTCAGACCGGGTGATGTGTTGTTTCCTTGAGCAAGACACTTTATTTCACATTGCTCCAGTTTACTCAGCTGTAGAAATGAGATGATAGGGACTAGGGTCCATATCATTTCACTTCAAAGTGGTTGTGGAGGTGCCACGGCAAAAAAGCACCCAGCACTCACTGTAAATGAGGTTGGTGTTAGGAAAAGCATCCAGCTGTATAAATCAAGCCAGAATCAGTTCCCGTCCCACCCTTGCAAGCAGGGAAAAAGCGGATGTAAAATGAAATGATGATGATGATGATGATAGAAAGTTTCACTTTATCATACTCTATACAAAATGGCTTTTGCAATTTCTCTGTTAAACTGAAAAAAAGCTGAAATCTGAAACATTCAGTAAAAGTGACTGAAGTCGAAGCATAATTCTTATTCCACCAACCCATTTACATAGTTTTTTACCATTTTGTTTATCAACAATATTCCCATGATTCTATCATTTATTATCATCTTTAATATTCAAAAATATGATTAGAAATGCAAAAATAAAATGCTTTAACACAATATAGCATTGATAAAATTCTCCAGAGAACTCCAGAATCTATCTTTATAGAAAAAAAATATTTTTATGTATCTATAATTATTCTAAGTATCTATTTTTACTTGATTTCATAGTGTTTTTCAAATTCTTTGCCATGTTTTATGGCTGTGTGTGGTGTTATTTGGTTGACAATCCCAGAAAAAGAAATAATGGAAAAGTCTAAAAAAAAAAACAAAAAAAAAAAAACACAATTGCTTTAATATCCTAGAATGGTTCTTTTCCCAGTGAAGTGTAATTCAAAAATTAAATAAGCAAAGTCTTGTGAATGGATGCCTTTTTTTAATAAGAAAATCTAGAATAAAACCTAGAACAAAACATTTGAAGATCTTGGTTATTGTGAACATTTTAAAGTAGGAGACACAATTCAAATTTGTGTAATCTCATTCATGAAATTAAACATTGACAAATTTTCCATTTTGTTAAATATTTTTCTATCTACTAAAACTTCATGAAAGTACAATTATGAACAGAAATATTTCACAATTTCTTCTGAAACTGAAGTAATTACATGAATACACAAAAACACTTTAGAAAAAAAACTTCATTATTGATCAACTGTAAACTCAGTAAATTACAGGTAGGTGGCAATGTACTGAATGACAGGTGCAAAAAGTTCTAAATGAATTAAAATTTGCCATTTAATTGGAGAAAGAAAACAAAAAGTTATTGGCCATTGTTAGTAACTCTCAAAGAAAAAGGAAAATAATTTCAAGAAATTCAGAACTAATCTCACAGAAAATCAAATTTTCGTGCTTAATGGTAAAATGTGATCTTTGTTAATAGGCAATGCGACAGCAACAGACATATTTCTGTCTGCTCAAACCTATTTTAATCAGTGATCAATGGACAGTATTGGTATTGTGTAAAGCACTCATAGGTTTGAACAAGTGAAAAGTAGTTCATTATTTTTTTGTGGCAGTGAAATAAGTTAACTACTTTTTCAAAACTAATTAATATGCTACTTATTTCAGTCTATAAAGTTGAAGCTGACTGAGTCAATGTTGTGCCGAATTACTAAATGTTTTTATTAATATGAAGATGGGCCCTGATTAAACAGGCTATGACCATTCTATCTTTTTTAGGTATAAGTGTATCTTGGACTACATTATCCAATGTATCCTTTCCTGTAAAACTAACTATATATTGAAAGCACTGAAATAAATGTGGTCAGCGCACATTTATAATGAAATTATTTAATTAATCCCAATTTTCACCACTCAAGCATGTTTTTTTTCTGTGAATATTTCTATATAGTAAACAGGAAAAACAAAGGCAAAGTTTATACTTCTGCCGATGACAGTTAAAAATAAAGAAATGTTTAGGCTTATTTCCCTTGCTAGACTAGAGAATAATTAGAGTTAACCCATAATAGTTTTTCTAATCATTGTATTTATCCCTACTGTGATTATTTCTAATTTTGAAGACATTGGAAATAATAAAACCTACATAAAAAAAATATATATATATATATATATTGTAATGTATATCAAGCCTGCTAACTTAAAGTTGTTTGTGCCCTCACCACAGCTATAATCAATATATATATATATATATATCAAATAATAAAGAAGGGAAAATACATTTATGTTTGAAATATAAATCAAAGATACAGTTTTCTAAGCTGCATGATGTGGTTTAGGATATTTGATCTTCTGCCTTCCTCAATTATTATATCAAATCTTTGCCAAATGACATGAGTTCATGATGGCTATGTTTGAACCTAATTACATTGATTTAAGTGCAGTTTTTCCTTTATACTTAAATATGTGTGGTTGGCATTTAACCAAAACAAAATACATACAAATTTCTAAATCTGGTAAAAATATAATTTCAAACAATATGGCATGTTTTAAAGAAAATAAAATTCTGCAAATAATTTTTTGTTCTTTTTTGGAACAATACCAGGAAAGGAATAATTGAGCTACCTGAATATAAAAGTATTCATTATTAAGAGAAAAGAAAACTAATATTTAGACAAGAACCTTTATAATTCTCAATAGGGGAATTGTAAAAATAGAATGTATTACTCATTATTTTCTTTGTAGCAAATAGGATTTCATAAATTCTTTGCATTGAATACAGTTTAGACCTTCAGTATGAAAGCAAATATACATATAAATATTTCAATTCATTGAAACAGATCTTCCAACTTTGCTTTCATTCATCTAAACCAAATAGTCTGGAAATCTATTTCCATTATTTATGTGTGTATGTACACACACACACACATATATGTATATATATACATATATATATATGTATATGCGTATATATATCATCATCATCATTTTACGTCCGCTTTTCCCTACTTGCAAGGGTGGGACGGGAACTGATTCTGGCTTGATTTCTACAGCTGGATGCCCTTCCTAACACCAACCCCATTTACAGTTAGTGCTGGGTGCTTTTTTACCGTGGCACCTCCACGACCACTTTGCAGTGGAATGATATGAACCCCAGTCCTATCATCTCATTTCTACAGCTGAGTAAACTGGAGCAATGTGAAATAAAGTGTCTTGCTCAAGGAAACAACACATCACCCGGTCTGAGAATTGAACTCACAACCTTTTGATTGCAAAGCCAATGCCCTAACCACTAAGCTATGTGCTTCCATCTATATGTATATATATGTGTATATATATATATTGGACTCTACCATTAATTGGTGGATTTATCTGTATATATATATATATATATGTGTGTGTGTGTGTGTGTGTATATATTCCTGTACATATATACATCTATATATATATATATATATATATAATTTCAAGATTGAAAAAACAAACACACCAATACAATTACACAAAATCTTGTTGGAAAAGGAAAATATGAATGTATCAGACATTAGACTTTTACCAGAAAAGAGTAAAATTAGGAGAAAGGGGAGGCTGGAAGGTTGAAATAAAAAAGAAAAAAAACAGACACACATGTACTCACACAAAGTGATAATACACCACTCCAACACACACACACACACACACACACACACACACACACACACACAAAATCCCTGCAAGCATGTTGGTATAACCATAAAATCAACAAACAGCAGATATTCCTTTTTTTTTCTTCTTTTATTTCAACTATTTAGTGCGTCTACTGCCATTAAGTAATCTCAAATTTCGAAAATGAGATCTGAAAACCTTTCATTTTGAACCTAAAATAATATTCTTTTACAACTATTTGTGTTTACTATAGTGACATGACACCACTTTTATATTTACAATGAAGTAGTAGATGTGCACGATACATGCTTCTTTTTCCAAGACATTTCTTTCTTCTTATTGACATCATAAAATAGCTGTAGTCTTTTTTTTTATCCAAATAATTTCATCCATACATCATTCCATCCATCTATCCATCCTTCTATACATTTATACATCTATCCATCCTTCCATCCATCCATCCAAACATCCTTCCATCCATCCATACATCATTCCATCCATACATACATCCATCCATCCATCCATCCATCCATCCATACATCCTTCCATCCATCTATACATTCATCCATCCAAACATCCTTCCATCCATCCATACATACATCTATCCATACATCCTTCCATCCATCCTTCCATACATCCTTCCATCCATCCATCCATCCATACATACATCCATCCATCCATACATCCTTCCATCCATCCATCCATACATCCTTCCCTCCATCCTTGCATTCATCCATCTATCCATCCTGTCATCCATACATAAAGAAAGAGAGAAAGAAAGAAAGGAAAAAAGAAAGAGAAAGAAAGAAAAGAAAAAAGAAAGAGAGAAAGAAAGAAAGGAAAAAAGAAAGAGAAAGAAAGAAAGAAAGAAAGAAAGAAAGAAAGAAAGAAAGAAAGAAAGAAAGAAAGAAAGAAGTAAAAAGAAAAAAAGAAAGGAAGAGTGTGTGTAAGATCTTTGAGTGTGTGAGTGTGTGTAAGATATTTGTGTCTTTTTTGGAGACCCATTAAATCCTGAATAGTCTGTTTCATTCCTGTGATTGGCCAATTCCTTTATTGCATATATTCCAGGAAGCATGCAAATATTTAACAAATAACTACTCACTTTTATAAATGAAAGTTCGATTTTATTTTCATCTCTTATGCTTCCATTAATCAATGCTAGTAATAGATAGGTTAGTTATTGAAAATTTGAACATATGCATATTGCTGGAACAAACTGGAAGGAATATTTTTACAATTATATGTCCTCCTAGCTGCTCTGCTCTACTCAATTATGGGGTAGAATAAACACTTTTCAGTTAGATAGACCGAACGAAAAACTGAGTGCGTCGGACAACATGCTTTATGGCATAGAGTTACGCCCCTTTACAATCTGAGTTCGAATCCTGTCGAGGTTAACTTTGCTTTTCATCCTTACGAGGTCGATAATACTAGTAATGCACTAGGGTCGATGTAATCGACTTTTCCCTCCCCACAAACTGTTGGCCTTGTGCCTAAATCAGAAACCAATATGTATTACTTATGGGTACAACACAGAAACGTTTGTGCGGTCACTTTAAAACACACCCTACTGTCTTTATCCAAAGACTCCTTTATTTATGATGCTAGGGTGTGATATTTATAATAGATCAAGTGATTATACAGAAGGTCCTCATTGATTCATTTAAAAAAAAAGTAGTTATCTTTTTCTATATTTATAAAGTACACATGATGGCACACAGTAACCACTCCTTGGCTCAGTGAAGATGAAAAGCTTGTCTAACATAGACATGTGTCCCACCCCAACTCCTTGTTTCAAACCATTCTCCCAAGCACAGTGGAAGGAGAATGAAGAAAAAGCAAACTACAAAAATCCTGGTCTAACAACATGAAAGACTGGACAGATCTCAATACTGTCACAATTTTACATTTGATGGAGGACAGGGATCAATGGTGATTGCTAACTGCTTGAACAGAATTTCTCAACCAGTGTTCCCTGGAACCCTAAGGTTCCTTAAGAAGCAGTGATAAATAAGCTTTTCTTCATAATTTTACTATACATGTACGGCATATTTTTGGAAAATCCTTGGTTATTATAATAAAGGCTTCAACCTTTAAAAGAGATAGATATTAATAATGGTTTATAATAATTTTTATGCAGCAGTTTTCTAAGACATGAAAACTATTTCAAGGGTTCTACAAGGGTAAAAAAGTTGAGAAACGCTAGTCTAGAGTGACACCCCAACAACTGGCTGCATCAGTTAATGGAAGCTGATGATGATGATGATAATAGATATAAAACAAAGTTAAATAAGATTGTCTGACATCCATTTATCTCTCATAGATAAAAGTGAAATAAATTCATTTAGCCTGTTTGAAGAATTATTTTTGTTACATTATTAGTTGCTTTAGTACCAGATGTGTCTGAAAAGCCAGTGGTTAGTTCCAGTTTTGTGACAACAAACGGATAAGACACAGTGCCAGATGCTATTGCAGGTAATATTGATTTATAACATAGAAACAATCCTCATATTTAGAGGGCAGGTATAGTAATATATTAAGATCGATTCTTCTTCTTGACAGATACTTACTGTATTTCATTGACCAATGAACAGTGTCGGATTTACCATTGTGCTTAGATGTGCTTAAGCACAGGGTCCCATTGTTGGTGGTGGTGGGGCATCTTCCTACTAAAAAAATGTTTTACCTCCTTCAGGGCCTAAGTAAGGGGCCTCATAACTTAACTAGCACAGGGCCTCATTTGTTCTTAAGTAACTTCAGATGCCTAGAGTTGTTTCTTGCTCCCCGAAACTCAACAAAACACTTGCTATGAATTTGAACTTAAAATCTATGAGCTGGAAGTCAAGTATCTTATTCACTTTGCCATTTCATCTTTACTACCATATTCAGTTATCTAGAACTAACAATTTCACAACTGAAATTTCCAAGTTAGTTTGAGATTGCACCACCAACACTTAATACAATGAGATATTTGGTAATATTCTAATGCTTTTTCAACAATGCACTTCATATCAGCTTTAAATATCACACAAAACTACCTTTTGTTTTATTATGATACAAGCTTTTGCTAAATGTCTTCTATGTTGTTGACATGAGTAGTATAGATGGCTTGGGCTATTAACTTCATCTTTAATGCATGGTTTCTGAAGTGATAATATATTTTTTTACAAACTTATTGTTATCTCTGTCTGTCTCACTAATAATATTTATCACTCCCATCAAATTACATACATGCATACATACATACATACATACATACATACACATATATATATATATATATATATATATATATATATAAAGGATGGGTGAGAGTAAGGAGGGAAAATTATCATAACTATTATACTAATGAATGTGATATTGATTATTTCTATTATTTTGGTCACTGTAGTATTAAGTATATTACAATATATGGAACCTTTCTGTGTTCTATGCCATGTACAGAAAAAGGTCATACATTATGAATTGCGCAAAAAATTGTATATATTGAACATATTGGCAATATATAAAAGTTAAGTTTAAGTTCAATTTCAGCTTAAGGCAATGTGTGTGTGTGTGTGTGTGTGTGTGTGTGTGTGTGTGTGTGTGTGTGTGTGTGTGTGTGTGTGTGTGTGTGTGTGTGTGTGTGTGTGTGTGTGTGTGTGTGTGTGTATGTGTGTGTATATACATATATATATATTGAACATATTGGCAATATATAAAAGTTAAGTTTAAGTTCAATTTCAGCTTAAGGCAATGTGTATGTGTGTGTGTGTGTATATATATAATATGGAGGCACATGGCTTAGTGGTTAGAGCATTGGCCTTGCAATCGAGAGGTTGTGAGTTCAATTCTCAGACCCGGTGATGTGTTGTTTCCTTGAGCAAGACACTTTATTTCACATTGCTCCAGTTTACTCAGCTGTAGAAATGAGATGATAGGGACTGCGGTCCCTATCATTCCACTGCAAAGTGGTCGTGGAGGTGCCACGGCAAAAAAGCACCCAGCACTCACTGTAAATGAGGTTGGTGTTAGGAAGGGCATTCAGCTGTAGAAATCAAGCCAGAATCAGTTCCTGTCCCACCCTTGTAAGCAGGGAAAAAGCGGACGTAAAATGAAATGATGATGATGATGATGAAATGAACATATTGGCAATATATAAAAGTTAAGTTTAAGTTCAATTTCAGTTTAAGGCAATGTATGTGTGTGTGTGTATATATATATATATATATATACACATACATATATATATATATATATTGAACATATTGGCAATATATAAAAGTTAAGTTTAAGTTCAATTTCAGCTTAAGGCAATGTATGTGTGTGTGTGTGTATATATATATATATATATATATACACATACATATATATATATATATATATTGAACATATTGGCAATATATAAAAGTTAAGTTTAAGTTCAATTTCAGCTTAAGGCAATGTATGTGTGTGTGTATATATATATATATATATATATATATGAGTGTGTGTGTGTGTGAAAAGTAAATGGAAATACACAACAAACAACGAAGTTCAATGAAGATATATATGCTTAATATAGTAGTAAAAGTCTTGGCGTTTCAGACACTAGTCTTTCACCAGGAAATAGAATGAAAAGTTAAAGAAGAAATAGAAAGATAGAGTAGATTGAGCAGGGATAGACATGAACCAAATTTCTTTAAGAAAAAGCAGGTCCATTCATAGATAACATGGTCATTGAAAATAATCAATGTAAAAATAAACAAGCTAGCATATGAGTAAATTCCCCAGCTACATCTGTTTTTTTTTTAAATATGGAGTCTCTAATGACAGTATAAAATGGAAGATAATGCAAAAATACAGACCATACAGACATAGCTGCAAAATCTGTAATTTATACATTGCTGAGGAAAGGCAAATGTTGAAATAATTGAAGCAACCAGGTGTTAACTTTAATTCAAGAATGGAGATACTAGGATAAATGATACACAAACAAAAATGCATCCAAAGATCTTAGTTGGAACTGACCTGAAAGTACACCTTGGTACTTGAGCCTGTAGATATAAGAATGTCTATTTTGCACCTTAATATCTGACTTCAAAATCTAGCAATTGTTTTCCAAGTAATATTCTATCCATATCTTCTTATAATAATAATAATGAAATTATTGTGTAAAGTGCTCAGGTGCACTACAACTCGTCAAAGGTGTATGTATAGTACATAGAATAATATACAAATGTCAGGGAAGTGAATAGTGTATGAGTCATGATATACATGTGTGTATGTGTATCGAGGAGGAATATTAGGTGTAGTGTTGGCGAATCTCGGGAAGCATGGAGGTTTTAAAGAATGCAGTGTCTCGACAGCTAACAACTGATGCAGGTAGCTTGTTCCATGCTTCAGCAACTCTGAGCGTGAAAAAATGTTTCCGAAAGTCATGGGAACTGTGCTGTTTTCTGACTTTGTAGGCATGTCCACGTGTGTTAGATACATGGAAATCAAAAAGGTACTCAGGGTTGTTGTTGGCAAGATGGTTAACAATTTTGTGGGTGTTTACCAAGTCAGTTGCCAGGCGTCGGAGCTTCAATGTATCCATGCCCAGGGAAGCAAGGCGTTCAGGGTATGGTAGATGCCTGATGAAGGGTATTCACTTGGTTGCACGTCTCTGAACAGTTTCCAGGTGGTCAATGTTCTGAGCAAGATAGGGGTTCCAGACTGGTGATGCAAATTCTAAGTGTGGCCGCACCATAGCCATGTACAGCCTTAAATAGATAGCTGGAGAGCGGCTGACAAAGGTCTTGCTGAGTGATGCTAAGACACCCTCAGCCCTCTTGACAATTTTAGAGACGTGCTTCGTCCAACGCAAATCGCTGCTGACCGTAATGCCCAGATCACATTCACAAGAAGACTTCTTGATATTAGTGCTGTGGAGGGAGTATGTGGACGCTGGGTTTTTACTCCCAAAATGCATGGTCGTGCACTTGTCCACAGCTAGCTTGAGTTGCCAGTCTGAGATCCATTGTTGCATTGTGTCCAGGTCAGACTGCAAGCAAGATCTATAGTGTTCAGGATCTGTCCTTTTTATCTCAAGGTACAGCTTGATGTCATCTGCGTACTTTAGTACTGTGGCATTCTTTAAGTTGGCATCTATGTCATTAATATATGCCACAAACAAAGGGGGGCCAAGAACAGATCCCTGTGACATCTCATATGGTGAGGAATGCTGTCCCAGAACCGTGACTACCTCTCTTTGACTGAGAATGAAGGACTTCAACCAGTTAAAAAGATCATCCTTCACACCCATTGCAGAGAGTTTTGCCATAAGCCTTTTGTGTGGCACAGAATTGAAAGCTTTAGCAAAGTCAAGGTAAACAATATCCACCCATGAGCCGCCATCAGTGATCCGGGTGATGTCTTCAAGAAACTCGATAAGTTGATCACAGCAGCTGGAGTTGGGGATAAATCCAAATTGCGAGGGCCGGATAAGACTGTGAGAGCTCCAGAAGTTCCAAAGTGTTTCTCTGACACAGGATTCCATCAGTTTGGCAATGCAACTAGTAAGACTGACTGGATGATAGTTCACAGGTGATGTGCGGTCACCCTTTTTGAACAGAGGAATGACACTGGCAGTTTTCCACTGTTCTGGAGTAGCACCGTTGTTCAGACAGAATTGGAAGAAGCGTGATAGCTGGTGCAGAAGGAAGTACGTAACACCATCAAGACCAGGTTGTGTTTATTTATTATGCCCCCATCAAATAATGTTTTACCTTATTTCTAACTATATATATCTATCTGTCTGTGTATCAGTCTGTCTGTCCATCCAACTATTAGTACTTTCATCTAAACTCTACATTTATTCATCTATCTTTTTGCCCATCCATCTATCTATCTATCTTTTTTTCTATCCTTTTATCTACCTGTCAGTCTTTTGCTCCAACCTACTGATTTGTCTACCTTTCATCTCTCTCTCTCTCACACACACACACACACTTTCCAGCTTTCTAGTCCCAATTCACATGAAGAGAGACAAATGAATTATCTGCCCGTCTCCATTCCATTGATATGTATTATATTTCTTAATAACTTCCAATATATTATTTGACAGTAGAATTATATTTCATGTGAACCCGGTACTTTGATGAGTGCATTAAGAATTATGTAAATATGGCCTAATTACATGAAACAATTTGTAGTGGATATAATTTTGTAATTTAGCATCAATAAGTCACATGGACATTACTTGAATTTCCTAGACATGCAAGCACATGTCTATTCTTCAGTTTTCTGTGTAGAAAATAGAGTATTAGTTACAACTGATTAGAAAGGAAGCTCTATCTATATTAGAGACTTGTAAGCTGGGCTCTCATTGAATATACTGGTTCACATAATAAAATTTGAAGTGGCTAGCTGTGATATGTTGGCATATTGAAAGATACAGGAGCAATAACTCTGCTGAAGTTGGATTCTGTGTTGCTTGAGTTGAATTGGAACAAAATAAATGTTCTTTGATGAAAACAGAAAGAAATCATTTTGGATTTCGTTTTGAATTAAACTGCTAACATCTAAAGGATGAGCAGATTCTCTGACAGGCAGAGTCAGCAATTATGCAATCCATTTGAGCTTGGCTCATCCCAGTCAACAATGCTCCATGCTATAGTAAGGCAACTATGTCTCTGGTCCTTGAGTGTCAATATGAAGTGAAACAGGAAAACTGAGTTCCCATTTCTCACAAACTAAAAGAATAAAGATGTTATCTATACTATGCTTTAAAATTGCTTGGGATACCATCTGGCACAGTGAACATAGCTGTTAATACCTCAGTTTTAGAAAGGCAGTGGACAAGAGGCTTGAATTTGATAATTACTGGTGGGTTGTTGGGGTGTAGGCAATAAGTTAGTGTGTTTTCAGTTGTGGTATACATAGTGGATGTGGTGTTAGCCAGACAGAAATAGCAATGTGTAGTTGGGAAGTGGCATCTAATGAAAGATGAAAAATCTGTAGCAACATCGATAACTTTTAGGTTATGTGACTGACTAAATGATGTTATTTTCCACTTTCTGATTTTCCCCATAGCCAAGATGAATAAAAAGTCTTCACACTGAAATACTTTGTTGTAAACAAATTTTGCTGATTTGCTGGTTGTATTTTACAATTTAAGAAAAAAAATATCACAATGTCTACATTCATTTTATGAAGACATCTTTTCCAGTATTATGTAAAATGTTTATGAGAACATATTTTTTATTCCCAATTGGAAAAAAAATTCATAAAAAATGAGCACTTAGAAAAATGGCTTTCAGATCTTTAAAACTGCATACCAAAACATATTAAGATACACTTTAACCAAGGTGTATTCTTTGAGTATGTCTGGTAAGTTATTTGGTATTTGCCAAAACAATTTAATTTTTTTTACAAATTGAAAAAAATAAATCCTTACACTTGACACATTTATTTTTCTTTTCATCTTTTCCCATCTTCTACCACAAAAGATTAGTCTGGTTAGAGGAACCAGTCACTTGAATAAAACAATATGAATTTCTATAATAAATGTCTACAGGATCTGTATTGATAATTTCATTTTTATGAAATATTATGGATGCTATGAGAAGAAAATTGAAATCTATCAACTGACATGAAATAAGATAACTGTCATATATGATCCATACTAAAACTATCTGAAGAGTTATTTTTTCAAATCTATATTTAGCAAGCTGACATTAAACATGAGAATCTTTATTGATAGTTGTCAACAGGATGTTAGCATTGTATTATTTCAAGCAAAGGAACTAGGTTCAAACCCATAATGCTTCATAGTTAAAAAACAAAACAAACATAAAATCTATCTAAACTATAATAAAGGAAGGTCTGCGGGACTGCGTACGGTTTATTTTTTTTTTATACCCTTAGTAAAATAAGTTGGATTACTTTGAATAAATAATGAATGAATATTACATAATTTATCTACTAAATTTCGTAAACAAAAATAATTTCATAAAAATAAATAATTTAAAATTGACTTCTTTTCAAAGTTGCACTTCCGGTATATCGTTGCCACCACCACCACTTCAACTACCATATATATATAGAAAGAGAGAGTGTGTGATGTCAACACTTCCGGTGGCGATCACTTAAATAAACATACTAATTTTCTCCTAATGCAGTTTATATATAATATCATCTTTGTTTAATGTATCATGGATTACGTAAGACAGCGTAACGTAGTCTTCGTTCAATTTCTGTGTATATTGTCAATTACGATTTAATTTGATGTATCATATCTACATGTATATATACTTGCGTATAATATCAATATACACACTACACATGCTAGCAGAAAACCACCCGAAGAGTGGTTTTTCTGCTAGTATGATATTTGTACTTGATATTTTGTCTGTTTGTCACTAACAAATGATAGAATCTGACAAAATCATTTTACAATTTTTATTTAGAACTCATGAAATACAATTAAAAATATGCTAGGAAGCAAATGTTCAAAATATATTCTAAAATGGTTTAATTTCATCTTGAACACATCATTCTCTGCCAACAATGTTATTCCCTTCCCCTCTCTCTCTCTCTCTCTCTCTCTCTCTCTCTCTCTCGTTTACTACCTAGTATTTTGGACTTTGCCATGTAGATTTTCGGACTTTTGCATTCTAAAGTATTCTCACAGATTTGGAACTTTTTCTGCAACTGCTCAACAAATGCAGTATGCAAAATTTAACCAGTCTTGAACCAGCCTCAATAACTATAACAAATAAGGCAGAGAACAGAACCCTGATGAACACTTATCTGTACAATAACTTCACATCAAGCCCTAACATCTCTAACACCCTTATATATGATGTGCACACCTCTCAATATACACATTGTATATAGTTTTCAAGACCACAGAAAAGGGGACCCTATCAAATGCGTTATCCAGATCACTAAATCTAAAAATTAAATAAAAACTGGTAATTGAAGAGGCAAAAGTATAAACTTAGTAATATAATATATTATGGGACAAGACATTGTCTGTATGTTCACCTACTCAAATCAATAACAAAACCTCATTAGGTAATCACTTGACATGCTCCCCTAGATCACACTACCTTAAAAAGAAATTAAGTACAAATTAGATAATGTAGTTTGAAACACACACACACAAAAGGGATGGAATGTTTAAGATTGAAACATCTTTGATAATAGGTCTGCTCAAACAGGGTTGGCCTGAAAGTAAACAATAACAATAGCAACCATTTGTTCAAAATTTCCATTTGAGAAAGCAGAGATCTACTTAGAACAGGTCTGGTAAGCTTTAAAAGCAATGAAGATCAAATTATATAAGGGGGAAATATCATGGTTAACAGTACATTTTCAAATACAGTACATGAATAATTTAAATATTTCCTGTTTTTAATTATAAAATGATGAATAATAAAATTATAATTATAAAATGATGAACAGGTGTTGTTAGAGGAGATTTTTTTTATTAATTTTGAAATATGTATGCATATGTAGAAAATATCTTCTCCCTTTCCTCATTATCTTTGACAGGCTATCTATTAGTTTTCATGTAAATGAATATTGATTTCTTATTAAGACAAATGACTATATTTATTGATTAATATAATGAGATTGTGGGACATTCATGATTTACTCAAGGGTATTAACAGTAAAGATAAAGTGAACTACATTCAGCAGGGAATTGAAACCAGTTTATAACCTCGTCCCATTGATATATTACCTCTTGCTCTACAGCAGAGGTTCTCAAACTTTTGGGGTTATATATAAAATGCATTATTTGATAGGTGGATTGGCAGTATCGGTAGAGGGTAGGACGCCATGCTTTCCAGCATAGTTACGTCCCTTTACGATCTGAGTTCAAATCCCGCCGAGGTTGACTTTGCCTTTCATCCTTACGGGGTCGATAAAATAAAGTACCAGTAATGCACTGGGTAATTTCTGGCCTTGTGCCTAAAGTAGAAACAATTATTTGATATTTAATATACTATTATATCATCCCTACTACCTCCTTAGACCTCAGAACCCCCTGGACCTTATCAACGCCCCCTGGGGAACAGTAGCAGCCACTTTGAGATCCTCTGCCCTACAGTGTTTTACTTATTATAGACAAATGTTATTTTAGAATTCAACTAAGGTTATACACGAAGCACTAATAATTCACATAGTCAGAGATGAACCAATGAGGATGCATCTGAGTAATCCTTTGACCTGCAGGCAATAGCAGCCAATTATCTCCAAAATCACACACCTTTATCATAAAAGGTGAAGAAAATATAATGTTGATAATGTAGTTCTAAATACACTGTTTGAGAAAATAAATATAAGATAATGACTTTGATAATAGTTCTGCTCAATTAGACCTGGTTTTAAATAACAACAACATCGTTCATACAGCCTTTTGTTGATTTTTTATATTGAAAGAGAAAGCCTTTCTTACTAACAATGGCAACAGAACCAGGGAAGCTCTTCATGGTCAAACTAATAAAGGAACTATTATGTCATTGAGTCTAAGGAACCTCTATATGGTTGCTCGATGAGCTAGAAATAGGAACTAACTCTCCTTTAAATCACATCCTGCTGTCTTATATAAAAACAGTAGACATTAAATAATGTAGTCTGTCACATACTTCTAAAAAGATGAGGTGGTCATGGCTGGAATGTCTGATCATTCATATGTCTGTTCTATCAGTGTCAACCTTGTGTTAAAGAACTTCTGCCTCTTCTTACTCTAGCTACTATACTTTCATTATAGCTACATCCAGCATAAATTAGATCAGCAGATATAATTCAACATAATGACTTAGTATTGTATGACTATCAAGCTCCCTCAATACAAAAGGGAAAATATATAAATTGTAAATACATGGGAACCTTGGATACACAGTGTTCTAGTGTTTGTTTGGCAAACAACTTGTATTTAAGTAAACTAACGTAATTCCGAAATACTACATGACAAGTCAAATTTACACTTTCTCTATATATATTTTCCCTTGACAATTTATAAGAAAGTTATATTAATTTGGCATGAAACTATGCAGATAAAGACAAGTGTGAATAACGGGGAATAAATTGCTACTTTTTTTGTAGTAAATGTAGATATATCATAAGGGAATTAAAATCAAGTTGCTACAGACTTGCTTTTACACTTCATACTACCACATTTCTACATTAAAATACTAACTAAAAAATATTCATTTGCTATTCATAAGCAACAAAGTGTGAAGTCACTACGTGCATGGAAGAGGTGGTGGTGGCAGAGTAAATGTTAGGAAACATTCAACACCAATGGTGCCACAGCCTCGGCACTGAGAGCCGTGCAAACACAAATATGCATGCAAAAGATACAAGGACTCATGTACCTTCAAGTCTGAGCCCTGGAATGTGTGAGTCAGTGGTGTGTGCAGACATGTGCACATACTCATGTATGCATCAGAAAGTGTATGATTTTGAGGGTTATGTGTGTGTACGGAGGTAAATGTGTGTTGAGTGGTATATATGGGTGTTGTAAAAGTGGGTGCTATTGTGTGGTGGCTGTAGATGTGTGTTTGCGTGTGAGAGCAAGGATAAAGGGAGGTGATAGGAACCGTGAGGGGGTGGAGAGGAATTGAGTCCATTTGGAAAAGTAGTTCCAAAGCAAAAAAATTAAGTTCTGCTCAGATCTGGTGTGAGTGGCTCTGGATCTGTGGTGTAAAATGAGGTCTGAGATAATGAGCTATTAAGTAGAGTGGTTAGGGGAATGAGCTATTAAGTAGAGTGATGAGTGTCAGATCTTGGTCCTATGTCATCACCTTTGAGAGGTGCAGTTGAGCAAGGTCAACTTTTATCACTTCATCGCAAGTCTTCCTGGGTCTTCCCACTCCATGGCTACCATCAACTCTCAGAGCTCTGCACCTTTTTATACTGCTGCCATCCTTCATACACATCAGTTGTCAATACCAATGTAATCTCCTCTCCTGCACACTGCATGTGATTCCTCTTGTGCCTAGTTTCTCTCTCAGTTCGTTTATGCTTTGCCAATCATGTATATTACTGTTACACATCCATTGGAGCATGCAAGCGTCATTTGTTTCCAATCTTCACAAGGTCTCACTACCATGCAACATTGTTGTTTATATATATATATATATATATATGGATGGTTGTTTTGGTGCCACAATAAAATACACCTAGTTATGCTGTAACATGGTTAGCATTAAAAAGGACATCCAGTTATAGAAACCAACCCCAAAACAGATTTGTATGAGCTAAACATAGTCACCAGATCTGACTTGTCTCATAACTTTACAACTCATCTAACTCATGCAAGCATGGAAAATAGACATTAAATGATGCTGAAGCTGTTGATGATAATGATGATATATATATATATATATGATGATATATATATCCACTTATTACAATGAATTGCTTGCTCGGAGTGGATTTGTCGATAAGGTAGCATACACAGAGTACGAAAATAGACCTAGAAGAAATAGATCCCGTCGCATTTGTTGGTATAACCCCCCCCCCCCCCCATATAATATGGAGGTGGCCACACCATTAGCTAAGATCTTTCTTTCCCTTATTACGAAGCATTTTCCCCCTACACATAAATATAGTAAAATTTTTAATAGAAATACTATTAAAATTTCTTACTCTACGACTCCTAACTTTGCACATAATATCACAGCTTCAAATTTAGCTAAACTACCTAGCCGTAGGAACACGTGCAACCCTGTAGTTAGTACTAACTGTAATTGTAGGAATCGGGTTGATTGCCCCCTATCCGGGAAATGCCTCTCTAGTAACATTGTCTACAAATGTAAGGTTGAAACACCCGCGTCCCGTAGGGCCTACATAGGGTTAACCGCCAATAGATTCAAGCAGCGTCTTTACATGCATACCCATTCTTTTCGTTACCCTCTAAGAAGGAATATGACGTCACTTTCAGCTTATATCTGGAGTCTAAAAGACAACCACACCCAATATAAGTTACACTGGGAGATCCTAGCTAGGGCTAGATCGTATAACGGAAATAAAAGACCATGTGACCTCTGCGCCGCTGAGGCCCTGGAAATACTCTACGCCACAGACCACATCTTAAACAAAAAATCTGAGGCAATTTCGGCTTGTAAACATAAATTGCACAAAACTTTCCTGTATTACAGCCCCACATTATACCCTAACGGATAGTACGATCTATACGTGGATATTTTATGTCTTGATGTGGTAGCTAAGTATATGTTATGTTTATACCATTACTTATTTGCATAGGTAAGTATATATTACCTGTATGTTTTGTGAAGGGAACGTTTCCACGAACCAAAGTATCGTCTTCCTGTTTTCCTCCGGTGGCAACGTTTTTTGAAATATCTACTTCTGCGTTTACAGATTGACTTTGTTAGTTTCAGAAGATCCCGTTAAGGGTGAAAGCAGCGATTCTTTGCTTAAACTTTAATCTGTTATTTTAATAAATATATATATATATATATATGTGTATACAGAAAGAAAGGAAAGAGAGAGATAC
>OZ024740.1:284267135-284294635 GCA_964016885.1 Eledone cirrhosa
GGTTAAGGGGTTTTCTAAACTCAATTAAAGGAACGCATTTGTCCTGTCTTAACCAACATACAGTTTGAGTTTCTGATGAAGTCAGTCAAGGATATACCCAGAATGGTTACAAACACTGGTGGAAAATGCTGGTACCTATGTAAAATTGTAACATTGTACTGTACTTCTATCATTATACTGTTCAAAATAAAACATATTTTATGAAAATCGACCAATAATTAATAAAGTTATAAACAATTTTAAATGGTAAAAATGGTAAGTTTGCTTCCAACCAGCCTCTCTCTCTCTCTCTCTATATATATATATATAGTGAAGCTGTCATAAAAGGGAACGTTATATTTTGGTTGCAACTGTATTTTCACTGCGGATCTTTCCACTTAAATTTAGAATTAGTTATGTAATTTTTCATAGCTGATGTGCTTATGCAAGCATATATCAGCAAGTTAATCAAGTTTTCTGCTAAAACTGTTGTCTTGCCACTTGATTTCTTTGGTATAGAAATCTTTGAAGTATCTGTCATTGAACTTTTAGCAACTATCATAATTTTACAAACCATGCAGCTTTCTTTCACTAACACATCACTCTTCAATCATTCAGACAATATAAATCCATTTACTGTTATAAGCAACTGTAATTTACTTTGCAAGTATTGTAACATCCAGTTTACAGTCCTTAACAACTTACAGTTCAAACATTCTTCATCGATTGCAACAACATAAATTCAACTACAATTGGAACTTTTAATTTAGCTAGTCTCAACATGAGATATATATTTAGCTGAACAAATCTGCCAGTTCCGAAATATATGTTCATTCTCACTTTGTCTGTTTTAATCAAATGGTATACACAAATTACTTTGTATTATTAGTTTACGTCGATTGGCAGTATCGGTAGAGGATCGGACGCCATGCTTTCCAGCATAGTTACGTCCCTTTACGGTCTGAGTTCAAATCTCGCCGAGGTTGACTTTGCCTTTCATCCTTACGGGGTCGATAAAATAAAGTACCAGTAATGCACTGGGTAATTGCTGGCCTTGTGCCTAAAGTAGAAACAATTATTAGTTTACGTCGGACGCCATGCTTTGACGCTACGGCCCTTGCAATTCTGAGTTCAAATCCCGCCGAGGTTAACTTTGCCTTTCATCCTTACGGGGTCGATAAAATAAAGTACCAGTAATGTACTGGGTAATTGCTGGCCTTGTGCCAAAAGTAGAAACAATTATTAGTTTACAGTCTGAGTTCAAATCCCGCCGAGCTTAACTTTGCCTTTCATCCTTACGGAGTCGATAAAATAAAGTACCAGTAATGTACTGAGTATTTGCTGGCCTTGTGCCTAAAGTAGAAACAATTATTAGTTAGATTACTATTATTAATGCTGCCAGTTTATACACTTATGAATTACTAATTTAAATCTGTACTGACAAGCCAAATGTACTCTACATGAACTGCTGCTTTTATATTTATTTAAACTGTCCATTTTTCTACAATGTATGCCTTTGTAACAGACTGCTTCTTTTTCATGCATTTTGCCATCAAGACCTCTGGGGTCCTAGGTCCCTGAACAGCCATTTTCTTCCACAAAATTAGAAACAGTTCATCTTGCCTGAGGAAGGAGCCCCATGAGGCAAAGGGGCTGATGTTGTGGTTGTCACTGGCTGTTCTCCACTGCAATGCCTTTGTCATTTTGTCTATGGAGTGCAACTGAGATACACAGATAAACTGGAGTATAAAGTCTGCCCTTCCCTCTTCTATTTCCTTTACCTTTCTAATGTTATTTCTTGTTTTTTTCTTTCTTTTGCATTGATGAATTGTAAATTTCTGTTTTTTTATTTTTAAAGGGAATAAGTTGACCACAAATCATACTGTTATATTGTTTGGATCACATTTGAATAATTATTATCCTACCTATTAGACTAGGTGGAGCTAAACATTGCCAGTGGAAGTATAGAAATAAGCTTGTACATATTGTAAATATAATTAGTGTGTATTTTGTTTTCTTTGTGCAACATTTTACATCACCTTAACACACACATAATGTTTGTATGTATATCATCATTATCATCACCATTTAATTTCTATTTTTCATGCTTGTATGGTTTGGATGGGCTGTCACATACTGAGACCAGACTAATCAGGTGACCACATCTTGCTTGTATGCTCAGTCTTTGGCTTGGTTTCTAGGGCTGGATACCCTTCCTAAAACCAATATGTATGTGTGTGTGTGTATGTCTACTTTTATTTCTTCACTGATTTATATCAGTGTATAATATAAAGATCAGCAAGAAAGCCAAAAAGAATGGTTGAAACATGCTGGGTGAAAGACATCTGTGAAGAATTTCTAATATAAAATATCCACAGTAGAGATAAATTAATTTATTTAAGAAAAGTAGACCAGATGTGAGAATGTTGAGCCCCACAGATGTGATAATATAGAAATGAGATGTATAAAAGATGCTGTATTACACAGCCCTGTCCAACCTATACCAATACATGCCAGCAAGGGAGACGTCGGATAATGTAGTTTGGGGTTCACTGCACCTGGAGGGATCACATGACTGGAATACTTTTTATCATAAGTTAACTCATTCAGTGCTGACCTGGGGCTAAACAACAACGAATCTATGCCAGCATGAGAAAGAGGCAATCTCTTCACAGTTATTAACAAGCAGGCTTTAACTAGCAGTCCATTAAAAGCCATGAAGCCCAGAAATAATCATTGAAGTACTACAAATACATGTCATAACTATCATATATCCATCACTCTTATCTTAAAGAGCTTGCCAACACATTTACATGAATATATAACTTTCTAAAAGTTTAACAAGATGAGAAAGGTGATTAATAAACTTCTTTCTCAGAGACTGATATTTATGATCCCCATCAGCATTTTTCTATAAATAAATAAACATGTTTCAGAAGCTTTTTACAACGAACATTCACCAGTAAATTGCCATTACTATATTAATAAATATGATTGTA
The DNA here is from genome assembly GCA_964016885.1 of Eledone cirrhosa. Lineage (NCBI taxonomy): Eukaryota > Metazoa > Mollusca > Cephalopoda > Octopoda > Eledonidae > Eledone > Eledone cirrhosa. Next base: position 284,270,114 of record OZ024740.1, read on the forward strand.
AATGGAGAGATATCAAAAAAATGTCAGGCATGGTTGAAGTAGAAATGACAGAAGTTGTTAATAAATGCTGTGAATAATAAAATTAATGTGAAGAGTACCACAAATGAATTGGCATTAACAGCTGATAATAATTAATATGGATTTGTGAGAAGACAGAGAGATAGTGAGGGAGTGAAGAAATAATATTGACACTAAATAAATCAGATTTTAGTTCCCATAATAGAGCCATAAATTTTTCCAGTAAAAAATGTTTTTCTAAATAAGGACAAATGTATGTAATAGGCTATAAGATGTGATTCTACCACATGTAACAGAGTATTATATATATTTTATTTAATATGAGAAAAGTTGGTCTGAATTTAATTCCAAAGATTCGCACTGCAACAGTTTTCATTTAATGCCTACCAAATGGACTTTCAGAAATATGTTTAGAGCTTCCTTAACATTACCCCTTTAAGCATTTACATTACTCTATATGTACTATTGTATCTTTGTGGTAAATATCTTACATAATTATCTCACATATCGAATCTATGAGATTTTGATGTTATTTATTTTGAGAACAATACCATAACATAAGTCTGAGTTGCTGGTTACAGCCGGTTTGAACAAAAAGAGGTGAGAGAATTCTGGCTGGATATGGCCAGTTTAAATTCTAATGAGTTAAAGAGAACTACAGATTTCGAAGTTATGATTGAAAAGTTGAAATGACAAAAAAAAAAAATAATATACTTTTCGGTTTACATGAGATTTGTATATATATATATATGACATATATAGATGTATGTATATATATATATGTATATGTGACGTGAATGTTGATATTTAAATTTGTGCATATAGCCATATTTCCTTCTCATTTCCAGCCCACCTGCCCCACCTCCACCACGTTTGGTATACATGCCCGATGCTGTATGATAACGACTCGCTTGTGAATATATTATCGAGCAGACAAGGGTGGATGGAGGCTCCATAAGCCGTAGTGTAGGCAACCTGTCTAGAAGAGCTACCACTCCGAATAAATTGGTGCGGGATAGAGAAATCCCCTAAATCCAGTAAGACAACTTCCCTAGTGCTGGTGGCACGAATAAAAGCACCCAGTCCATGCTGTAAAATGGAGGGGTGGATAGGGCCTCTGAGTCCAGTAAGACAACCTCTCTAGTGCTGGTGGCACGAATAGAAGCACCCAGTCCAAGCTGTAAAATGGAGGGATGGATAGAGCCCCTGAGTCTAGTAATACAACCTCTCTAGTGCTGATGGCACAAATAAAAGCACCCAGTCCAAGCTGTAAAGTGATGCTGGTATTAGGAAGGGCATCCGACCAGTATATATACTACTGCCAAACACTATGAACGCAACAAATGAAATTTGCAACAACTGCATAAACAGCAATAACACTAACTATGTTAGGGCTGCACATGGTAGTGGGGTGGCTAGTGAGGCCATGTGTGAGAACCCCACGACCGTCATCAGGCAATCGCATAAAAACAACTATGTAAACAGCAATAACACTAACCATGTTAGGGCTGCGCATGGTAGTGTGGTGGCTAGCGAGGCCATGTGTGAGAACCCCGCGACCGTCATCAAGCAATCGCACAACAGGAAAAAGAACGAGACGTCGCATCTCAGAGTTGCCACACTTAATGTTGGCACTCTAACAGGTAGATCTGGTGAGATAGCGGAGATGCTGGAGAGAAGGCATGTGGATGTGTGCAAGAGGTAAGATGGAGAGGTGCCTCTGCAAGCCTAATCGCAGGCAAACATTGTAGTTATAAGCTTTTCTGGGTGGGTAATGATGATGGCTTAGGTGGAGTGGGCATATTACTGGCTGAGAGATGGATCAATAAGACAATAGAGGTAGTTAGAGTTAGTAATAGAATAATTAAGCTTAGATTAGTTGTAGGCAAGAGACTACTGATGATCATCTCTGCCTATGCTCCCCAGGCGGGCCTAGGTAAAGAAGAGAAAGACTGCTTTTACAAGCAACTTTTACAAACAGCCTCAATGACAGAGGACAGAAACATCATTATGCTAGCAGGGGACTTCAATGGACATGTTGGACAGCTCCAGGATGGATACACTGGGATACATGGTGGGCAAGAAATGAAGAAGGAGTGAGGCTTCTTGAATTTTGTGATGCAAATGCACTAACCATTTGCAACACTAACTTCCAGAAGCCTACCAACCACCTAATAACCTACAAATCGGGTGAGCACATAAGCCAGATTGACTTCTTGCTAGTTAGATAGCGAGACAGACAGATGGTGTCAAATACTAAGGCATACCCCGGGGAAGAATGTATCCCACAGCATAGGTTAGTCATTAGTGACATCTCAGTAAACATGAGAAAGAATGAGACATACAGGAAGGAAAAGAAAGGTCTGGAAGCTAAAAGACCTTTCATTAAAATACGAGGGCAATCCCAAAAGTAAGGTCTCCTTCCTATATTGCAACTTTTCCATTAAAATCCTGTGGATGGTGCTTCGGGAAACCTCAGGAACCAAAATGCAGAGAGCATCCAGAGTGATCAGCCAATCTTTATGCATGTTTTCCTCAGAAGGAAACCTTACTTTTGGGATTGCCCTCTATATAATAACTGCACAAAATTCCCACTTGGCGGTAGCGTTCAACGGGAGCTCCATTCTCAACGGCTGCCAAACCAAGATTGAGCATCCCAGCAAAGCGCGCACATGCTTGTTTGGGAGTGAAGGAAGCACCAATCACAACAGTGTTGCCAACAGCCGTACGAACAGTTTCTCTGCGTCCCCATCGCTTTGGAGACCTTACTTTTGGGATTAACCTCGTATAAATTTAGCAAAGCCCTTCAAGACGTGTATGACAAAAAAGAAGACGATTTAGAGTTGTATGACATAGATGATAACTGGAATTTCTTGCGTGACAACTTACTGCATGCTACTGAAGAAACTTGTGGTTGGAGCAGAGCTTCAACCAGACAGAGAGTGACCTGGTGATGGAACAGAATGGTAGATAGGGCCATTAGAGACAAAAGACTGGCATGGAAGGCTTGGAAAAATGATGGGAGTAGGGAAGGATACACAGCCGCTAAGAGAGAAGCTAGACATCAGGTGTACTTAGCACGCAGGGAGGCTGAGAGTAGGAGGATTGCCAATGTTCTGCGATGGGAAGATCAGAGACATGCGGTGTTCCACATTGCAAGGCAGTGTGTCAGTGCAAATCAGGATGTTTCAGGAGATAAGTGTGTCCGGAATGATGCCGGTGTACTTAGTGTCATGAATGATCAAAAAAAGGAGGCCTGGAAATGTCCCTATGAGAGACTGATGAATGTGGAGAACGAATGGGAGAGAGAGAAATTACCACCAGTAGACCCGACAGGGACCAGCTATTGATACAAAATAGGGTACAAGAGGCAATTAAGGAAATAAAGAATGGTAAGGCTGGTGGACCATCGTGGATAGTTGCTGAGATGCTGAAGGCATCAGGGGACGTAGGCACTAAACTGGTTGCAAGCATCATCAATCAAGCTATATATGGTGGTGTCATACCCAAAGACTGGTGCAGCAGTATTCTCATAAATTGCTACAAAGGTAAAGGGGATACTCTAGAGAGGAACAATTATAGGGGCATAAAGCTGATGGATCAGGTTATGAAAGTGGCAGAGAGAATATTAGCGTAACTGATTAGAGAAAGGATCAAATTAGATGAGATGCAGTTTGGTTTTGTGCCTCGGAAAAGTACAACAGATGCCCTCTTCTTAGTGAGGCAACTACAAGAGAAGTTCTTAGAGAAGAAGAAGCCACTATACATAGCTTTTGTTGACCTAGAGAATGCCTTTGATAGGGTACCCAGATCTGTCATCTGGTGGTCCCTAAGGAAACTAGGTGTAGAGGAATGGCTTGTGAGGACAGTGCAAGCTATGTACAGGGGTGCTGTCAGTAAAGTGAGAGTAGGTATTGAGTTTAGTGAGGAATTCCAGATACAAGTAGGTGTACATCAGGGTTCGGTCCTCAGCCCGCTCTTGTTCATTATAGTCTTCCAAGCCATAACAAAGGAGTTTAAGACTGGATGCCCATGGGAACTTCTCTATGCTGATGATCTAGTTCTTATAGCAGAATCAGTAGAGGAGCTAGAGAATAAATTCTGGCTATGGAAACAGCAGTTGGAATCAAGGGGACTGAGAGTGAACATAGCTAAGACAAAAGTGTTGATAAGTAGAAGAGAGGACAATACTCTGATTCCATCAAGGAAATGGCTATGTTTGATATGTAGGAAAGGAACTGGCATAAATTCCATAAAATATATGCAATACAGATCTTGGGTACACAAGAGATGTAGTGGGATAGCAGGCAAACTAACAGGTAGGGAAAACTACGTATGCAGTAGATGTACAGGGAAAGTTGGCAGTAGTAATTGCAGTGATAGACACATTTTTCCAATGCAGGTGAGTTCTATAGAAGTGGTTGATAGCTTCTGGTACTTAGGTGATCAGATTAGCATGGGAGGAGGTGTTCCGAAGCCATAGTATCTAGAATAAGGATGGGTTGGAAGAAGTTAAGGGGGCTGATTCCTCTGTTGACAAAGAAGGGTTTCTCCCTGTGTATGAAAGGACAGTTATAATATGCCTGTGTGAGATGCGCAATGCTGCATGGTAGTAAGATATGGGGAGCAACTGCAGAGGATATACGACGGCTGGAGGGAAATGAAGCAAGTATGCTCCGTTGGATGTGCAATGTCAATGTGCATGAACGATCAAGCATAGACGAGTTGAGAAAGAAACTGGGTATAAGAGGGATAAGTTGTGGTGTGCAGGAGAGAAGGCTGAGATAGTATGGACATGTGATGCGCATAGAGGATGACCGCTGGGTGAAAAAGTGCCAAGAAATCCCAGTAGAAGGAAGACGCAGTAGAGGTAGACCACGAAAAACATGGGCAGAGGTGATGAGAGCAGATCTGAGATCGCTGAAACTCACCGACGAAGGACCGTGACAAGTTGAGAGATGCTGTGCTGAATAGGACCTGTCCAACCCTTGCAAGCAGAGAAAAGCGGATGTAAAATAATGATGATGATGAAAAATAACACAACAATATTTACAAATAAATAGTCTATTGTTGAGACTGATAAACTGAAAGCTAGCTGATTCGACTTCCATATATACATATATTTATATATATATATATATATATATATGAAAGCACAATAATATTTTGACATACATTAATGTTATGAGAACTTAAAAATATAGCAAATTCATAGAATTATATTTAATGATATTCAGTCTATGAGGACAGAAAAACATGTTTGTTGAATGAATAAAAAATAATTAATATTTTAATTAAAAAATTTAGATGTTAGGGAAAAAAGCCGTTTAAACAGCAGTTTAAACTTTACAACCAGTGTTTATTGTTATAATAATATTAATTGTTTCTACTATTGGCACAAGGCCAGCAATTATCCCAGTGTATTACTGGTACTTTATTTTATCGACCCCCGTAAGGATGAAAGGCAAAGTTAACCTCGGCGGGACTTGAACGCAGAATAGCAAGGGCTGTAACTATGCGTCAAAGCATGGCGTCCGACCCTCTACCGATACTGCCAATTGACCGCCCCTAATAATAATAATAATAATAATAATTGTTTCTACTTTAGGCACAAGGCCAGCAATTTGAAGGGGAGGGGGAATGTCAATTAAATCGACCCAGTGCATTAGTGGTGCTTTAATTTATTGACCCCGTAAGGTTGAAAGGCAAAGCTAACCTCGGCAGGATTTGAACTCAGAACGTAAAGGGCCATGACTCTATGTCGCTAAGCATGTTGTCCAATGCTCTATTGATTCTGCCAATCCACCACCCTAACAATAATAATAGAAATAGTAATCTCTTTATTAGCGACACAGGGCTCACATTAAGGAAACTTTAAAGATGGTACAGGACAATACAGTGTGGGTTTGTTTTTGTTTTAGTTTTTTTTGTATGAAATAAAATTCATAACAGAGATTAAGAAAATAAATATAAATTCCCTAAAGGCAAAGAGACTCCATGGGTCACTCGTAGAAAAATCCCACAAAAGCCACAGACACCCTATCCACTAGGGCAAAGTGCCCTCTCCCAATAGTTCTCCTCCAATCTACAGGTGTATGCTCAAGGCAGACCCATTTACATGGACCATGCTTGCCACTCTCAGCCCCTTTCAACAAACTGGTGGAAGGCAGCACTTCTCTTGCCACCTTGATTTTCCTCTTGAAGAGAAACCTGAAAATGTTAATCAGGGCTTCACCAAAGAGGAAGATGGCTATCTTCAACCCTTTCAAATGTGTCCACCACACAACCTCTTTTGTCATGGTCACCAGGCAGATAAAAACTGCCTGTCCTTTTCCTCTAAAGGAAGACGATGGGTTGATTTTCACAATGGAGTCAGCTGATAGTCAGATCCGTCCTACATGTGACAGCAGGTGCTCAACAGAAACCCACAGGTCAACGATACTCAAACACTCAATGCGTGCATGTAAGATGGTTTCATCGCTATGCACACTCCTCATACAGGCCCAGCTGATGGCAATTCCATGCCTATAGAGTTTATCTCAAACTGGCAAAGCTCCTCAGTAGCACTGCCAGGCCAGGGATTTCTGGAAGTTGTCCATGAGTTTAGGATAAAAAATCCTCTAGCAAAGAGTGACTAGTTGATTTTCATCAATGCCCAGAGTCTCCCCAAGGAAGTAATTGCTCTTATCCTCCACTAACCCTCTATAGAATGCTAAGGTAGAGTTTCAACCAATCGGAGCGTTTGACTGGACGAGGGCTGTAAGTGCCTGAAGACATTCCAGTCTCAATAATAGGAGCCCAAACAGTTGCAACAGTATAAAATTAGTCTTAACAATCAATCTAAATTTTATCTTACAGTAAATGTTCTGAATTGTATTATATCACACACACACACACACACAATGTACCACACAGATGAACAAACAATAATATATAGAATAACCTTGAATTGAGTTCAGAAGGGCATCCAGTCATAAAACCATGTCAAATTAGAACATATGAGCAAGATGTGGTCGACCAAACCAACTAAGAGGGCAGTAACTCCAAATAAGAACTAACTCAGACCATGACAACTTGCACAAACCAACCCAACATGGACAGCAGACAAAATTTTAATGGTGATGGTAATGGCACCAGGGATGATGGTGATGTAGAAATTAGTCATAGTTCTTGTGCACTGAGATTTTGTTTTTGTAGATTTGATGTCTTTGTATGAAGACCAAAGTAACTTTCTAAAATCCAACAGTGTTGGATTCAGTAACAATTATTTGTACTCTTGTTTTCTTTCAGCTGAAAGTTAATCTTATAAGCAAAGATGTAATAACAGTAATTGGTAGTTTATAACATTAATACACTGACCAGCACAGAACTGTGTTGGATGCTTTATGGTTTCGTTACACTAAGATATACATTAGAGGACATAGTTCTGATTTATTGCACAACATAAGAGGATTTACAGCAACACAACAGATAATTACTATTACGTTTATTGCTTGCAATGTCAAAAGGAATGGAGATAATTCTAAGTAGCTTGGGGGATTTATATTGTTAACAGAGATTCCCAACAGATTCATAACAGTTTTGTACTTCTTTTGTGAGTTAATAATGGACATAAGAGCAAGAAACACAGTTTTACCACTACAAAAATAAGCAAGCCATTATATCATTACAAGAAATCTATTTCACTAAGATATCAAAGAAATGAATCGCAAAACCAATACAATATTGATAAAGAACTAGTGAGAATAGCCCAAAGGTAAAAAAATACACTTTACTGAACACAATCAATCTGATAAGCAAATATATCCATATATATCCATATATATATATATATGTGTTTGTATGTGTGTGTATGCAAGCATGGAAAAGAGGGGGTAAAAGGAGGAGGAGGGTGATTAATATATATATGCATGTATATGTGTGTGTGTATATATTAAAGACAAAATAGAGTAAGTAAAACTATATTAATAACACCTACACAGACATGCCAGGGGAATTAACAACATCAACAATTTGAGAATAACTATGAAAAACTATCACGCCATGTAAAAAGAAAGAAGTAATCATTATTCTGCCTACAAGGCAATTAGAAGAGATGCTATGGTAAAAAATATTGTGAAACCTAATTAGCTGCACACACTACTTCGCTGAAGATAGAAAATAAGTTTATAAAATCATAAACATTACAGAGCACAGAAGAAAGGAAAATTACAAACAGAAGTATTTAGAAGAAAAATAGAAACAAAGGAATGTCAAGCTTTTGTTACAAGAACCACAAAAACGTTCTAAATAAATTATAAGGAAGACTATTCAATATTGCATGCAAAATATCAAATTAAATATATGTTCAGCTCCTATGATCAATAAATAGACTCCTTGAAATATTTATGTTTTGGTTTAATACTTAACTTCCATTTTTCAGTACAACTTAAACTAAGATGAATTACACAAAATTTGTGGGGGGGTTAAAGCTAGATGGCCTTCTTAGTCCTAAACAGTTAACTATGATCTAGGAGAAGCTAATTTAGGAGCCTCTACAGGGCTGATGGATCAGCTAGAATTAGCAGGTAAATCTTCTTCAAAAGAACTCCATAACATCATAAAAAGAAAATAATACTTGAAAAATTCAATCCTAACAGTAATATGTCAGAAAAAAAAGACAAAACGACCATGGTTGGATTATGGTTAAATATTGTGAGGTTGACAGAAAAATACAGAGACTAACCCCAAGAATACAAGTTCAAAGATGATAACTTCACATGAAGCAATAAAAAGGTCAAAAAAGCAGGTGTATCATAGAACAAATATTAGGCACAAAGGAACAAAATAAAATCCCCAAAGCTCACTTAACCCTTTAGCATTTACATTACTCTATATTTACTATTGTGTTTTCATAGTAAAGGCTTTACCTCACATAATTATCTCACACATTGAATCTAAGAGATTTTGATATTATTTATTTTGAGAACAATACCTTATCATCAGTATGAGCAGCCTGTTATGGATGGTTTGAATAGAAATAGCTGAGAGAATTCTGGCTAGATATGGCTAGTTTAAATGCTAAAGGGTTAACATATCTTTAATCACTGAAAAATACATAACACAGAAAACAGGAAATAAAATCCTATTATCTTAAAAAAGGACACATTAGATAATGTAGTCCTAGATGTACAAATACAAATAATCTTGAATCAGCGCTGACACTGGGTTAAGCAACAACAAAGACATTAAAAAAACAGACAGAACAGTTGATAAAATGCAACATATTCAGGTTGAAACACAGCATTTCATATGATGAACAACTCCATGTCAAAGTACACAGTATGGTCTTCAACTTGGATTAACATGGTATATCTAAAGAACTGTGTCTGTGGTTCAGACATAGAAACAGTTATTTAACCAACTATTAACAAACCACAGATGTGTTTTATCAAGACTAACCAGGGCTACACAACAGCAAGACGCCAATACTTAGAAATAGAGCCTGTTGTCTGTCAGGCTGTCTAAAACAAATGTAAAAATGTATGTGTGGTTATAAATAAAATATAATAACTGTAATAAGACTAAGTTTTGACCATGTGATTAGCTTAAACTCACAACAACATTTATAAGAATCCAATTAAAGTATCAGGATCTGCTATTGCCTAGGTAATAATGGTATGGTAACTATATAGTCTATCAAGATAAATTTGTTGGATTTAACTATTCTACATGGCTCTTTCCCACCATTTTCATCTTTGTAGGTGTAAAATCAAAGGGATAAATACATTGGATTATTTGATTTCATAATGTCTTTATACTGTACAGCAATATGTTACTTGAGATTTTATTTCAGCATATTTTACTTTAAAAAAAAAATCAATGTTTTACCTTTCATTAGCGAAATATTCTAAATGTAAAATGGGTAAATTCAGATAGGATAATGTTTTGAATATTAGCCATCAGAACCAATAAATATCACATGACTAGGACAATATCAGTTAGAATTATCGATAAGGGAGAAATCACTAAAAGGCTATTACATTATATCTATCCAGTCATCTCCCTTCCCACGTAGATCGATAAAAAGCCATCAAGTGTTGTATGCTATAAAAGCAATCATGTAGCTTGAGAAGTAGGGAAAGGAAAATTTAGGATTAGCAAATGACAAATGTTGATATCTAGTAAGTATACATTAAAAAAAAAACTATTCAAAGTGCCTGGCAATAAAATGATACTACGGGCAATAGCAATCTAGATTACACTTGTACAGTTAGGAAAAATACTTTTTTAAATTACCTTAAATGTTGTGGTGGAGGCAGATAAAATATGACTTCAGTCTTGTTTCAATACATTTGACAAAAAGAAAATGTGTATACATTCATATGTGTGCCTGTGCACACATTTATACATGCAGCTATATGGATTCTGTGTCAGTTTCAAAGAATGAGTGTTACAGTTTTTCAATCACAGATCGACCTCTTCATTGTATGGATTGTAAATGATTGAGGATTCTACAGACACTGGTACACTTAACACAATATTCAAGCAGACTCAGCGTGACCCTGTGTGAAAGTAGCTAACTTTTCAAATTGCAAGTACCATTAATTCAACAGACTTCCAGTTTCTGTCTGCCCAATTTCACACATATAGCTTGAATCAACCCAAGGCTAGGGTAGAAGATACTTGCCCAAGGTAGCATGTAGAGGAATTGAATATATATATATATTTGTGTGTGTATATATATATCATCATCATCATCAGATCGAGCTTGCTCGGCTTTCTACGACACGTTTCCTCCATCCATCTCTGTCTCTCATAGCGTTTGCCAGTTCTTCCGCAGTGCATCCAGTATCATCCTCAGCCATATATAAATATATATATAAGTGCATCTATAAAGAAATATATATATGATGTGGGTAATAATAAATATTACCCAGTAACAAGTATGAACATTTTTTTTTTTTTTTATAATTAAACATAATTTATTATTGTACAAAATATAATTTAGAGATATATCAGATGAAAGAATGGTATTTAATTAATGTATTGGTACGCGATGGGGCCCACCCACAGCCCCGGCGGACAGAATGGAGAAGGCGTTTGCCCGGAGGATGGCAAGGGAGACGCGCTGGAAAAGCCACTCCAACTCGCGGGGCTCACACCTGCGGCTGGCCAGCTCAGCGCCTATGGTGGTGAGTAAGGAGGTAGTCCTGGGGCCGAGGACACCAGAAGTCTCCACTGCCAGAGGAATGACCACAAACCTGTCGGAGAGCGACCGGTATTTGAGGAGTTTGACCCCCTCAGCCCGACGTGCAGCAGAACCTGGGTCAGTCGCAGACTACACCAGGTTGCGGCTGCAGAAAGTGTCGGTGCAAGTAGCATCCCAGACAAGGGGTTTGCCACCGCCAGACGGGAAGATGGTCATGCCATCTGGCCTTTTGCCGTCCCCTCAATCCAGCCCCACCAGGTTGAGCTGGAAAGGGAAGCCTGCAGCATCCAAGCCATGCTTAATGACCTCGTTGAGGGCAGCATGGTGTGGAATGCGGCCGGCACTGTGGCGACAGGAAAGCGGGTGGAGGCCGAAAGAGTCCATGGTGGAACCGCAGCAACATTGGTGTGGCTGGCAGATCCGGAGGCCGAGCCCCAGGGAAACGCCGATTCGCAGGCTATGGTTGTCTAGCTGCGTGCCAGTGGAGAAGGAGGGCAGGGCATGGAGCCAGGCTCCACTGTGGGGTTTGGAGGCCACACGAAAACAAGCAAGGCGGTGCTGGTCAAGCTGGCGCGTGAGCCTGTCTGAGGCCAGGTTGCACTGGATGGCATCCCAAGTGCGTTGGGGGGACTTGACGTCAACAGGGGGAGAAGGAGGAGGGATGCCTACTGGGCTGAGTCCCAGCCGGTCCCACGTCTCACGGGCGGCCTCATGTTCAGGCAGCACGAAGTTACTGACGAAAGATACGCCGGCAAAGCTAGTGAGATCGGGGACCGGAGGCCAAGGCCGCCATACCTGACCGGTAAAGTGGCCTGTTGCCACCCTATGTTGTCAAACTTGACGTTGCATATCCTCTCGGATGCTGCTCGGATACAAGTATCGAGGTCAGCGAGGAGAGATGTCTGGGTGTAGCATGGAGCGCTGTGGAGTGTATAGAGGAGCTTCGGCATGGCGAAGCAGTTCCTCAGCAGAAAGAGAGCTGGGTGGCCGTCAATCAAGCCCAGTCGGTGAGAGTCTGGAACTGTTGAAGCCTGGATCTGATGGTAGAGCAGATGGCCGGCGGGTGGATCGGTGACCCGAGGATGTGGACATCCTCTTTGGGGGTCACCTGAACCTGGCAGAGAATGGACCGCACGTCCAAGACGGAGGCTGCAAAGCTCGCAGCATCGAGGCTGATGTTGACCACCTCCGACTTGGCCGAGTTGACCTGGAGGCTGATTCCCGCCAACGCAGGAATCACCGATTGAAGGTCATGGCAGACCGTCCGTACGGGCCCGCCCAACATAGCATCATCCATATACTAAACGTTGAGAGGGGCTCTGATACTCCGGGCGATGTCGTCAATACCAAGGGTGAACAGGAGGGGTCCCAAAGGGTCGCCCTGTTGGACCCCAGTAGCCGAGGGTATGACCGTATCAGCAGCTAGGAGCATGCTCGGGGCTCCATATGACAGGTAGGCCAGCGGGTAGGCAGAGGGGGCTCGGCTGAGGCAGGCCTCGAGCAGATGATCCCGGCGTAAAGAGTTAAAGGCATTCCTCATGTCAAGCTTGACAATGAGGTGCCTGGAGTCCCTGGATGCCGGTACCGATGGGCAGCTGCTGAAGAACTGCCTGATTGCATGAGCGGCTCCCTCACAGCCACCGGACATGCCGACACCCAATTGCACCGGACTAAACTCCTCACCCAGTTCGTGTGTAACGGACTTGCAGATCACCTTGGCAGCCAGCCTCCGGAAGACATTGCCCAGAGCAATGGGGCGTATGCCACTGTCTTTCTTCCTGAGAGCGGTGAGGCTGGCCGAAAAAAAGAGGCCTCGGGCGTAAGGGTCGAGGGCACCATGAATGAGCCTATTGGTGAGTGCCACAATTGCACTCAGAAAGTGGTGCCTGGCCTCAGTGGAGAGGCGGGGATGTCGACTCCTTGAGGTGGCCTAGTTGGAGACCATCAACACCTCCGCAGCTGCTAGCTGGGAAGGACCTGATGGCGGACAGGAAATCTACATCAGTAGCCACAAGGAGCAAGTGGGGGTCGGGTGGGGGTATGGGTCTTAGATCAATGGGTGGCTCAGGGTGTTTGAGCCGCAGAGCAGCCAGGACCTCCTCGGTGAGTTGGAGGACAGTGTCCTCTGAGGCAACAACTCTGACTGCGGCCGAGACATCACCCATGATAAACTTTGCGTTTACCTGGTCACGCAAACGCTTGGCGCTGGCCTCGGGGGGTGGAGGATAGGGGGTATCTGAGGGTGGGGTGTGTGGCGACCCTGGGCATGCTATGGAATGGGCGCTCGCCCAAATGACGAGACATTGGCCTTGACGACGGCTGCTGTTAACCGGCCGCCCTGGTCAGCGCCAGATCTTGGGAGGCCGAGGGCGAGTGGGGCGAAATAGAACAGCTGCTCCCAGTCACTGGCTCGATTGGAGTCCAGGGCGCTCTCAATCGAGGAAGCGAGAGCATCGGCTACCGGCACCTGTGTTGCCCTCGGGATCCTGAGTGGGATCTTCCGGAGCCGCCTGGGCCGAGCGATGTTGACCAGCGAGGCTCGGGCGTCAGGCAAGCTCGCTGTCCCATCTGGTGGTGTGCCAGGTGGCCGTGGCTGGGAAGATGTGGGGAAGAGGCAGCTCCTGCACCTCCACGCTGTGAGGGCATTGGAAGCTCGATGAGTCAAGCCAACGCAGGTGAGGTGGTGGAAGCAGCCGCACCCCAAACAGTTCCGGCCCCTCTTCCGTTTGTTAGTGCTGCTGCAAGTGCTGCAGGTGTCAATTTAGAGGGGTGGGGGATGGGGCGTGGGGTCGGGGACTGGGGCACTGAGCGGTATCAGGGGTGAGTGGCTGGCGTTTGTGGGTGGAAGGGAAAGTGCTGGTAAGAGGGCCGCATAGCTCACCTATATATATGGAGGTGCCAGAAAACGAGAGCGAAAAGGGACTGCAAGGAGGGGGAGACACAGGAAGGTAGAATGGCAGTAAATGAATGAGTGAATGGATGGATGTACACAAAAAAAAGGGATTGTTCTCAGCGGAAAGACCCAGAGTTCAGCACGCACACATGCGAGCAACTGAGCAGTTTCTCATAGGACCTAGTGGCTGGTGGTGAGTCACTGTTGTTGTCGTTGCCTTCCTCTTGTTAATGGTGAAGATATAGTGTGAAATACAAAATCCAGCAGCAGACAATTATATAAAATAAAATATCCAGAAATAAAAATCAACATTTCTGTCTGGGATATAAAGATTTGTTTTACATTTTCACAAACATTATAACGATATTCTCAATGGATGCGCTTACAATATTTGAATATAACTGAACCGTCGTGTCATTTAATTTAAAAAGTGGAGCAAAGTAAAAGGAGAATAGTCAATTTGGAGTGTCAATCCCTTGTGATTTTTTTTTTTTTTTCAATAACGGACTTACAGTTTTCCAGGATTTATACACACTTTTTTTTTTTTTTTCCTTCATAAGGATGGAGGCGTTTTATCTCCTCATGAAACTGACATTACTTAATGATGTTCGTCATTTATGGCTTATTCATATGTATTATTTCATATGTACTGGGTAATTGCTGGCCTTGTGCCTGAAGTAGAAACGATTATTTCATAACTCTATAGAACTTTTAGAATGTTTGTGCAGTGTTCTGATCCAGCCAGGTTTGTACAACGGGTGAGAAAAATGATGATTTGGTGACAGTTTGTAAAATAACAAGTATACTACAGAGCCATAATACAATGTACAATGTATATATATATATATATATATATATTTATGTATATTTATGTGTGTGTGTATATATATATATATATATATATATAAATATACACACACACATACATATATATATATATACACACACACACACATATATATACATATACACACACACACACATATATATACATATACACACACACACACATATATATACATATACACACACACACACACACATATACATATACACACACACACATATACATATACACACACACACATGTGTGTGTGTGTGTGTGTGTGTGTGTGTATGTATGTGTGTGTGTATATTTATATATATATATATACATATATACACACACACACACATATATATATATATACACACACACACACATATATACACACACACACACATATATATATACACACACACACACATATATATATATACACACACACACACACACACACACACATATATATATATACACACACACATATATATACACACACACACACACACACACATATATATATATATACGATATTAATAAATGGAAACTATATTTATAAAACCATATTTATTTCATTATACATATTTCAAGGACACCAAGTTAAATTATGGTGTGCTTTCATCAGATAAAATATAATAAAGAGCAGTTTTATAAATAAATATTGACATACCCTTAAAGAATGCAACCATTACTGTTGGAAGCTCCAATTATTTGTTGAGTGCTTTATATTACTGTTGGAAGCTCCAATTATTTGTTGAGTGCTTTATATTACTGTTGGAAACTCCAATTATTTGTTGAGTGCTTTATATCAGTTATAAAAATATTTGCTTGTTGTATCCCAACAATTTAAATAGAACTTCTACATATATATATATATATATATATATATATATATATATATACCTAACTGTCTGTTATCTACCTACCTATTTGTCTACATATCTCTCAATCTATCAATCTATCTCTTTTATTTCCCTATCAGTCAATTTAACTATCTACCTGCCTGACTATCTATGGACAAGAACAATAACAAACCATAACAATTCCAATAGCTGTCTGAAGACAGACAGAGACATAGGCAAAAGAGTCATCATAATTTAGTAGATATACGTTTGATAAGGACTAAAGAAAATATGGTAGAAAATTATTGACTGATTTAAATGAATGTAAAATAAAATACATAAATGGCAGGAATAGCAAGAGGAAGAAAGTCAAGAAAAACTCAAGGCTTCACGCATCTTTACATAGAATATTGTAATCTAAGAATTATTAAATTAAATATCTTTTTGATAGGTAGAAACTTTTATATATATATGTAATGTACACTGGAATGAAAGGTATCAACCTTAATAAACCCAAACCATAGTAATTTCCAGAGGTTGGCTGAGGAGATGGGATTCTCCATCTTCCCATTGATTTTTCATTGTCTTTGTCCTGTGAGCCCCCTATTTTGGATTCATATTCTAAAGACTTTTTTTTAAACTATCATATAATAGGCATCACAACACCTGGTCTGACTTACTCTATTCTCCCTTTTTAATTTTTCTACACCTCAGTGTCATTTTTCTTTGTCTGCACATTGGACTGCAGTTCATATTATTTTCTTGTGTTACTATTTCTCTCCTTTCTATGTTTCTTGTTCTCCTTTGGCTAAGCCCTCGCACACTATTCTTTCCCGTCTTTGTCACTTGATGTACTTGGGATACTTTTTAATCTATATTTGTGTAATTCTCCTAAAGGCATAACTTGTCCTGTCTTTGTCCCTACCTGTTTTATTTATGTCCCAATGTGCACTAGAATAAATGGTATCAACTTTAATGCACCAAATCCAACTGAGACGGGACTGTCCGTCTTTCTGTTGTTTTTCCATTGTGAATTTATACACACACACACACACACAAACATATATATAATTTCTAAATTTTTCCAGGTTTTGTGTCTATTACATAGTATGTAATGTTTGATAACTCTTCATGTAGTAATTGAAGTGATGATACAATAGGTAGATTTAAGTTCAACACTACAGGCAAACAAAACACTTTTCAATTATGCACTGTTTCTGCAGCTTAGAGAGATGATACATACTTCACCATAGTCTCTCTTTACATTCATTCAGATTGAGTGTTAAATGATTCTGCTGAAAACATCATTCAGTGTTGGTGGCAGACTTGAAAACTGAACCTTAATTTGGCAAGCCCTCACTATCCTGACTTAGGTAACAGTAACAGCTTTATACCTGTGATATCATATACACACAGACACGTGTAATAAAATGAATGTGCCATCTGGTTTGACACTAGCACCAAGCCTCTGGATGATTTTAGCAGAGTCCACTCTGTTGCAAGCTCTCAAACCAGGTACCCAGTCTGAGGATATGTAGATATCTATATATCCTGTTTTCCATTAGTCATAGTTTCCTTATCTTTATTCTCCACAACAGTCTTAAATGGCTTGCATAAAGTTTATTGACTTTGCCCTTCATTATCTGACCAAGCCATAAAAAAATTGTATACACACATACACACCTTTTCATTTATTTCAAATAATTAATAAACACATTTTCTAACATTTAAAAAAATACACTAATGCAGACTTTATTGGTTTCAAGTCCAATCAAGTCATGTCAATCTGGAGATATAAGCATTAAAATGAAATTAAAATAACATTATTTTAATATGCCCTCTCCATCAGATTTTATCCTTGTATCCATCATTTGAAAAAAAAATATAACAGGCAAATAAAAATAGAATTATTTCAAATGTTTGAATGTCAGTCTTTCTATTGACCTCTTTTATTGAAACCTAGGATTTTGCTTGCCATCCTGATAAAGATAGAACAGCTGCTTATTGACTGAACACAGCCCCAAAAATCAATATATACAACAAAGTCAATATTACATACAAAACTAGAGTATAACACTTAACTGCATGGCTGTTATAAAGAGAAGGAAGTCATGAAGGCAAGCATTTAGACAAATTTCATTGAAAGACACATTAAAGCAACTTCTCTCTAGTAGTAATAGTAATAATGATTTTTACTTTAGACACAAGGCCAGTAATATTAAATCGATCCCAGTACTTCACTGCTATTTTATTTTATTGACCATGGAAGGAAGAAAGACAAAGTTGACCACAAAGAGGTTTGAACTGAGAATGTAACCAAACAGCAGTAACCAAATACTACAAAAAATTTAGTCCAGCTTTCTAATGATTCTGCTAATTAATTATAATAAAACATACATACATACAGACAGACAGAGAGATCAAAGCCAACCAACCAGATATTATAGTCAAAGATCACAAAGAAAAAAATACGTCTTTTAATAGATGTATCTATTGTCACAGACGACAATATATCTTCCAAGGAAATAGAGAAACTCTCCAAATATAAAGATCTAGAGATCGAAATAACTCGAATGTAAAAAATGAAAACAGAAACAATACCTATATTAATAGGTGCTCTAGGAATGATAAAAACACAGACAAATACATAGCCAAAACCCCAGGACTTACAAATATATACAGCTTACAAAAGATAGCACTACTATGTACTGCACACATGAAAAGTACTATCAATACAATAGAAACATCAGCAAAAACTACACTGCTCATACCCAAGGCACACAGAGCTGTGCTCGGTAAAGCAGTAATGATGCACAATAAAAATAATAGCAGAAATAATAATAATAATTGTTTCTACTTTGGGCACATTTGGGAAATTACCCCAGTGTGTTACTGGTACTTTATTTTATCAACCTCGTAAGGATGAAAGACAAAGTTAACCTTGGTGGGATTTGAACTCAGAATATAAAATGCCATAACTCTATGCTGCAAAGTATGGCATCTGATGCTCTACCAATACAATAATGGTTTCTAATTAAAGCGCAAGGCCAGCAATTTTGGAGGAATGGGAAAGTTGATTATATCAAACTCAGTATTTATTTTATCGACCTCAGAAGTATGAAAGGAAAAAGTTGACCTCAATAGAATTTGAACTCAGAATGCAAAGGCTTGCCAATGACTAAATACTGCAAGGTATGTTTTTATGCATAAATGATTCTGTCAATCCATGTAACAGAAAACAATCTGTCTTTTATAGAAATAGAGCAATCATCATCAACATCATGGTTTAATGTCCATTTTCCATACTAGCATGGGTGAGACAAGTTGTCCTGTTGTGAAACAGCCATGTTGGATGACCATGTCTTGCTCACACAGAACTGATTTTGGTTTGGTTTCTACAGCTGGATGCCCTTCCTAATGCTAACCACATTTACAATGTGTACTGAGTGCTTTTTGCCGTGGTACCCACACAGCCATTTTACAGTCTGGACTGATTGTTTTTTGTTGTGATACCTACACAAGCACTTTACAGTGTGGGCTGGATGATCTTTGTCATGGCACGAAGATGAGAACTTTATAGTGTAGAATGGGGACTTGGATGGAGAGGTGGATGGGGATTGGCAAGGTAGATATAGGCATGGGGTGTTAAGATGTGGGTGAGGTGTTAGGACGTGTGTGGGGTGTTCAGACATGGGTGGGGTGTTACAAAAGGGGCGGTGTATGGGAGGGTTGGTGGAAGTGAAGGTGGCGTATACTAATGTATGCCTCAACTCCTGTATATAGGAAGGCAAGTCTTCTGTATTACTGCATAACACTAGAGATCACGGTCCTGTGTCATTGCCTTTGAGAGGTGCAGTTGTGCAAGGTCAGCTTCATCCCAATTCTTCCTGAGCCTTCCATCAACTTTAAGCAGTCTAAACCTTTTTTTACAGCTGTCATCCTTCACATGCTCATACCAATGCAATCTCCCATCCTGAACACTGCATCTGATCCCTCTTTCGCCCAATTTCTTTCTCAGTTCATTTATGCTTTACCGTTGATGTATATTACTATTACACATCCATCAGAGCATGGAAGCTTTATTTCTTTCCAGTTTTCGCAGGTCCTCTACACACAGTGCCCAAGTTTCACTACCATGCACTACATGCATCATACAATCTGCCCTTCTTTTGAAAGAAAACCTTTTGAAGTTAGCTGTGGTAGTAACACCTTGAACTTTCATCAACCCGTTCTTATTTTGGCTACTGTGCTTTCAGAACACCCTCCTCCACTGTCACTCAGGTAACAGAAACTATCTACTACTTATACAGAGCCCTCTGAGCATTTGAAAGAACTTGTATCCTGTGAACTCTTGCTACTTACTGCACCTGTGCATTGGACACAAGTAAAATCTACATTCTTTGCTAGCTTCTCTGAGATCCCACTACATCTCTTGTGTACAACTAGTCCTCATTTCGGACATAGGATGGAATTTCTACCTACTTCTTTTCTGCACACTGAGCAAAGCCATTTCCCTGAGGGAATCTGGGCCCTGTTTTCCTTTCTACATACTAGGACTTAGGCCTTTGACAAGTTAACTTTAAGACTTTTTGATTCTATGCCATGCTTCCAGATTTGGAATTTCTTCTCTAATTCTGCCAAAGGAGTAGGTCATCTGCACCCAGGAGTTCCCAAGGGCAGCCAGTCTTAAACTCCTCTGTTATAGCCTGCAGGATGATAATAAACAGGAGAGGGCTAAGAACTTAGCCTTGATGGACACCAGCCTGCATACTAAATTCTTTGCTATAGTCATTGTTAATTCTGACCTTGCTGACTATGGTCTCCAGACCTGAACTGTCTCATAACGCGACAACTCATCCAACCCATGCAAGCTTAGAAAATGGACATTAAACGATGATGATGATGATGATGTTGATGATATATACTTCAATGAAAACAGAAGGCCAGATTCCAAATATTCTTTCAATGTTGCAAAAATTGCAATATGTATTTCTATGCCCTGCTTCCATCATCAGATCATGATATAAGACTTCTGGCAATGCCATCAGGTGTAAATTGCAAAGATAAAGTAATCAACTCCTGGGTTTCCACAAACATAAACAAAGAACAGAATTGAATTGGAGATGGCATGCCATCTAATACCACTGCTATGATGAGTCACACAGGATGGTGTACTGTCTCTGAATCTATTCGATATTCTAGATATATTTGAGTACATTATCCAATGTGTCCTTTAGACAATTTATTTAGACAATATATCGGTGTAAGAATGGCATTGTGGTTTTAGAAGTTTGCTTTACAGGTACATGGTTTCAGGTTTGATTCCATCTTGTTGAAGATTAGAACCATTCTGACTTTATTCATTGCCTGGTTTACAACCATTGCCTGGCCCTTCAGAACCTTTATCAGGGTCCACTCTGTGGCAAACATTCAAGCGATGTCTCCAGTCTGAACGTAACTTCCTCCCACCAGTGTTGGAGATCCTGAAAAGAATCATTAGTATTTCCCTTCTTTTTTGACCAAGAAAAAAAAATAAATAAAAGAAATGTTTTTTTTTATCGGATGGTATAGTTTAATTCGAAGGGGTTTGTCTGCTAATTCTAACAAGTCAAAAGCTATGTAGTGTGGTTAGTTCAGCCAAGTGTTTCCAACACAAATATAACAACTCCTAAAGTAACAGCAACTATATCTAACAATGTGTGAGCTTTTACATAGTTACTAAAAATGTTAGAAATAGCTGTCAAATTCATATTACACCTTCCTGTTTTAAAAAAGGAAGGATATACTGGGTAATGTAGTTGTAATTATAGTTATAAAAAAAAAAAAAGAGAATATAGTCATGGCTGGAATAGTTTGGTTGATCAGAGCTTGTCTGAGGCTAAACAGATGAAATGACTATGCAGTCACTCCATCAGTAATAGAAGCCAATCTCCATCAAATACAAGGTCAATTGGTCAATTTAGTTGTAGTGATTAGTTTAGCTGTTATTATCAACCAATATATAAAAAACACTTCGATATGCGATAAACATAACATTTACATAAATTGTAGCACATATAGAAAGAGATGTATGTTTTGATAGTTTGGGGAGAAAAATGTAATCATTGGGGGAGCCATGGCCTCCCTGACTCCCCCTGTTCCATTGCCCCTGAATACCATATTAAAAAAGAAGGATAATGTGTTCCTGGGTGAACTGTACATGTGAATAAGATAAAACAGTCACAGCTGGTGTAATTTTAATCATAGGTCTGCTCAATAAAACAGACTTATGCCTAAACAACAACAACAGTATCAATTTGAATTGTGAACAAAGCAAACTAGATCTGTTGCATTACATTGGCAAGAATCCTGAATATGGTGGGTATCATGAATAGTCCACAGTGAATCCTGTCTATATTATCATTCTTTGCCAATCAGAACATTTCTCAGCTGCGTTATGATAGTTTTTCATTTGTAATAACTGGATAAAGATTCACGTATGGCAGACAATTCACAGGCAGAAAACTAGATCAACTACTGCAATCGATGGAACTAATGCAGCTTTTGTATGATATGAATACAAATTTTCACAGGCAATAGTGTCAGTGTTATTAAATAGTGTCCTATTTATGGATAGAAACCACTGTGGGAGTGGAGGGATTATTTCACAATTGATTGAAATAGATTCAATCTAATATAAAAGAACTTTCATTAATAGAAATAAATAGCTAAAGAGCAAAAAATGATTCACTTAAATTTATTAGACTATCGTCCCTATTTTTTTATTTTTACCTGCAATTATATTTTTATTGGTATATTCTTTGGCAATCTTCAGTTGTATTTCTAACTATATCAGAGACGTTTCCAATTAAAATGTAATGTAGATAGAAACACAAAAGACAAGGTTAATAATCTGATATGCCCATACGGGGTCGATAAAATAAAGTACCAGTAATGTACTGGGTAATTGCTGGCCTTGTGCCAAAAGTAGAAACAATTATTTTTATATAAAAACCCATTTCATAAATATAGACAAGTAGCAAGAGGTTTTGTTCTTAATCTACCCATATGTATTATCATACACAAACTAGTCATACAAAACTTAAAACCTCATTCAGGATACCATTGACTAATTTTGGTACAACAAAAGAAAAAGAAATTTGTGGTTAAAACATTATTTATTTTCATTTTAGTCAAATTACATAACCATATTTATGCAGCTGTTTTAAGAAATTTAGATTAGATTGAATTTCAACTGTTTATTCTGAAGTCAGCACTAGTTAGTACCTTCACTTACCTATATTTCTGATTAATATACTAACTCTCCAAACCCTTTTATCCACCTTTTCACCTTTATACTTAACTTTTAACCAGCTGTAAGTATCTTTACCTTCATTGGATCATCTCAATACTGCCTAATAAAATTAACCATTAGTCACAAGTATGGTCATGTGGTTAACAAGCTTGCTTCATAATCTCATGGTTCAGAGTTCAGTACCACTACTAATCTCCTTGGGAAGTGTCTTGTACCATTGTCTGAGGCTGACACAACCTTGCGAGAGAAAATGGAAAGACAGAAATGGTGCAGAAGCTAATTGGATGGAAGACAATCTATTGTCCAGTTCAACATCACCACTTGGCCCTTGATAGCCTTTAGCAAAGTATGTTCTATTGCAAGCATTCAGATCAGTCATCATTTCCCTTCTTTATTTAGCTCACTAAATTTTAAAGCACAAATATTTAATCTA
This sequence comes from Eledone cirrhosa, assembly GCA_964016885.1. Taxonomy (NCBI): domain Eukaryota; kingdom Metazoa; phylum Mollusca; class Cephalopoda; order Octopoda; family Eledonidae; genus Eledone; species Eledone cirrhosa. The sequence goes on from OZ024740.1 coordinate 284,293,608, forward strand.
TTGGTTGAAGAGAACCTGATTAAAGTGTGCTACAATGATGGGCTCTCACAGGAATCTTCTGATCAAAGATATGAAAAATAGCTAAAGCCCATTTGTGGAAATTGAGTTAGTAAATGTTTCTTCTGGAATGGATTTCAACTTCACTGTCACAGTCTGCATGATGACCTCTCAACTCTGAAAGATGTTAGAAGGAGCCACTTCAGTAAAGTAAGAAACCTGACAAATGAGTGAAATGCCTCTCTTTGCCAATAAACCTTGGATCAGCTGCAACAAATGAGCCAAGGCATTGTCTTGGTGCAGCTGCCAATTTTGCAAGGCCAACAGATTCAGTTTCTTACACTGAGCTGCATCATGAAGATATCAGAGAACTCCTTGATGTTCTAGTATATTCATTGAATATACATGATGCACAAAACATTGGTCATTGAAGAAAACAGTCAGCATCGCCTTCAATTTTGCTCTGCACTTGATGTGCTTTTGGGGGCTTTTACAATATTAGATGATTCCACTGTGATGACTGAGCTTTGATTTCTGGTTCATACCTAGACATTCACATCTCATCTTTAGATATTCTGGTATTCAGGAACTCAGGATTCTCGTTGACAATATTAGGCAAAATGAAAATGCAATGAATAAACAGTACAACACCTCACACACTAGCTGCTTGATAGTGACTGATTCATTTAGTGAGCTTGCCAAAAATAGCACATGTACATGAATGTATGCAACTCCATTCTGCACATTTTTGTGTCCCTAACATCAGTACATCCCATAGGAAAAAATGAAACTACATACTTTTACAACAAACCTTGTATACAACTGGCTTTCTTAGTTTCCCTCTACCAAATTCAGTCAGAAGGCATTGGTCAACTTGAAGCTATAGTGGAATAAACTTTCTCAAGGTGCTATGTAGTGGGATTGAACCCAAAACCATGTGATTGCAAAACAAACTTCTTAACCACAAAGTCATGTCTGCACCAAATATAATTTTTAGAATACCAAATACTTAATTCCAAAGAATGAGGACA